>KE504155.1:364895-384204 GCA_000344655.2 Fomitopsis schrenkii
GTGTTGTCCGAGCAGGGCGAGCCCAGTGGCACTCAGAGTGCAGGGGTGCCCATGCCCATGGCTACTCCTGATTTCATTGCTGCGAGCTGGGCTTGAGGACGAGCCAGTAGGTGCGTATGCATCATAGGATGCCAATGCTATTTCTAACCAAAACTAACTAGTTCTCAGCATGCGTTGGTCTGTCTGACTGCTCCGCGTACGAGGACGCGTGTACTTGTACGCATCGGTGTGCATTGCTCTCCCTGGACAACATCAACTTCTGTAGCCCTATCGCCGCCGTCCCCGCCGTCACCATGACCCTCGCCGCCACTACCGTCCTCCTTCCTCCCCTCGCACATCCAGCTGTATTACTACCACTATCCGTCTCTTTCAAGAGCTGGATGTTCTCGAGGTCTGTCATCAATAGCTGCTTCGTCCTGTGTTGTACAACGTGCCGTTTTTTTATCCGTGCATTCTATTTTATTGCTCGCTGCAACAGAAATGACCCATGAAAGTATTTTGAAGAACACAATCAATCGGAAAAGTGTCTGAAATGCTTCATAATGGACTGCCGGATGCCTGTGAGGCGATGGTTTTCAAATGTCATTTCCGATCTATCATTGCTCTCCAATACTTTGGAATGTGTTTCTAAGGATGGTTGCAGAGTACCGAGGACCCTGCGACAGCAGCTTTTAAGAGTCTTTCCCATCCGTAATGGGTATGGATAAGTCTTTGAGAGTAGCACAAACACACCTGAGAGCCCAGAGCAGTGGAGCAAATGCATATCACTCAGTGACTTTTCAAAATGCATGAGATCATGAAATGTTTCAAAAAGATGCTGGGAGCGCCCAGATCACACTCAACACATACAATCATTCAGACACTTTTTCCACAATATAAGCAGTGAGGCACGATCTTGAAAGTGACACAAACTCACCCCCACTCACTGGGGAGACACTTGGGGTGCCCGTAGCTCAGAGAGTTTTGGGAGTGAATTACACAATAGAGAGTGTTCTAGACTGCTCAGAAGTACGGCCCACAAAGCTCCCAAATGAAGCATTAGACACCCAATATCAGACCAGTATTCGAGATATCCATTGATATACAGAGTGTATGCCACACTCTGAATTGTCTCATAAACCGGCAAACTGTTTATGAGAAGTGTTGATACTGTACTCCCCAGTTTGGTCAGTTTGGCGCTACTCAGGGACTCTTCCAGGTCTTCTAAAAGTGATATCATCCCTAGCGCTTTTTCCTGATGTTGCCAATCCGATTGACCCGCAAGAGCTCGATGAGGCCTTTATAGCTTCTTTTGTCGAGATCATGACCTCTGAGGCTTTAGGCTTCAACCCGCAGTCCGTCACAGATGTGATGCACTGCCCCGATTGGCCAAAGTGGCTGGAGGCAATGTTGGACGAGATCAGACAACTCGAAGCGAGGGGGAGCTGGACGTTCAAAGATGCACCTGCAAGTTCAAGCAAGTTGAACATTGTAGGCACGCACTGGGTTTTCCACACGAAATGTGATGCACAGAACCACATCACCAGCTACTGTGCGCACCTCGTCGCTCAAGGCTTCACCCAGGTTGACGGAGTCGACTATTTCTCTGATGAGACCTTCACAGCTGTCTGCAAGCTAAACTCTGTTCGCGTCATTCTCACTCTTGCTGCTTGAATGGTTGGCACACTCACCAGATCAATGTCAAGAGCACATATCTCTACGGAAAGCTCAACAACAATGAGCAGATCTACCTCTGTCCTCCACCTCACATCAAGCTCGCAGGCTTGAAACCTGGCCAACTCATCCGTGTGTGTGTCCCGATTTACAGCCTAAAGCAAGCTGGTCGCTGATGGTACGAAGTCCTCTGCGCGATCCTCGAAATCTTCGAGTTTGTGCGCCTCGAGCATGACCATGCGGTATTTGTCCAGTGTCACTGCGATGGCAACATGGACATCATCTTTGTCCATGTCGACAACATGACCCTCATCTGCTCGCTTCACGCCAACCTCACATGAACCAAGTCCAAGATCAGCTCAAAGCTCGAGATCACTGACAATGGTGAACTTCACTGGCTCCTGGGGATAGAGATCAAGCGCGACTGGTCACGTCGCACGATTACTCTGTTGCAGTGCGCGTACATCGAGTTGATCCTTGATCACTACGGCTTCGCGGACAGCAAGCCTCTCTCACAGCCCATGGACACTCACGTTCATCTCTCGAAGGATCAGTCCCCTGTCACTCCTGAAGACTTTGCTATCATGCAAAACAAGCCTTACCAAGAAGCTGCGGGTGCCCTCATGTGGCTCGTAGTCGCAACCCGACCCGACCTTGCTGCGACAATTTCTGCCAGTACATGCAGAACCCCGGCCTTGCACACTGTAATGCCCTCAAGCGAGCCTACCAGTATCTCAAGGGCACAAAAGACCTCTGGCTTGTTCTCGGAGGCACCAGAGATGACGAGATGGTCAGATATTCGGACACGGATGGCGCTAGCATGGAGGGGTGACACACAATTTCCGGATACATTTTCATGCTCAACAGTGGTGCTGTTTTGTGGTCTTCAAAGCATCAAGAACTCGTCACCCTCTCGACAACTGAAGCTGAGTATGTCGCCCTCACGCATGCAAGCAAGGAAGCCATCTGGCTTCACTCATTCATTCACAAACTCCTCGGCACCCCCGAGCATCCCATTCCTCTCTTGTCCGACAATCAATCTGCGATCGCACTCGCATGCGATGACCGTGTTCACGCACACACGAAGCACATTGATATACGGTACCATGTTATTCACTACATGATCTCCAACAAGAAGATCAAACTATCCTACTGCCCTACCGAGGAGATGACGGCCGACATTCTCACAAAGGCGCTCCCATCCATGAAGTGCAAACACTTCGCCGCGGCTATGGGCCTCGCAAAGGTTTGAGGGGGAGTGTCGGAATCTGAGGTCGGTGTGGCCATCCAAACTGATGAAGAACAATAAGTAAAGGTTAGAATGATGATCATAGATAAGTTTGATAGGTTGTGCGATATGGACGACATACCTTACACATTGCATAGCACGCCGGCGCTTAATGCCGGCGAACATTGCTCCCGCCTTGGACGGTAGCCTCGAGGCTACTGGGCCCGTACACATTGTAGCTTAGAGGCTCCTGCCGTCCGTTGCCATCCTGTCAGATACCTAAAGCAGAATATGTATATAAGTAGCTACGAAATGAATGCATACCTCAGGGTTTTCAAGTCAAAGCTCTCCGGTCTGCCAGACCCTCAAGCACCTGCGTTGCGGCTTGATTCGCCGCCTGGACATTGTGTTGTATACACGATACTTCACTGCTGGATTGGACAGAACCCATGTTGTCAACTGTGCTGTGCAATGATGAGGCCCAAAAGAGGCAAAGATGCTGTCAAAATGTGGAAAATATTCAATGTGCAGCTGGAAGCCTTGTTCTTGAGCTCAAGCTCGGAGGACTGATGTGGGTGGGTGCTTACATTGTATGATCATCTAAGTCATTCAGGCACAAGCACAACTCCATGATGTGACACAGATACAGCTACATGCACACAAGCATTCATACCCAGGTCATCTACAGCACAGTCACATGATGAGCAGAAGGAACCACTGAGGTACCATCTGTCTGTCAAGCCAAAGGGAGAGGACACTACAATCCCTGAGGTAAAAGGTATTGTTCTTATGACAGGCAGGAATGAAACACCTTAGCATGGAGCCTCATGTGGTAGGTTGTTCCCACAATTCATGTGACTTTTTTCTGCTCAGCAAAGGGGAGATAAATAACAGTTTGTATTGGCGCTTCAGCAGAGTTGCAAAATTTGGCATTTGCTTGCCACTTGAACCAGTGCAGGTAGAACCAATATGCAAAAACAGCAGATGAATTCCGTCAAATCTAGTGAGACAGAATTAACACATTATTAGACCATTAAATCTCTTCTCACTGACCTTTGAAGTTGCTTTGAAGCCAAAACCTTCTTCAGTTGTGTATACCCATGGTTCCTAGGGCTGAAAATTCTCAGGTTTATGGATACAATTTGTAGCTCTATGGTGCACATACCACATCATGATTATGGTTCTGCATTTGACTCTTATCTATGAATATCCCAGTGCTCTCTCCATCCTTGCATGCTTTGTTTGACATTCAGCCTCTCAACACACATCTCAGGTCTATTGGTTGGCATCACTTTGGACCAAATAACACTGAATTATCTCTGCAGTGTTATGGTATGCCATCCCAGTTCTATTTCTATGGAGTGAAGATGGCTGAACATTTCTATGGTGTACGGATTGATACTTTATTATTCCATAAATTTTTTTCCAGCCTCTCCTGTATTTCAGTCAGTTGAATTTGGATATACTGTGTTGGTCGTGCCCGTAGTCCGGCCCACTGGAGTCGGATGTTGAACTTCTACCATTTCTGGTGTTATCTTATCACACCTGCCTGATATGGACTTATCTTGTGTTCTGCAGCACTATGTACCATACTACAACGGACTCACTTTGGACTTCCAGACTTACTTGGACCTCTGCTCCTTTAGCGTGTGTTATCACTGGTAACCCAGAGTTCTGCTTTCTGTCTTACTAATGCTGACTCATGTAGCTTATGATCATTACTCAGCCTCAGCTGAGACACTTACTCATGATCAGCTGATGCCTCTTGTACATGTACATATTTATATACTGGGCTTGGACACCCTCTAATGCATTTTTCCTTCCTGCTCTCTCCCGTGTGCCTCACGGTGATGCATCCAAACCTCCTCTAAAAGGGCCAACGAGACAGCCGAGGGCCTTGAGGACGAGGCTGGAGCGGTGTGTGCGAAGGGCGAGGTGGAGGTCGAGTTCCCTTCACGGCGAACTGCAACTGTCAAAAGTGGAGGGACTACAAAGAGTGGTCGCGACAGTGGGTCGCAGTGTCGCAGTCGCAGTTGCAGACGCAGGATTGCGCAAGTCGCAAGTCACAGGTACGCAGGTACGTGAAGTCGCAGTGAACGCGGGTGAGTCGCAACACGGGAAGGGGTCTCAACAGTCCGCGGAGCCGAGCTCTGACGCTGATGCTGAGGGGAGGGGGAATCTGTTCTATTCAGAGGCAAACCACCTGGTAATGTACAGGAATCGTCGCGCGCGACCGGTCCAACCCAATCAGCGCAATAAATACAGAAACACAGAGAACATCTTCCGAAACAGCCACAGCAACCAATCACAACTCATAGGCGAAAGTCGCGCATACTCGCCAAGCCCGACCCATATCCCGAAGGCCCCCGCCATAGCCCGCGCCACCCGTGAGTTGCGCGACTGGGTTCCCGACTAGATCCGAGCCCGACTCGACCGCTGAGGCTATGAAGTCGCAAGGAAGGAGGAGTTGCCCCCACATTCGCAAACCAACATGTCCCACAATGTCGCCACTATCAACGCTCACCAGGTGCGCTTCTCGCGACTCCTCGACATACTCCGCGCCGACCTTGCTGTCGAGCCTCGCTACCGCACGTCCAATGACTGTGAATGGCTTGCGTGGGCCCATGGTACCCGCTGGCACTTGGTACGTCATACTCTAGCGTTTCCGACACATCACGACTGATCGCACCCTAGCATGCTCTGTTCGAGTCGTATTGCGTGGTCATCGCGCACGAGCCTGATGCTCTGCCGTCGCCGCTCACCGTAGCTCCTGTGACGCGACTCCTAGACTACTTCGACAGTGTCTTCCAGTCGGATAGCCCAATCGCAGTCGAGAGGTCTGGTGTGCCATACACGACACTTGCTTGGTCGGAGAGTTCAGTCACCGAGATCCAGAACCGCGCCTGCAATGCTACGCCCGCCGATCCGCCGCAGTATTCGGCGATGCCCATGTACCTCGATGACTTCCGCAGTCTTCCGTCGTCGCTGCACAGTATCGCGGTCCTCGTTGATAGCCTCCTGGCAGACAGCCGGAGCCATACCTTGGAGCTCCGCAGGCTCACCGATCACGTTGAAGGGATCGCGCTCACCAGTTGTGACGCTCCGCCGACCAACACGCGCAATATTCCAGCGCGTGGCATTCCGACAGGTCTGCGCCGCGGTCGAGGAGGTTCCGCGATTAGGGGAGGGTGTAACGGGTTGCGTCGCAACAACAATCCCTTCATGTAGGAAGGGTCGCCGCTATTGTAGACACCATGGCCCGTTTTGTAGCTAGTTCGGCAATGCAAACCTAGCCGTTTGGGTGCTTCGTCTCCGTTTCGGGTCGCTGCTTGAGTAGGCCGTCACATGTCGCAGAGTCGCCAGGTCGGGGTCGCAGTCGGCTTGAGGTCGGGGTGTCGCGCCTCTTACCGCGGTGCGATTTCCGGGCTCAGATGCAGCAGAGTCGCATCAACGGGTCCTTCCCTCACAGCAGTCCCTCTAGGTTCGTTCTCTTGCCCTTCAGCCACACTCCATTCACTCCTTTCAACATCACATTCTGAGGTTCCAGAGTGAAGTCCAGAATGAGTCCAGAAGGCTGGTGCACGTTAGTGAGGGACCACAGCGAAGTTATTGTCCAATGCCCTGACTGTCACATACCGTGCCACAAGTTCCCTTCCGGACCATTTCCGGACTCCGGACTTCCGGGTATTTCCTTCCGATCCTATTTCTGCTACTATCTTTGCTTTAGCCTTACTTATTGTTATGGTCTCCATCGTTACACAGCTTCAGCCCACTACCTTACAATAATTATTGTTCCAGTATCCGGTTACTCTCCACTTCTGGACTCCGGACTTATTCTCATTGTCTCCCTAGCTACACTTGTATTGTTAACCAAGGACAATTAGCCTAGTAGTATTTATAGTGGACTCGAAACATAGTTGTACCTCAGTTCGGATATCTCGTTACTCCTACTTGGTATCCTCCCTCCTGTACTCTCTGTCTTCCGGAATACTATTCCGATCTACTCCGAACTCCTAGTCCAACTCCAAACCTCAAGTCTCCTAGTATTCTCTTCTTCTTACTCACTCTCAACTTCTCCTCTGTTTTCCTTCCGACTCTCTTCCGACCCATTCTGACTCGGTCCGAAATAGAGGACTAACTTGTAGTCTCAGTCAGGGCGTTGGACGATAACTTCGCCACAGTCCTCACTAACATGCACCAGCCCTCTGGACTCTTTCCGGACTTCACTCCGGTCCCCGGAACCTCGGAATCTGACTCCAGTCCGGACTATGGGCACGACTCTAACAGTATATCCGAACTCAACTGACTGAACTACAATGTCCGACTCTTTTCAAGGCTTTTCAGCCAGATGTTATACCGTGGCCACTGGTTGCCCCGATCCTGTACTGGATCGAGGCTTCCAACTGCGGAAGTCCCTCCGGTGGGGCATCGGACTCCAATTCCACGTCGAGATTCCAATCCCTTCGAGCAGCCTACATTGTCATCCCATCCCCTCCCTCCACCTCCGCCAGTGCCTCCGTACATGGGGCCACCGCCTACCTTGGGACACCAAGCTGTTTCTCCGAACACATTGCACAAGCTTGCAGGAGCTATCACGCTCCTCGCTCAGACCCTGCAGCACCCAGCTCCGGTTCTAAGAGAGCGCAATAACGTCCGGGATCCGGATCCATTCAACAGTTCAGATCTGGTCAAACTCCGGTCGTTCTTTGCCCATTTGGAACTAGTGTTCAAAGCACGCCCCCGTACCTTCAGTTCCAACAACAAGAAGGTCACATACGCAATCTCCTATCTCAAGGGGACCACACTCCAATGGTTTGAACCCTACCTTCTTGAGGGTGACACCGACTCTCCACCCCTATTCCTTTCCAACTACGAAGAGTTCCAGCAGGAACTCCGTATCAACTTTGGACCATACGATGCGACCGGACAGGCGGAACACAACCTTGAAAACTTGTTCATGGCGGAAGGCCAGCAAATTACGAAGTACATTACGCACTTCAACCGCCTTGCCACACAAGTTCGTTGGGGACGCTCCGCGCTCCGATACCAGTTCTACAAGGGGCTTCCGGCACGTCTCAAGGACCGGATCTCGGAGGTTGGAAAACTGCAAACACTGGAGGAACTCCGGGACCTCGCTCAGTCACTCGACCATCGCTATTGGGAGCGCAAGACCGAGCAGAACTGCGAAAACCGCTCCTCCGGCCAAAAGTCCGGTTCTTCCAAACCATCTGACTCGAAGCCTAGCACTCCGCAGACCTCAAAGTCTTCCGGTTCGTCTTCTGCTTCCTCATCCACTCCGGCGAAATCTGCCTCCACTCCGAAGGGTCAAAATAAGCCTACCAACAAAGCCTATGCCGATAAGCTAGGCAAGGACGGGAAGCTTACCCAGGAGGAACGCCAGCGCCGCTTCGCAAACAACCTCTGCCTGTTTTGCGGCAGCGCCGGACATACAGCCAAGGACTGTCCAAAGAAGATGTCTTCCGCCGCTAAAGCTCGTGCCGCAACTACCGTTCCGGCCACAGCCCCTGAGGCTCCGGAAGAGTCAAAAAATTAGTCCGCAGTCCTCCAACCTCCATGCTCGTTGAGGACTGCATTGACCCTCCTTGCACGGTACAGGTACTCCGGCTCAATGTCTCCACTCTTTCCGATCCCATGTCTTTGACCATCCAGTTATATTCCTACTCTGTGACCACTCCGTTCCGTACACTCCTGGATTCCGGCTCCACGCATTGCTACCTTGACTCGGACTTTGTGGACCGGAACCAGATACCCACTATGCTTGTAACTCCCTTACGTCTCCAGTTATTTGATGGCACTTCTAACCAAACAATAACTCGGATGGCTCACCTTCCACTGCACTTTCTGTCAGGTGAGGTACTTTCAGTCGACTTCTATGTCACTCCGCTTGACAAGTCCGTTTCCGCTGTCCTGGGATACAGTTGGCTCACCGCATACAATCTGTTGATTGACTGGAAGAAGCACAACATTCAATTCCGGACCGTACCCTTGGCTTGTCCCGTATCTGACTCGGTACCACTTCCGGAGTCTCCGGAGTCTCCTCTGGCCTCCACTCATCTGCCTCTGTCCCCTCCCCAAACGGCTCCACCGGTATCTTTCCTCAATGCAGTTGTGTTTGCGCATGCTTGCAAGATGCCAGGTGCAACGAGCTATACGCTCAACCTATCTGAAGACAATTCCTCGGCCACTGCTAGAAGCTCTTCTGTCTTGGATTCGCCTCCGGACCTCACCGGAATTCCTTCGGAATATCACGAGTTTGCAGATGTCTTCAGCAAGTCAATGTCTGATACCCTCCTGGAACATCGCCCATACAACCTCAAGATGACTCTTGAGGATGGAGCAGTTCCACCCCTCGGACCCATCTATTCCCTCTCCAAGCTCGAGCTGGACACACTCCGAGAGTATATCAACGACAACCTCCGCTCCGGCTTCATTCGTCCCTCCAATTCTCTGTGCGGCTCTCCGGTCCTCTTTGTCAAGAAGAAGGACGGCTCTCTCCGGCTGTGTGTCGACTACCAAGGCCTGAATAAGATCACTCGGAAGGACCAATACCCGCTTCCACTAGTTTCCGACCTCTTGGACAGTCCCCGGAAGGCCAGCATCTATACCAAGATTGATCTCTGGCATGCTTACAACCTGGTCCGGATTGCCCCCGGAGATGAGTGGAAGACCACTTTCCAAACTCACTACGGCTCCTTTGAGTGGCGGGTTATGCCTTTTGGCCTTTCTAACGCTCCGGCAGTGTTCCAACACTTTGTCAACGAAGTGTTTCAAGACCTCCTGGATGTGTGTGTTGTCGTGTACCTCGACGACATCCTCATTTATTCCAACTCTCCGGAAGAGTACCGGAAGCACGTCAAGGAAGTCCTCCGACAACTCCGGAAACATCACCTTTACGCCCGCGCGGACAAGTGTGAATTCCATTCTGAGTCCGTCAAATATCTTGGCTATATCCTCTCCCCTGAAGGCCTTACCATGGCTGAGTCGAAGGTCAAGGCAATCCTGGACTGGCTGGAACCACACAAAATCCGGGACATTCAATCTTTCCTAGGCTTCGCAAATTTCTACCACCGGTTCATTCACAATTACTCCGAGATCGTCCTTCCGCTCACTCGACTCACCCGGAAATCTGTTCTGTGGGACTTCTCCGAGAAATGCCGGACAGGCTTCAACCAGTTGAAACAGGCCTTCACCACTGCACCTATCCTTTGTCACTGGGAACCTGATCGTCAGATCACTGTTGAAACAGATGCTTCGGACTATGCCATCACCAGAATTCTCACTATCACCGCAGACTCTGGAGAGATCCATCCGGTCGTGTTCCACTCTTGGACTTTAACCGGAGCGGAATTGAACTACGACACCCACGATAAGGAACTCCTGGCTATTTTCGAAGCATTCAAGAATTGGCGGCATTACCTCGAAGGTTCCGGCACCCCAGTTGATATTGTTACCAACCACAAGAACCTTGAGTACTTTGCTACCACCAAGCTCTTGACCCGACGACAAGCCCGATGGTCAGAATTCCTGTCCCAGTTCAACCTCATCATCCGTTTCCGCCCCGGAAAACTCAGAGCGAAACCGGACGCACTCACTCGCCATTGGGACGTCTACCCAAAAGAGGGGGATAGTGACTACTCCGTTGTCAACCCGCACAACTTCCAACCGGTCTTCACTCAAGAACAGCTTGCTTCCTCCCTCCGTGCGACCATCCTCCGAGACCCCATCCTCCAAGCATCCCTTCTTCATGATGAGCATCAGCTCCGTTCCGACATTCTTTCTGCCATATCCTCCAACTCTCCAGATTCCGAGCTCACTGCAGGACTATCCCTTGCAGCCCAGGGCAACAATTCTCGCTGGTCCAAGGATACAGATGGCTACCTACTCCTCAATGGTCGGATTTATGTACCGAACGTCAATGACCTCCGACTCCGAGTACTCCAGTCCCGTCATGACCACCCGACCGCTGGCCACTACGGTCAGAACAAGACTCAAGCCCTTATCCTTCAGGACTACGTGTGGCCCCATCAGGAAAACCCGATTTGTCTTGGCAAGGCTTGCCAGCCCCTAAATGCACTTTACAAGCCTTTCTGCCCTTGTACAGGTGTACAAAGTGCACAAAGTGCTCCAAGCACAGAGCTTCCAGCTTCATCATTCCCTTGCTCACATTGTGTGCGCCTTACCAAGTGCACCAAGGCAACCGTCTCCCTTGCCTCATTCAGTTGTGTCTTGCTTACCCATCCCCAAGTGTGCCAAGATATGTACAGCTCATATTATATCTTCTGCTACTATGTATACAACAACTGTAATCATGCTTATCTTATATGAATCCTTGTACTACTGTACCATTAGTATTACCATAGTGTTTGATATGCATACTTTGTTGCCCAGTTATTGAGCAGGAATCTAGTTGCTTTATCTAAGACGTTATGTGAGTTCCAGTCATCAGGTACAGTAGTGGGACAGCGCTCTACAACACTATGACGAGGGAATCTGGGGATAAGTTGGCAGGACTGTCGTACCAAATTCAATGGGACAACATCACCCGCAGGTCTACCATCCATGCGAAGGGGCAATTTATGCACCTTGTACATCATATGAATGGGGTCTGCACAAGCTGGGAGCTTTGCAAACCACTCGACGTACGCTAGAGGGCCATGCTCCGCCCACTCCTCTGGCGCGGGCATTGTGCAGTTCGACCCGTACTCTGCGATCTTGTCTGGTAGGCGGAAAATCACTCTGACTCGCCCAATGCGGGTCCCTAGCAGTACGCCAATCAGCAGGGAACGCGCATATAGGATACTCAATAAACTGCTTACCTTGCAGGCCTGTTGCTTCTGTGTCGTCGCCCTGCAGGACGACTACAGTGTCGAAACACGCTGGCTGGGACCCAACAGCTGGTTTCGCCTTGACTGCGTCGCATTCTGCTGCGCTGTCGCTGAGAGGGATGGTGGTGAATTTGAATCCATGAAAAATGTCGAGGCGGGAGAAGGGGAGGTAGGAGGAGGCCTCAGCGGCCTCCCGATTGGTGAGAGGATGTCCAAGCTTCATGTTGTAGACGTAGTGGTTGAGTGCCTTGGTAAAACCGGGTGTGTTGTGCTTTTTGACGATGGAGGGGACGGATTGTTGCTTGACTGATGGGTGCTTGGACATGAGGATACTTGTCTTGAAGCGTACACATGGATCCGTGTCTTGAATAGTGTCCTCCGAGTCAATCCTGTCAGAATCAGAGTGTGGCGAGGGAAAGTCACCAGTAGGGACACAGTGACCTGGGGCGGCCTCTCCCGTAGCATCTCAAACATCGCTATCTTCTCGCAACGCTTGAGTCAATTCACCATTTGATGATTCGTTGCCCTCCATGCCTTCTTTGCGCAGTCGATGTGGAGTTGCTCAAACATTTCCATATTGTAGTTGTCGGTAGTCCCTAGGTTCTGGATTGAGTCGATGTAGTGGAGGAGTGAATGGAACTTGGGAATGTTCATGTGCTTGCGAATGCCAAGCTCCTTCAAGATGTCCTTGTGCTTGTGGAAGAGCTCGAGCGTGTCCGTCATGTACTTGAGGGTCGTGTTGTCGTGAGTTGGGTACTGCGCTAGGTAGATGAAGTCAAGGATGGCGCGGAAGGTGAGCATGACGTCATTGGGAATACACCCTACCAGACATCCTAGGAGGATGCGCGCCATGTCCTTGCGCTCACTCCCTGACACTTGAGAGAGCGAGGAGATCCCGTTCTTGAAGTGTCGGGTGCCGAACGCAGGGGGAAGGGTCCGTATATGCCAATCAAGCTCCTCTTCATCCATCAGGTCACCGCACCACTCCAAGATGTGCTTGAACACTCCCTGGTAGAGCTGGTGAAGGATGTCGGGGGTGATGCAGGAATGAATGTCTGTCAGTGTGTGGCCTTTCCAAGACGGCTCCACGGCGTAGCCCGAGACATTGTACTCCTTGCATTTGTTGTAGAACGCCATCGTATTGGCTGCAGCACGCCTCAGAGCGGTCACAAAGGCCTAAGTCGAGCTCTATGAAGTCTGATTAAATTGGCAGAGCAAAGATACACACCTAAGTCGAGCTCTATGAAGTCTGGGGACTTCGAGCTCGACGAGGGAGGCTGTCTACGGCGTGGTGTTACGTAATACGAAGCCACTGTATAGTAGCACAGCCACAAAGGCGAAGATCAACAAAAGAAAGAGTGAAGTGCAGAAGGTGGGGGTTCAATTCCCCCAAAGTGCAAACATTAATCTGGGCGAAGAATAATGGGAAAAATGGCGGGAAAAATACAGTAGGCTGTGAGAGTCCGTTGTAGAAAAGGAGAACACACCAGAAGATGGTCTAGGACTTGGACAGGGCAATGGAGCTCTGAATAATTCCGCAAAAATACACAATAAATCCGAGCTCAACACTCCCCCCTGACCGGTCAAGTCCGCAACCCGAGCATCTTCGCCATCTCCAGCACCTTCGGCTTAGCCAGTGACTTCGTCAGGATGTCAGCAGGCATGTCCGAAGTGCGGAGGTGTACAACCTCAATCCGGCCTTTGGCTACTTCGTCCCTGAGCCAGTAGAAGCGCAAGTCGAGGTGCTTCATGCGTCCATGGTGCTCGGGATTTTTCGCAACAGAAAGCGCGGAGAGATTGTCAATGCGAAGCTTCGAGGCTGAGGAGACCTCATACCCAAACTCTGACAGCAGATTGCGAAGCCAGAGCATCTCCTGGCCGGCAGAGACAGCTGCAACGAACTCGGCCTCCGTAGTCGAGAGCGCCACGATGGTTTGGAGGCGACTAGACCATGAAATCGCGCCTGTGCCCATTTTAATGACGTAGCCAGAGGTGGATCGACCAGTGTCAGGGCAGCCAGCGTGGTCGGCATCGGTGTAGGAGGCAAAGAGCTCGTTGTCGGAGGAAGGGGAGTACGTCAGCTTGTAGTCCAGAGTGCCCTTGAGGTACCGGAAGAGGTGCTTGACCGCTTTCCAGTGCGCCGTGCCGGGGTTCCTCGAAAATCGTGCCAGATTGCCCACAGTACGAGCGATGTCTGGACGAGTTGCAACAGCAAGGTAGAAAAGCGAACCTACGGCCTGGTCGTATGGGACGTCCTGCATCTCCCTCGCTTCAGACGGCGTCCTGGGGCCCATGTCTGCGCTGAGACGAACACCAGGATCCATTGGGGTGCCCACAGGATCGCAGTCGGCAAAGCCATAGCGCTCGAGAATGTCGAGGGTGTACTGCTGCTGCGAGATGGAGAGGGAATGCCTAGCACGATCGCGCTCAATCTTAACTCCTAGGAGCCAAGACGTGGGGCCGAGGTCTCTGAGCTTGAAGTGCGCACGAAGGTCGTCCTTGACGCGTTGAATGGCGTCCTTCGACTTCGCTGCGATGGTGATGTCGTCGACAAAGACAGGAATGATGATGCGCACCCCATCTCGAAGATAGACCCAGACACTGTGCTCACAAACAAGTCGCGAAAATCCCAGCTTCGTCAGGACCTCGTGCAGCTTCTCATGCCAGCAGCGTCCTGCCTGCTTGAGGCCGTAAAGCGCCTTCAGAAGTCGCCAGACCCAGTCGGGGGTCTTCTGCTCGAAGCCTTCAGGCTGCTTCATGTACACCTCCTCCTTCAGCTCGCCATTGAGGTAAGCAGAAGAGATGTCGACAGATTCAAGCTCGAGATCCTCGAGGGCTGCAAGGGCAAGAATGGCTCGAATCGACGCCCACTTGGGTGTAGGAGCGAAGGTCTCGTTGTAGTCAAAGCCTGGACGCTGGGAGAAGCCCTTGGCGACAAGACGACCCTTGTAGCGTTCGATAGAGCCGTCTGCGTTGCGCTTGACACGAAAAACCCACCGAGAACCGATAGCCTTGCGTCCTGGGGGCAGCTGAACGAGCTCGAAGGTCCCATTCTCGACAAGAGACTGGATCTCGTCCTGAGCAGCCTTGAGCCATCGTGCTTGCTCCTCTGGTGGCAACTTGTGGACGTCTGAGATGCTCTTGGGCTCCCCAAAGTGCTCCTGGTCCGCCTTGAAAGCATGCTGAGCTACTGAAGCGAAGGCATAGGCTAGGGCGTCGTCATAGCTCAGGATATCCTCTCGTTCGCCAGAGTAGACGTGCTCGATGCCTGCTATCATCGCTTCGAGAGTGCACTCGAAGGCATCCTGGTGGTCACCACGAAGAAGGTCGAGTTCGTCGTTGCTTGAGGTAGGAGAAGGTGGCAGGACATCGTTAGGGCGAGGTGGAGGAATAGCAGGGACAGCAGGCAGAGGATCTGAGTCGACTAGGGCATGAATGAGAGGATCTGGAGACGGGCTGTCGCGCTGGGGCGTATCTGCACGCTCAGAGGGCTCAGGCGTCGAAGCAGGGGACGGTGTGTCGACACGAAAACACGTGGGCAGTAGATTTCGACGCTGGAGGTCGTCATCATTGAGAGAGCCCTGAAAACGCGTAGAACGAGCTGGGAGCTGCCTTCGAGTGAGTTCAGGATAGGGTTTGAAACCCCCATGAGTGCGAACTTCGTCATGAAGAGATGGTCTAGAGGGCGCTGCAGGGACTGCCGGATGTCGAGGAGGGCTCGGGGAGCGCGCTGGACGTTGTGGAGGACTGGGAGGACGCACGCGAGGGCTTGGTGGACACTGAGGAGCGACAGGAGGATTTTCTGGGACAATTTGGACAGCCAGTGGAGGAGGAGGAGGATCATCAGAGTCATCTCCCCCCTGATCATGGGCCTCTGGAACGTCGGGAACATCCTCGGGCGCGTCGCTCTCGCGGTCCTGGGCTCCCGGGACGCGCACCTGGTCGAGTGGAAGGCCAAAAACGTTGATGAACGTCGAGTTGCCTGGGAAACAGTGTTCGTCAAACACAGCATGAGACGAGATGATGAACTTCTTCGCTGCAGGGTCCCAGAAACGCCAGGCCTTCGTGCCATCAGGATAGCCGACAAAAATACACTTTCGTGTGTGGGGTTGGAGCGCCTTGCGATCCTTCTTGCGCACGAGTACATAAGCCAGGCAGCCAAAAACGCGAAAGTAGGAGATGTCTGGCTTGCGCTTGTCGCCTTTCCAGGCAGTATAGGGGATACCACCCTTCAGGGACGATGTGGGCATGCGATTTCGCGTGTGGACGAAGGTCGAGACGGCGTGGCCCCAGAACGACGGCGGCAGCTTCGACTGGGCAAGAAGAGCAGTTGCACCCTCAGCAATCGAACGATTTGCTCGCTCGGCTACTCCGTTCTGGTGGGGCTCGTCTGGCTTGGTATGCTGACGATGGATGCCCTCCTGCATGCAAAACTCGGTGTACTGGCGTCCCATGTACTTGCCGCCTTTGTCGTCTCGAGTGGCCTTCACCTTCAGCCCTAGTGCGTTTTCTGTGTACACTTTGAACGACTGGAAGGCCGAAAATGTGTCACTCTTGCGCTTCAAGAAGGCAACCACCCAGAACCTCGCAGAATCACAGATAAATGTCATCCAGTAGACGTACCCCTCGGGCGTAGCGACAGGCAGAGGGCCCTTGAGGTCGGTGTGGACGAGGGCGAGTCGTACAAATTTTCTGGACGCAAAACATCAGGAAAAACACTTTTGGCGGTAAAGCATTTGGGCGTTAGCAAAGAGCACACTTAGAGCCTTGAAAACACTTTGGGCTGCTCTTCGCGATAATGTGCACCAGTGTAATCCCTCTTTAAGTAGTTGTAGAGGCTCACAGTATCATCTCATCCCTCTGAAGATGTCACAGGGATTTATACACGTCTATATTCTCAGTCGGTCCATGCTATTCATCTGCTCTTCGTCTGTACTGCCTCGGTACTGACTTCATTACATTGGCATGCATCCTACTAGAGACGTACATTTGGCTATGGCAATGGCAGACAAATCAAAACGTAGGTAAATGAAGTCCAACATGATGTACTAGTAGTCTACGGCCAAACTTGAGCAGAGTCCCACCGCCCTCCCTTCCTACTTGTACTAGTGCCGTCTCCTGCACTCATGACAAGCAGGGCCTCCCGCCGTAGAGCTTCAGGAGCTCCCGTCCTGCTGATGCTGCACGGGCAGTGGGGGAGGCTGCTGCTGCTGCTGTTGAGGAGGGAGCAGGGCAGGCTGCTGTTGCTGCTGTTGCTGCTGTTGCTGCTGCTGCTGCCGCCGCCTCTCCTCATGCTCCTCTGCCTTCATCTTGTCTGTCAATCTCTTCCTCCCCCAGCAGTGCGACACCTCAGACCCCTGACTCACCACTGTGTCCCAGAAGGTGTGAATAACCCTCTGGTTGAGTACCGCTCTCCTTATCTCAGGCCACAGCAGGCCGAAATCTGCGTCACCCCTGCCGACAAAGTCAGGGCTGTCGAAGTTCCCGTATTCCCGCTTCGCCCAGTCCCACAGACCATCTTTGTATGTGTCCGGCCCGTCGATGGGTGGTGCGAAGAAGGGAGGCGGCGACTGCCTCATGCGACTCAAGATGCGCCTGAACGCAATCAGCTGGAAACCCAGCTGGCTCCAGAAGGGGCTGTCCTCGCGTGGGTCGAGAAACGTGGAGAGAGGAAACTTCTGTAGTACCGCGTAGTAGTATCAGCGATGGAAGCCACAATCGATCGCAGTGCTACGCACCTGTAAGAGGAAACGGGTCTCCGCCCATTGCAGCCTGTCCCTAGGACGTGAACAGGCGTCCAGCAGCCTGAGGAATCTGGACGGCGGAATGAAGATCGCCGTTACTTCTAGACTGCCATGAACTTTGACACCGTCGTAGGCCCTCGGTGGGCACGTCTCAGACCCCCAGATATCCATCACGTCCGGGTGACGCAGCTCGGGGAATCCTGTAGCATCGAAGACCAGGTCAGGAAGGTCGTTGGGGTCAAAGTCGTGGATGATATCGTGCTCTTGGAAGGTCTCTAACCCCGTCCCCCTCGTTCGCCATTCCGGCAGCACCGTGCAGGGTATCCTGACCCCCGTGTTCCGCTTTTCTTTAGCCAAGATCACGAAGATGCCCAGCAAGGGCCGAAGCCCGTCCCCGATCATTCTATTCAGCTGGAGCAACAGATTAGATGGCCATCGAGACATGTAACGTTGCGTACCTTTTCGAATACATGGTTGACGCTTTCACTCTTACACACCTCGATCCAGAAGAATCGATAGTTCTGCCCTCCCTTCCTCATCGTTAAGATACTGTCCAGTATCGCCGTCTTCGAGCCATGAAGTCCGCGCTCTCCTTCGTGCGTGAAAATGACGCGCTGGTGGGGCTCCAAGCTGGCTGCGTCCGTGAACAACTTCTTCAGGAAGTCCCAGAATACGATCGCGAGGTCGTTGTGAGTGAAACTGGGGCCGCTGGCTGACATCACACTAGAACGAGGAGACTAGAGGTGGTTTGAGAGAGAGCCAGAGGTCGCTGAGGGGAGTGGGTACGGCTCACCTTCCCACAGGAAGCACACAATGCTTCCTTTCCCCCTTACAGGAAAGTGCGGCCCATATTGATGGGACGGACCTTGAGCGACCAAAACCGGGAATGAAGCTGTCAGGGTCATGGCACGCTGAACGGTCACCTTAGTCTCGCGCTGCATGTTATGCGTGTGGTAACAAATCGCGTGTAGATAGATGATGTCACAAGTCCGTATTATACACAACGCGATGAGAGGATACTGCCGGCACTGCACATGAACAACCCACGATGACGATGCTGCCTTATTCAAAGGCGGATACCCGCGCGATCCACACCGGCCCGAAGAGCCAGATCCTCCTTCACCAGGTCCGACGCCGCCCCGTGGAGATATGCCATCACCTCTTCAACGGCTCTGTCGATCTCCTGTGTGGTATCGCGCACCCTCGAGACTGGAGACCAGTTACCAGCCCAGGTGGGGAGGGACGCCTTGGCCTCCGCAGCGACCGCATCCACCGACGCGCGCATGCACTCCCACAAGTATCTCCCATCCGAGGACGGCTTGACCGTCAGCTCTTCTAGCTCCTCAGCCCATCCCGAGGCCCTCTGAGCGGCAGGATCAGTTATCTACGGTACACATTAGAGGCAAATCTACTCACCAGGAAATGCGGATTGCCACTCTCCCAGTCTTCTATGCTGCGGGCAGTTCGCGCCCTGGCCCGGAACTTGTCGAGGTTGGCCTTGTCGTAGAAGACGAAGGCAACCTGCAGTCGAGGTAGTGTCAGGCCGGGTGGAAAGTCTTCCAGTGCATAGAGGTGCTCCTCGGGGGTTCCTGGTCCGGCAATGGTGAGGAGGGCGAGCAGCAGACCACACACAGCGGGGCATGGCGTCGAGGGCATAAGATATCTGTACGGTACCCATTGAGTCTACAACAGCAATAGATGAGTACTACACACCTTGTACGCCTTGTACAGGAACTCCTCCTCTGTATGCCCCTCGTCGCAAAGGAACAAGTCCTTGCCCTCGTCCCTGGTCCCGTGGTCTTCCAGCCGGAGGACCCCCTGCTGAAAGGAGGTGTAGA
>KE504156.1:19570-122650 GCA_000344655.2 Fomitopsis schrenkii
CGTTCCACCTCCCCATCTATTGTCCTCTCCTCGGCCGTGTCCTCGTCACCGTGAGCTGCGAGGCCGACGGTAAGTCTTGTCTCTTGGTTCCATAGCAGCTCACGAACCGGAGCCTACAGGATGGAGAGGTGTCAGTCTTCGTGAGCAGAGTGAGAGGCGGGACACAAGCTTCCGTAACTCACCATGAAGGTGTCATTTTCGATGCAGTCGACTCATCAACCACGGCTGATCCTCGCACCCTCAGTGGCCAGACGCGGCGAGTGCGACACCCAACAGCACTCAGCACTCCTGAGTGTAGAAGCACAGTACTTCGAGGCAGTATGCATCACTTCGTTCACTGTTTGGCGGCCTCGTCGTACGTTCACGGTTCAGCTGGCTCATCGCGCGTCCAACACATTGCTGACATGCTCAACGCCAGATGCACATACGTGGATATGACAAGAACACGTACACGCGGATACGCCCGCGCCGAGCCACACTATCCCGAGACAGCGCTGTCTCACGATGACAAGTGTGGGCTCATCAACGGGCACAGTATCCAACGTGTGCCGCACCGAGTCAGCCTGATATCCAGCCCGAACATGTGAGCAGCTGACGATGAATATCGAGTTGAACACGCCTTCGTTCCAGCTCGGACGAGGTGTATTCGGGCCGCGGCCAGAGAGCATCTCGGCGCAAGCTATACCCGGCGTCATCTTTGTGATACTATGCGCGGTTTTGGAGAACTGACAGACGTGCAACTCGGCATGTCTTTGGGACATGAGGGTGCGTGCAGAATTGTTCGGTGTGGCGTCGATACAGAAGCCGTCGTTTAGCTGTTTAGTGACTGGCGTACCTTCGAAACACGCGGTGCCGCATGTGTGCGAGGATACCTGCGCTCAACCCCCTCGCTGCCGCGCAACGCGTGGACATTCGCCATTATTGGCCTGCCCAAGGCCCAGATGCTGCAGTACCGGCTACGGAAACTGACGTGGCTTGCAGGGACGTGCCACCCACCCGCGGGGTCGACGTGTTGCCGTCAGGTCTTGAGGCTGGTGTATAGCTGCGACGCAGTGGGGGCGACACGTCACTGATGGGGCGCCGTTCGCAACGCCTGAGGGAGCCTTGCACGGTATCTACATGTATGTATCGAGGTCACTGGTTAGATGTAATCCAAAGACAATACACGCACCTCTGCGAAAGGACTATGTTGTATCATTAAGTAGGATGCCTGCTGCCGTTCACAAATTTGTTGCTGTTTCGAAGGCAGACATGGACACACCGGTAAGCTGCACCCCTGCCATGAACCCATCTACCTCACCCTGGCCGTACAACTGGTGAAGGCCAGAGTCACGACCCACTCTCCACGTTCAGGCGCGGCTGAGCGTCCTCGTTCTCGCAAAGGGTACAGTTGTTGACAGGACGCGTGGGGGTGTTGCATAGTGGTCGAGCAGTTGAGATGTCGAGAGACTCGTTGCACCACAACCCGTGCATGGTGAGCGCAGACAGAGGCCGGGCCGTCCCAAGCGTCGTCGCGCACTAACGAACAACGCAGTAACTTTTAGTTGATACATATACAAGGCTGTGCGTAGCAATGTGGGTTACGGAACTGAACATCGCCGATTCCATGGCTTCCATCGTGCGGGCAAACCGGATGAACCGCCGTCTCGAACTGCAACAACATTCTTGGGTGATGCCTTCTGTAAGATTACACACCGCGCACGATGCGCTATCTGACTTCATAGGCCGCACACACCAGACCCCACCGCGTGCATCACACGTCCGCGACGACGATGACCTTCTTCCCGTTGTTCGTGCCCTTCTGCACCGCAATAATCGCCTCGCCGACGCTCTCGAGCCCGCGCGAGCGGTCCTCACTGTACTTGATCGCGCCGGAGGCCACCGCGGCGGGGATCTCCTTGTAGAACTGCTCGCGATACTGCAGGCCACACATATGCCAGCAGGGACAGCGGACGGGCAATGAGACAGGCGGCGAATAGCGAACGCGCGAGTCAGAGCGGGGCAATGGAGAAGCAGGCCAACGTGGAAAGTCAGCGAAGCGAGACGTGCACACGCACGAGACGCACCTTGTGGTAGAGGCTCCCGACGATGAACCCGCTCAGGCGGAGCTCCTTCGTGACGACGTGTCCCAGGGTCTTGACCGCATAGGGCTCTGAATTGTACCCACTGATCATCCCGCATTCCTAGCACCGACAAAGCGTGAGCGATGCACGAGGAAGAGGAGAATCTGAGGGAAGAAGAGGGACTCACAATGAACCGTGCGTACCGGTGCGCCGCATCCAACGCCGCCTCGAGCGACTCCCCGCCGACGTTATCCCAGTACCTGCCCATGCCACAATGCGCGTCAACTCGCCGAATGCCTGCAGATTGAGAAAGAGGACGCACACGTCGATGCCGCCCTCGCGCTCGAGCACGGCGCGCGTATTCTCCGTCTTGTAGTTGAACACGACGTCCGCGCCGAGCGAGCGCACGAACTCGACCTTCGCCTCGGACCCCGCGCTCGCAATGACCTTCAGGCCCGCGGCCTTTGCGATCTGCACGACCGTCCTGAAAGCGCGCGAATGAGTGAATGCGAGGGAGATAGCGAGAGAGGACACACGCTCCGACAGGGCCTGCCGCTGCGGTGACGAAGGCGGTCTCGCCAGGCTTTGCGTTGGCGAGTTCGAGCCAGGCGTGGTGGGCGGTCGCGCCTGCGTAAAAATGAGGGAGTCAGAAGCTGTCGAGGGGAAAGAAATGCCTTGACGACAGGATATCGTGCATAGACGCGGCTCTGCAGGAGATGAACCCCGTCATTCTCCCACTCATGGCATCCCCCCCTTAGTTGTACCATCCCGGCGGAGTGGCTATGACCTTAAGCCGGCAAAATGCAAAGGACGCGGAACGCGATGGGACAGTGGGTTCAAACGGGGAGTTTGAGTGCGAGGTCTGTTCCCGTAAACCACACAGAGGCTTGACAGGAGACACCTGAATGACTGCAGAGGAGCGGGCAGTCGGGGTAGCAGTGAACCCCTGACGAGGACATTTGTAAGATTCCTTTTTGCGTCTGCATGGGCTCGCGCGTGTGTGAGCAGCTAGGAGTGAGGGGCAGCGGACAGCGTCAGGCGAAGTGAGTGCTCGCCACCGAGGCAGGAGTGTAGCCTTGCGAGGACTTTCGCAGGTCAGGGACCGCTGCCCGTCGTCCCTCTTTGTCGGGTGTAAGACATGCTGAATCTTGCTGTCTAATATCGCGTAATGGATGTGGTCGGTCATAGACATCACTCATACGGTGTTCGTACCTCATACCGTAGAGCGCGCAATGTACCAATGCGGCATGGCATCGCTAGGACCGCGACTGCCATGCTTTCGCTCGAAGAGAGGCGGGAGCAGAAGCTCATGGGGACGCGAGTGAGGATTTGTTTGACGTGGGTCTGTACTCGAGTCCATTGCAGGCACGAGGCTGATATATCCGCATGCGGAGTGAACGGTCCCCCTGCCCGACTCTCCCCAATGTACCTGGTCCGGATCACGCGACCATCGACTGCAAGTCCATATCTCGCACTCGTGAACATATGTACTCACCCGGCATACCACACACTCCGACGTACACACTCCAGGGTAGCCCCTCCTTGTTCTCCAGCACTCGGAAGATGTCAGGCCCAAGCCTGGCGGGCTCGGCTACTACCGTGTATTCTTGGAAGGGGAGCACGCCGTAGACGTGGTCGCCCGCCTTGACGGCAGAGTGCTCCGAGCGGAGGACGCGGCCTACGCCAAAGTTGACATATCTGCGCGCCGTCAGAGAAGAGTGAAGCAGAGCCAATGCGACATGCTTACGGCTGGCCGAGAGTATACGGAGGCTAGTGGTGTGCGATAAGCGCAGATATATATCAAGGACGCAGTGGACTGACTGAATAGCTCTTCACACTCGCATCGCGCATCTTTCCGCGCATATACGGATCGATGCTGAGCACGAGCGTCTTGATGAGGAAGCCACCGTTGAGGGGAACGGTGTCGAGGTCAATTGTCTGAGAGTCGTCATAGAGCGTGGTCTTTCCGGGCTCGGGGTAGGTGTTGGGTGCGGGGACGGAGTGGAACAGCGCGCGCGCGTTGCGTACAGGAGCCATTGCGGAGGATTAGGTGACCAGATGAGAAGCCATCGGTCTTTATAGCGCAGACAAGTTGTGGGACAAAAGTGCGCTCTCGTTCTCGAGCAATCGGGTGTTCTGACAAAGTGGCGCATGCCAAGGATCTGAAGATGGATTGGTCAGCGATCCATCGCGTCATGCCTCCTCGACAGGTGCCCTTCCATCCCCGAATGCTTCGGGTAGTAGCCTCTTCGGTCCCCTTCTTGAGGTCTTCTCTGCTTACCTCGACCTCGTTCTGTGTTCTCGTTGATCTTTCCTTTCACCTCGAGGACCGACCCTACCTCCACGCGACGTGGATGTAGAACTAAAGAGCGGAGGGAAACTGCTCCGAATTCATTTACTCCTAGGCCTTCCGATTCTGAATGGCCACGGCCGGTATGTTCATCCATCCGTATACCCCCTGGTTCGTTTCACGCCCCAGATTAAGCTTGATCAACGACGTGCGCTAACCTTTGCTCGGTCAGCACCTGCGAAGCCGTTGCCTCGGTCTGACCCCAGTCATGCTGACTCCGGTCAAACTCAATGCATGACCCTCTTGGCCACGAGTGCGCTGGTGTCCGCAGCACTGGAAAAGGCCGGGTGGACCAGGACGGTTCTTTCCATGTTTTGACTTGACCGCGGTCAATCGAAGCTCTGACCTTGGGTCTGCCAAAGGTTAATAGGGTATGATACCCCGGGCACTGACTGCGACTTGCAGAATCCGAGATCGGAGCAGATTCGAGGGGCATTTGCCAGTTGCGTAATCGGCGCTCGTCGCGCGCGAGGTCGTGATATAGCATACATTACTAATCACCTATACTCAGGCCATTCCGGTGCAAGGCACAGTTCGTAGTACCGTCCCCAAGCGCAACATATACATTCGTACCTCTGGCATTTCACGGCTCAGATTTTAGCGCAGAACTTACAGAGGAAAACATTTCACCTGTACGTGTCTTGACCGTATCAGAACTCAAGTGGTATCCCAATGCTATGACGTGGTTTCCTAGAAATTGCGCCTCTGGTCAACGCTCAGCCTTCGAGATGAGAAGGCCAGCGAGCCACAACTCAGGGCGGTCTCAACGCCGTTCACCATTTGGGCTCGGCGCGTGTAGCCCTGTTCACTCGCTTAGGCATACACTTATAGCATTACTCGGTATGAGTGGTAAGTTGCGCATTGCCACAGACCATTGCACATAAGCCGGGGAGGAGGAGGAGATAGTATAGCTAGTTCGCCTCCTGCCGGGGCGATCCCATCGATCTAATAGAGGTGGTGACGTGACCGCAACATCAACACTTCTTGGCCACTTCCGATGAGATGATCCAGCGACAGCTACTGTTATGAAGCTCATAGCAACTCGCTGGCACAACACTGCATATCATGCGAGCATCGGCGTTTCGTTTCTCGTAATAGTGCTCTCCCTCCGACGGAACGGTGATTGGGGGCGGGGGGGGGAGGGTCAATTGAGCTACCTCCTCCTCTCGCATCCCTCTCAATGTAGACGCAGTCCCTTCTCAACTGCAAGCGCGCGGCTGCATAGAGGGTTTAGTTTCAAGATAGGTCAACTGATCCTGACCGTTGAAGTTGACTAAATTGCGAGTTGGAAACACCGCGCGGGCTTGATATCTTACTCAACAGTCGACTAACCTCGATAGAGGAGCCAGGGCATCGCACCGCAATGGTTCATAGCATCTTGTATGTGCCAGTGCTATTGTGAGTATATATGCTAACCTCGTTGCCTCGGATTGCCAGTGCTCTATCCCATCGAACATGGACAACGCGACCTCTTTGACGCCTCTGGCGCAGGAAGTTATAGCAGCGCTCGAAGCATCGTGAGTAGCAGCAGTACTGCATGCCTTCCCGAGCAATTATGATGGTTCTGACTAGCGAGCCTCGCATTTACTACAGACTGATTGAAAGTTATTGCACAATCACTGCGTGCTGTATGTTTTGACTCCCGCTCAGGCTACAACACCACTTCACTTTGCTGATCTCACCTTCGTATCAAAGGTCTCTATGCTTTTGACTTTATTCTCGTTTTCGATCAGCTTTCCCGCTTTCTATGTCGCAAGGGAAGACCAGCACTCTCTGCCATGCTCATTGTCGCTCTCCATGCATCAGCCGCGTGCTATGCTACATGCCGGGTTGTAGCTTTCTTTGACCCTTCATGTAATGTATGTCAACCTTTCTATGGCCGCTCTACTAATACCATGATCATCAATGGTTTTGTAACAGGAGTGAGTCGTAAAACACTGGGACTTCGCGATTTCTAAAGGGCGTGACTTTAGCTTCTTCGTCGTGGAAGTCGTCTCGCAATACGCAGCAAGTGTTCTCTGTGTCATCAGCACCAGTATGCTCTACCTCCTCGTCGAATAGCTCATCATCTGATCCTTCTTCTGATGCAGTAATCGCAGGCTTGCGTGCATATGCACTCAGTGGGCGGCACTGGTACATAACCATGGTGATTGTAGGGCTACTTCTCATCGGGGTTGTGTATGACGTCGTACGTATTTTACGAGGTAGCATCCCCTTGCTGATAACATGATTGGACTGATACGTAGAGCGACGCTGCAAGCCTCCACTTGGCGTACTCTGTATCGTCTATGGCCTGCATCGTGTCCAATGGGCAAAGGGGATACGAAATTGAGATGTAAGCAGGTTAACAGCCCTATCCACGAATCCGTGCCTGACATCAGCTACGTGCGGCTAGCCGTGCGTAATTCTCCATTCATGCGGCAGATAAACACTGGATGAGTTATTGTTGCTGTCGAAGTCTCCGATGCAACCTTGGCTACAGGCATACTAGCGCACTTCCTCCTCTTAGTTCTGACATGGTGTCACACATATTCGGCGACACGGTACTCCCACGCAAACGGACATCGAAGTAGCATAGCCGCTGCTCTTCTCCGTGACGGTGAGTCCGCTGAAGCTATCTCTCAATGTGTGGTTTTGACACTGGGCTGCAAGGCACTGTTTTCTTCGGGTACGATCACACATCATAACGTATGGGACCGGTCTGACCGTGTGAACAGGGTTATACTGTTCATCGATATCTTCTGCGTAGCGCCGAGGTACATGAGCGTGAGTGCGTCTCATTTGACTCCTCCTTGCGCAGCTGATGATCGTCACAGGCTGATTATAGCCAGCTCTCCGCATGCGCGCCTGTGTGAGCCCTATTCACCTTTCTCCCCGTCAATGTTTAACAAGTTGTCTCCAGATTGGTCGCTATTCTCCTGTCTCGGTTTTTCCTGAACCTACGAAGTGCAACGGAGGGGGGCGAGGGAGACTCAAGCGCCGTATCCGACCTTCGTTTCGCGGTGCAGCAAAGCTTCGGAGGCTCCTTGGTGCTCGGAGACGATGCTCTGGAGGATGAAGCCGCGGATGAGGTGGACGAGTACGAAGATAAGAGTGAGCACGCACCGGAAAGTGCCGGAGGCGAGAGCGCACGTCTCGGAGACTAGATCTCCAATTGATACGAGAGAGTCTGTGAGTGCAAGGAGCTGGAGCAGACAGTCGGCTTGCTGGCTCGTTCGTTGGCTACGATAGGTCATCGCACGACCGCGTTGTAGTACATCGTCCAATCCTGCTATGTCCGTTCCATACAACTGCTTGAACATAGCATCACTATAAGTATACAAAAGACCGAAGCTTACCTTGTGACGAGACTCGTGCAAGACCTCGTGTGAGGGCGTGTTTCTCAGGAATGCGGTGTGATAGGTTCGGGGTACCTTCGGTTCCTAGGCTGACTCTTCGCAAGTGTTCAGCACGAAACGGCCGCATTGGGGCACATCGTACCGCGACTTGCTATAGTACGGTTCTAGTGAAGTTGATGTGAAAATGTGCGAGCGGGCCCGCATGCTGCGAACGGAGATTGCGGCGCAAATGACGCCACCAAGTCGTAATCAGCGCCGCTACGTCTTCGTTCATCCCGAGCGGGATACAGTTATATAAGAGAACGGCAAAATATGATTCTTTATTTCGCAGCTCATCCGAATTCTGACGCTTGAGCACATGCACTTAGGTAAGTTGGGTTCCCCTCCGCTTGACTGCCAACTGCCTCGCAGGAATTAACAACGTTGCGCCCACAAGCATCACGATCTGCGGGATCGTCCATCACATATATGTCAACAATATGTTCTGAAGAAATTTACTTACCGCGCTGAACAGTATCGCCTTGTACCAGGTGTTTGCAGCCCCGAGAAGGGCGCCGTCGATCGGCGTCCCTACTAGGATTGGAAATGACGTCGCCAGGAAGAGCATGCCGATCCGCAGGCTGGCGAAGCGTCGAAGTATCAGGGCGGCGAAGCTCATACTCGGATGCAATTCAACTTACCCTGTTTCGTCTTCGGTTTGTGCGAGGATGCCCATAGCAGGCGGAATGAGTGCATTGGCTACGGAAGATAGTCAGCGAGTGTGGGGCGATACATCAGTTGTTGCAACATACCCGATCCTGTGGCGAAACCGTACAAGAAGCTGAATATAATGACCGCTGGCACGTTCGTAACGCCGAACATCGCGAACAGCAGGATGCTACATGAGTAGAATATTGGGATGAGTAGGTTATACGGCCCGATGTAGTCGGCAACGAAGTTGGGGATGATTCGTCCACACACGGCGCCTGCGTTCAGTATGGAAATCTTGGAAGTTGAAAGCGGGTTAGGCGCAGAATATGAGTGGATGTCGAGTATGTACTGTGTAGAAAGCGAGGTTCTCCGACATGCCGTGCAGGCGCACCCAAGTTTGCAGGTAGAAGTCTATGCGGAAACAACTGTGAGGACGTGAATAACACCAACAGATGCCATTCCTCACAAGGGAAGTACATCCCGAAGAAGAATATGACGGTGCTTCGACAGTGTCAGTTCAAAGCGTGGCAGAGAAATCAAATTCAACGCACGCTATAACGGTCAGGACGTAAGGTGGGTCAACCATTACGCTCCTCATAGGCATCTGATTCCCCTTGTCCTTCGTGCCAGGCAGACGCGTCCACATGATGAGGTTGGCGATGGTCATGAGCACGAGCATCAGGAATGCGACCGCCCGAGTTCCCCACGGGAAGCCGGCGGGGCCACTGAATAGCCTGTTAAGCATTATCGGCATCACAACGCCACCCACAGACGATCCTGAAACGCATATATGAGCACGATTCTATGGAAGGACGCGCAAGAATATGCAAACCTGCTTGAACGAGACCCAGAGAGAGCGCGCGCCGCTTTCTCCAATAGTGGGATTGCAGGCAGAGCGCAGGCGTCGTTGTCAGGCCGCAGCCGATACCCATGACGATTCCCTGCGTGAGAACGAGCCCATAGTACTGGCTCGGGTCGCAAATAGACAGCATGAAGACTCTGCGGGGCAACCGATGTAAGCGTTGGGGTCGTGCGACGCAAGGCTACCCGCACTTACGCGAGGAGGATAAGGATGGTCCCAACGAAGAACTCGATCTTGAAGTAGCCTTGGTCGAACCACCTACCCGATAAGAGGCCCATACCGAAGAGCAGGAACAGCTTCCCGTCCGAGGAAGCGTTATCTCAAAGAAGTGTATGCACGGACGTGGTGAGGCTGCGCACCTGTATTGACCCGATCCAACTGACGTCGGAGGCACTGCCTGCGCCTGCTTGAACGAAGTAGTCCTGGAAGATCCCAAACGATGTGGAGAAACCGAATGTGCAGAACGTTGTGCATGCGCTGACGTCCGATGGTCAGAGTCTTTGGGTAAGGAGCGGAATGTTTGTCTTACCCGCCTAGGACGGCCATCCATGCCCATAGACCGCCGTCAGGTACGTCAGCTGGCTCGTTAGGGGAGGTTTTGGTTTCGACTGCCTCGTCCGAGCCTTTCTCAGAGTCGATGATCGCCGTAGTGACTGGCCCTTCAATCACAGCCGCCTCGTACTTGTCCGACATCTGTGCGACGACACAAATGAGTAGTGGGTGGGCTATGTAGAATTGAGACATACCTTCGGCACGAAGGACTTGCTTGACAGAGGCGAAGTGCGTAGCACGGCGCAGGTATAGATTTATATGACCGGCTAGCGATATACAGCCTCGGTGGCTCAATACGTCGCGCCAAGACCTTCTGCTCCCTCGAAGTTGGAGCATACGACCAACGCACGTACCGACGGAGACCCGTCGACAACGTTCCGTAGGTCATCTGGAGTGGGGCTTCGTAGCTCCTCAGTCATTTGACCATCGCGTCGTACTTCAACACCCTGGTGAGAACGGGGGCTGAGTCTGCTGTAAGACCAGTGCTCAGCAGACACGCCCAAAGAGGTGCCTTTGTACTACGTCCACCTACCTGGTGACAACGTTCTGGGAGACAGGCCGTGTCCTCGCTCTGTCACGCTATTTCGTCCGCCATAGGAAGTTTTGTGAAGCGCAGCAGGAACGACCGAAAGAACACTGGGTCGTTCCTGCGCCTCGGGGCTTCTATCTTGAGGAAGCATGCTGCATTGACGATAGATGTGCGGCACACCTGTGTGATGGGCAGTGTGGCACGTTAGTCGCGGGCTGCCGACGGAGAATGTTGCGTACTCGTATCAACATGGTGTTGAAAACGTCTCTTTGAGCTCTTCAGGGAAGAGAGGTTTGGACGGGGAATGCCTGCAGGGACACATGATCTCGTAAATGGTGGGCGAACTTACGACACAGAGTAGGTCAATGGTAAACGGGTGGGGGCTGTAAGCCTCACGTTGGGAATCAGAGCACTATAAATCTGGGTCGAACAGCGGTAAAAGCTGACAACGTATAATGGCTTGCAGCAGAAGGAGGGGACCCGGGGAACGGTAGGTCAACCGGCCCCAATCGGCAGTTGCGTATGAAGTTTGCCATAGTTGCTAGACAAGTTTTGGGTACCTTCACACATCGTCCAAACGAAGCGCGGCCCAAGTGTACTGGTATCGGAATGTTCATGTCCGGGGTCACCGGGTCACGGTGGTGGCGGTCATATTGTCCTGAGAAACCAGAGCATCAGATGGCGGGCTTCCCAGCTTCAAGCACTCGGGTTTCAGAGGGAACAGTGGGATAGTAACCAATATCTTGTGCAAGCTTCCGACGATGCTTGTAGACCACTGGTGAGAAGTAAAGAGCACTCATAATGAGGGTACGGTGCGATGTAGAATCAGCGGATCCGAGTCGTGGCGAGCGTGAGATCGGGCACTCCCGGGAAGGGCAACACGTGACCGTAGTGACCACTATCAAAGGCCGCTGTACATTCGCTCAAAACCTCCATGTATGTATCCGGGGATTACATACGTATATTCTTACTTCGCTTTATTTGATACATGAGAAATCCTCACTTTGCGTTCATGAACATTCTTGTCTATACGTTCCAGTGGCAACTTTCGGCGGGTCCCATTGCTTTCATGAGCGACTTCGCAGGCTCAAAAAGGAACGGGATTACAGGATGATCAAGAATCTGGACATTGAGATATGTGTGCGTGTTGGCTCCAATTTTTCAACCGACCTCACGCATTATTGAAAGCACAAATACCGTTGAACTTCTAGTACCGGGACGATGTATTAGGCAGGTCGGGATCCACAGTGACTGAACCGTGAAGTACCTTGGTGTTAGTGAATACTATACAGACGGTATCGACGACATGTATCGTGATGTCATTGCTCTGTAGCATTAGCACAATCAAGGCTGAAGAATGTGTGACATTCTTGTGGCGCGTTGTTCTTGATACTATTCTATCCTAAATGGGAACGGCTACATAATCGAAGCCCATATCATCTGCACTCAGACTGTCTAAATCGCCGCAACATTGGTCCTGTGACATATCCCCGAGTTCATCGTCGTTATCATGACACCCCTCTTGTCGGAACACAATGGTCCCACCAAGGTTATGTTCTAGAGAAAAACGAAGATCGGACGGTGTGCTTGCGACACTTCCATTTGAGTCCGCCGCGCTTTGGAGGCTGAGGAGGAATCGCGACGACAGAATGACCGAAAATCTGGAAAATACTGTAAGTGAGATTCACGAAGGTGACTCGTTCAGCGGCTCACACGTGTGGGATGGTGCCTAGACCATCGAGCTGAAGAAGGATCAAGGATGAACAGCACGTAGCTTCTCAGCCCGTCATGCTCACCTTGCTTATGAACAGAATAATGGTTGTGATATCGACGGCTAGTATTGCTCTTTTACTTTTAGATTAGCACGTCACCTTGGGGCGTAGGTCCCTACTTGGGGCGGACTTACACGAAGTACAGAGACCCTGTCCGAACCACATGGTGAGGGCTGACTATAGTGATGATAAAGGGAGTATCATACCATCTACAAGAAGAATAGTGGCAATGCTACTTCGCATTCCAGCAGCGTCGGCAAGTCGTTTGACAGCATATGTGCGACGCCAGGTTACAACAACTGCAATGAGATGACCCACTGCTGTTGCGGTCGTACCAATAGTAGCCGCTTCAGAGTGTTTAGAGTGTTCCCAACAATAAAACCTCAGTAGTAAACAGATGTACAACAGCGGAAGGTTTACCTTGGGACACACATACAACGGATCGAATTAGCTTTTGGAGAAAAGTAAAGCATTTGGCCCACCTAATACAGGAGTCTCGCCAAGTACGGCGCATTCGAAACTCCTCGCGAACATTGTGCTTAAGAATAGTCCAAACATGACGTAACTTGTCTTAAAGCATCAGTCACAAATGTAAGCCACTAGTGCAAATGCTACGCACTCTTTGGTAGCTGCTCCAACAACCAAGAGTACACATACAAGCACAGTAACATACCAGTTTCTATCGCTGATGGCATGCACTCTCAATGTTGCTATCACTGTTGTGGCCATGGCACATGAGCAGAACACCGAAAAATGCGACACAGAAATCACGCACAGATCACGATGATGTCGGAAACACCGACGGAAGTGATGGCCGCCAGTGCTATGATTGGAAAGCTAACATAGTGTTAACAGGAAATATATCCCACAGCTTGTCGGATTACAAGAGATGCTTACCTGATTATGAGTTTAGCCGTCAGCGTAGCCCGAGGTTTGGGAGAATGCAATAGCGAACACACCGGGGATATGTTGAAAAAAAAGATTGATCCATCTCAGGCTCCCGGGCCGTCACTGGTACGACAGCAAAAACGGCCATGCAGAATACCGCAGTGTGCAGAGACGCAAAGATAATGGTAGATAGAGATAGCCATCGGCGAACGAGGAAGTGAGCTTGTTCATGAAGAGTGAGAGCAAAATCGAAGCAATACAGTGCTACATATGGTGATCACATGTTTACTAGAGGATTAGGTCTAGGAACGTACCTAAGGAAGCGATGAAGTAGCTGCTAACGGGGCTGTTTTATGGATGTTATGGTCAGCGAGCAGCTACGCAACCCGTTTGAGGAGTTAACCAGCCGGGGCTCTGACTGACCAAATTTCTATTTCGTTGATTTCAACATGTGTGAATTCAGCTCCGAGTCGGTTCAAGCTGGTGGTAAGGTTCATGACGGGAGCATACACTGAATGCCGAGTCTCATAAAAGGAGACATTTATATACCCGCGGTAGTGACGTTCATCATCCATCTCGCATCTGCCACTGGCATGTACCCGGGCCAACAATCGGACTTCCTGGCGAGTCGAGATTCATCAGTAGTCACTTTGGTAGAGCTCTGGGTCGTTTGCTAGCTTGAACACAGTAAATATTGAAGCTAGAGGACTCACATGCTCGTCATTCGCTGGCAATGAGATGTCTGCAGACCTGGTTGTGCATTATTGAATCTGTCCTCAAATTGAAGGCAGTGTACAAAGATGACCGTGACAGCAACAATCCGAGTCCGTCAAGTCATCTCTCCGACTGTCAAGGAGACGCGATGCGACTGTGAGGCATTCAGCCCAAGAGCGCGACAGCCTGAGTTCCATGCAGTGAATTCAACAGCAACGAGCCGTCATTGTCCAACATTAGGTCATGGGGAAGAGCGCGACGAGCTTCGCGATGTGGTCAGTAGCCTCACAATCTCCGTCAGGCTTTGTCACAGATCATCACATTGAAAAGATATAATTGAGAATTTCCTGTAGAGTGAAATCTGCTCACGTCCGGCCGCGATGTTAAGACACTGAAATGGAGTCGTATCGGGGCCAATGCCAGTGGCCCGTCACATGCATGACATAAGGAACCAACCCGTGCGAAACGAGGCGCCAACGGCATCCAGACCTATCGATTGACACGTATGCATAACATAGTACTTCGCACGACCACTGCTTACTCGCCACTAGTACTAATCACTCATCATCCCCTTTACCCCGATCGCCCGGGTTTGTGGGTGCTAAATGCAACATGCGTACGACCTCAAGCACATGCTGCAATATAATCCTCGCCGCCGTCATCATCGCAGACAAAAACCCGCCGACGAGGCGGAATACTAGGCACGGTGCTCCGTTCGCACGATAGGTCATAAGTGCGTTGTCGATAGCCCATCCCGACGATATGCCGTCCTGCTCTGTGCGTGCTTGGGTGACGCCATGCATGATAAGTACTAGTGAGCCGCAGGCTGGTGAGTTATCTCCATATCTCTCCGCTTCGTTGATACCCAACCTTCTTGCGTCGCACGTTACGCAGGTTAACCCGATGCCGCCAGTGCGCGCCATCGTTGTAGCATGCGACCCAGTGGAATACTACGCAATCAAAATCGTGCGCCGGATCTCGGGGCTAACAACACCAAGCGCGGGGAGCGGCGTCAAGGCGGCGAGACCGGTAGGTCGCGAAGCTCTTTCTGTGCTTCTCTGCATACCCCCACATGGCTGCGCACACACGACTCTCTCAACTTCTCCCCGGCTAGCTATCCGCAATACCGCAGGGCGACTGATAGATAGGCTGTACGTTGCTCCAGTCCTCCGTACTCCACCACTTCCTATACTGACCGCGCGCTTCCAGGTCTTGATATTGAGAGACGTGTTTGCGCTCCGCCAGGGTCCACTCCTAGCTCTGAGTCTGGGTTAGCAGACGATATGCTAACTTGGGCACGCCAGCCAGCGCGTTCCTTATCGCTTACGCCTGGGCGAAGGCCCCTGCCGTTTGTCCACCCGCTGTATAAAGAGCGCGGCGAGCCGCCTGAATGACACCTGCTCGCTTCCCCACACCCACGCGCGCGCTCAGGCTCAAGGCTTCGCCATGGCGCAAATGGAGCCTACCGCGCTCGCCGACCTCGAGAAGATCCACCCGCAGGTGCAGACGACGGTCGCAGAGCAGCTCCGCCGCGAATCGGACTCGTTCGACGAGAAGAAAGGCTATTCGGAGCAGGTGGTCGAGACGCCGAGCGTGTACTCCAAGTATGACGGGGACGGCATTGGAGACGGGGACGACGGGGGGAGGGTGCTCGACTTCGGGACGGACGACCCGTTCCCGGCGGACCCGAATGCGCTGCCCGAGCAGCAGTTCACGTTCCGCGCTGTCTTTGTCGGGTGTGCGTTGGGCGCGGTTATCTCCGCGAGCAAGTGCGTGGTTTTATCCTTACTTGTTGCCTTTGATCGGGTGTGCTTATAAACGATCCACAGCGTGTACCTGGGCTTGAAGACTGGATGGACCTTCGGCGCGTCGATGTTCGGGTCTATCTTCGGCTTTGCGATTCTCAAGCCGCTGTCGAAGGCGCTCCCGGAACGATTTGGGGGTGGGTACTTTGGGCCCAAGGAGAACGTGTGTTGTCAGAGCGCAGCAACGGTACGTGTTCCGCTCGTGTCCTTGCTATGTTGGTCGTTGACATAGGTTACCCAGGCTGCCGGCTCACTCGGGCTGCTATTCACTTCCGGGTTCCCTGCAGCGTACCAACTGGGCCTGCTTGGTGCAAATCCGTCCGCTGACTTCGGGTGCGTCGTTTGTTACGACGCACTCTCCTCCCGAAACGTACTGACATTCGCCCAGGCGGCTCATCACCTTCACGATCTGCTGTGCCTACGTCGGCATCTTCTTCACGATGCCCCTCCGACGGCTGTACATCCTCAAGCTGAAGTTGACCTTCCCGAGCTCGGTCGCGACCGCGTACACCATCCGCTCGCTGCACGTCGGACGGGCGGCGGCGGCGACCGCGCGCAAGAAGACGTGGGCACTCGTTGCGTCGTTCCTCGCCTCGATCTGCTGGCGCGTGACGAGCGAGTACGCACCGGGGATCATGTGGGACTGGCACTGGAGCTGGTGGTTCTATCGCGCGGGATGGAAGTGGATTATCTGCGCCGAGTCTTGGGTAGGCCTCAGTTCTCTTACGCCTCACTTCTTTCTGTATGCTGACTGTATGCGCGCTGTTCAGGGATGGGTCTGGGAATGGACTCCCGCCTTCATCGGATGCGGATTGCTCGTTCCAATGAACAGCTCCGCCTCTTTCGTCGGGGGCGCTGTCTTAGCCTGGGCGATCATCGGACCCGCCTTGGTTGCGACCGGTCGTGCGTTCGGCACGCCGATGTCGCCGCTGTACCCGGGCTACCTCGACTACTCCAACATGGACCTGCCCGACCCCGTGCACCAGCCCTCGCCTGAATATTGGATGATCTGGCCGGGCTGCATGCTTCTCCTCACCTCAAGCGTCGCGGAGATCCTCGCGAACTACAAGACGATCGTGACCGCGTTCAGCGTACTTCTCGAGCCGCTCATCACCAAGGTCCGCCGGCTCGCCCAGCTCGGGGAGCGCGACGTGCACTTCGAGAAGGAGGATGGGTTCTACGACCCGGTGCCCCCCGAGGAGCAGACGCCGTGGTGGATGTGGACGGGCGGGCTTGTGGCGAGCACGGTGCTGACGATGCTCGTGATGAAGTTTCAGTTCGACCAGAACCCGGGCCTGACGCTTCTCGCGGTCATCTTCGCCTTCATCTTCTCGCTCGTCGGCGCGGAGTGCGTCGGGCGCGTGTCTGTGAACCCTGTGACCACACTCGGCAACTTCTCGCAGCTGGTGCGTCACCGCGTTCTGTTCCCGCAGCGTGCACAGCTGATCGACGCACCGCGTCTTCTCGCAGATCTTCGGCGGCATCTCGAAGGGCTCGGGCCTCGCGCCGCAGCGGAACCAGCTCAACAACGGGCTGACGGGCATGATCACGCTCGCTGCTGCGGAGCAGTGCTCGGACATGCTCGGCGACCTCAAGGCAACTCATCTCCTCGGCGCGTCGCCGCGGGTACAGCTCTACTCTCAGTGCTGCGGCGCGCTCGTCTCGATCTTCCTCAGCACGGCGATGTACGTCGTCTTCAGCAAGGCGTACCCGTGCATCAACACGCTCTCGTCGTCCGCGTGCGAGTTCGCCGTGCCCGACGTCAAGAGCTGGCGCGCGGTCTCGATCGCAGTCTCCTCCAGCTCGCTCCCGATCCCGACGTCCTCGGGGATCACCGCGCTCGTGTTCATGGTTATGGTCCTTCTGAGCACCGCCGCGAAGTACCGCTGGGTCCCCCCGGCGCACCAGCACTGGGTCCCGAACTGGAACGCGGTCGGCATCGCGTTCGTGCTCGGCCCGACTAACACGTACCCCGTCGCGATGATGTTTGGGAGCGTAATCGCGTTCGTGTGGCGCCGCCGCTGGCCGAACATGTGGTTCCTATTTGGATATGCGATCGCGGCGGGGATGATCGCAGGCGAGGGCCTTGGGGGCATCGTCAATGCTGTCCTGCAGATAGGGAAGGTGAGCGGGAACTTGTACGGCACGGCCGTTGGGTGTCCGATGAATGCATACTGTGGATGAGCATATATTGTGTGTCGCTGCCTGACGGTTGACGAATAGAAATGTAGAAGATGACTACACGTGTATCAATAGGAAGTTGAAGTTGTTACCGCCGGTTACGAACATCGACAGTCAGCTGTCGCTGCGCTAGTCTCATAGAATAGATGCCATAGGTGGGATGCATGCGCGGGCTGAGTTGTTGTTTACAACCACTTGCTTGCGGCAACTCAAGGTTACGTATGTCATGCGCGGATGATTCGTGATCAGTACATTGCTCTGCACGGTGCCCGGGCGAGCAAGCAACACTCAGGCTGAAGTGTGTTGCATACTACTATGTTGTCTGGACTTGATTACACATCGCCCCGCGCTGATCGTCAGTAAAGTAGGTCGACATGACCTCTGTGCCGTGCGGCGGTATCTCTGCCCGTGGATATTCTGCTACAAGACCCAGGGCGTGAACGTGAGGCCCTGGAGGCGGCGCAGACGCATGTCCCGGGTTGTTGGTGGCGTCAGGGTCACAGTGCATATACCCACTGAAAGCCACTGGAAAGCACTAACTCAAGAGCGCGTACGAAATGCAAGAGACTCACATTGAATTCAACTGACATCTCAGAATGACATTGACGGCCATGAGAGCCATGATACATATACCTGATCGGCGAGGCTGCACGCACGCCTGAGGGCCGATTCGGCGGCCCGGGGCCGGCGACGTCTTCGTGAATCGTGTAGTACGTAGATGGATCCGTAGTGCACACCACGAAAGCGAAGCGAACACAGCGAGGTACTCTGATCTTTAAGCGACGGACGGCAGTGGAGCGTCATGCAGTCGTACACCACGGCGACAGATCCCAACTCTCCGTGACTTGCCCATCAACTCACCGCGTCGTTCTCAAGACGAACCCTGCGGCAGCCTCCGGATGCGCTGGCCCCTCGATTCCGACGCACGTAGCACTGGCACCCTCCGATTCCCTACGATGATCTCATTTCTGTGTGGATGGCGCCGCTTTCCGCCATAACTTCCATGACGGTGCTGGCAGCTTTCGGGATGGCGTGGTGTTGCTTGAGGACTTGCATCCACGATGACACCCTTTCTAGGGTTCTGTGAAAAATACCCCGAGGACTTTCTTACATATGTAAGTTACATCACCCCGTGAAGGCTATTTTTCACACGTGTTATTAACACTTTTTCACATTTAATAACAAATGGTAAGAAAGTGTTATAAACATGTCTATAATGTGTTTGTTACATTGTAAGTAATCTTTTGCGTGTCAAAAAGTGCTGTTCGAGCTGCCAGTGTCCGACAGATGCACACAGCGAAATAGGGCTAACGCGTGAGCCTCAGCTCGATGACAATGATCTAGCAGGGATGCATGTTCGTGGCGCAGATGGCGGACGGCCAAGGCAGTGTGGGGTAGGACCCGACGGAATAAACCTCGTGGAGGGCCCCGGCATGCAAGACACCGTGCAGGGCTGCTGCCCAATTGTGCGACTCAATTGACATATGGGCTGAGTGGAATATTGAGTGGCGAGAATGTATGTCACTCCTGCTCGTAACATAGGTGTGTATTTCATTGATTGTGCTCGTAATTCGTCTGCTGATGTCCAGGGTTGCGCCAGGTGGTGCCAGTGGGGAAAGCCCATATGCCAGCCCAGCATCACCGGAACTAACAGGATTTTTCGCGGCGCCATTGGGCTCAGGCTTGCAGTCGCTGCACAAAAGAAGGATTCAAAATGAGCTTGGGTGTCGTCGACTCCCGGCGCCTCCGAGTTAGCCACTCGATCGCTCCGGATTTAGAGTTGAGTACTAAATCATATACGGCAAGGTTGAATATATGGATGTGAGCCCTGTGCATGCTTTCCCTGTATCCTACAGGGCCTGGACAGTGGTACAGACCCCCCTTGCTTTTCTTACATTTCTTACATGGGGATTTCGGCCCGCCGCCGGGGGCGTGTTAATAACATGTTAATAACATGTTATTAACACGACTTATTTACAGTGTATATTAATGGTGACTTTTTCACAGAACCCTAACCCTTTCCTTCGCCGCCCGTGACTCTGGCACAGCGTATTCTCGTACTCTCTGCTCGAATCCTATTCGGGACCGAACATCGTGGCCGGATCATTGGCACTCGTGGAAGCGTTCGCACAGAGAAGGGTTCTGGTGAGCGGGCTCCTTCCATCGTACGTGTTGTATTCATGACAATCCTCACCCAGTATGATCCTCGCGCTACGCCGTTACGTGGCTAGCTCGCCAATGTCGATGATCGTGCCCTTGAGGTGCCAGCGGAGCTTAAGCAGTGGATGCCGCTGTCGGAGCAGCGCGCACACTTCCATGTGCGTGCTGCAACAGTTGGATATTTTCTGGTGAGCATGCCCTGTGAACCCATTCGTACGCATATCACCCGCCCGATGAATGCAGCTGGTGGAACCCATCTGCAGGGACCAAGCGCGTGTCCAGTGTTAACATGTACGTAGGTAATAGTCCTTTTCGTGAATCCGTGGCTGACATTGGCTACGTGCGACTAGCTGTGGGTGATTTCGCATCCATGCAGCAGATGGACATGCAATGATTTCCTGCTTTGTTTCGCAGTGTCCGGAGCAGCCTTAGCTGCTGACATACCGGCCCCCTTCCTCCTCTTAGTTCTGACATGGTGTCACACATATTCTGCGACACGGTTCTTCCACGCAAACGGAGATCGAAGTGGCATAGCCGCTGCTCTTCTCCGTGACGGCGAGTCCTCTGAGGCTACGTGTCGAATTGAGGTACTGACAACGCCTTGAAAGGCATCCTTTTCTTCGGGTACGATAACACATCATGACGCCAATGTATGGCACCGGTCTGACCGTTCGAACAGGGCTATACTCTTCGTCGATATCTACTGCGTGGTGCTGAGATATGCGAGCGTGAGTGGGATCATTTCACCTCGCCTTGCGCAGCTGATGATCGTCACAGGCTGCATATAGCCAGCTCTCGGCATTTGCGCCTGTGTGAGCCCTATTCACCTTCCTCCCCGTCAATATTTGACGATCTCTCTCTAGATTGGTCTCCATCCTCCTGTCTCGGTTCTTCCTGAACCTACGACGCGCAGTGAAGGGAAGCGAGGGAGACTCAAGCGCCATATCCGACCTTCGTTTCGCGGTGCAGCAAAGCTTCGGAGGCTCCGTAGTCCTCGGAGACAATGCTCTGGAAGACGACATTGCGGATGAGGTGGGCGAGTACGAAGACAAGAATGAGCACCCACCGGAAGGTGCCGGAGACGAGAGTGAACCTCTCGGAGACCACATCTCCGAATGATATGAGAACAGGATGCAATCAATACTACTAGTGGCTGCTCCAGCCGTAATCAGTGAGTTACAGTCGTTCATCGTTGACTGGCTCAGTATAATCCTGAGTGCTCATTATGCTTCAGACTTCTGGTCTGTCTATCCGCTATATGCTAACTCCAATCATGTTCGTCGACGGCTTCTCTACCCCTACGACCCGCACCGTCACAGCGGAGTTGGAGGGTGCAATCGCAGTCGTCACTGCGCTCCCTGAATCATGGTGCCTCGGCTCGCCTTCGGATTTTGGGCTCAATCTAGCACTGTGATGTATGTACGTATCATCCTCGCCCAGGACCCCCTGAATAGGTCTGGCAGCCCCCTCCCACGTGGAGGGTTTGCGTCGAACCTATTGGCAACTCTCGTCAAATGGCCTAGTTGCGACGCTCGGAATCAGGGCACGAGGAGCGCGCACCGAGACACCTCGTGTCGTTCGTAAGATGTCTGTTCGGGAGCACCGCACTTGCTGTCAATTGTCAGTGGATTGGCACCATCATGGCTGAGCCTCTTCACTGTTCTCAGACGCTAATAGCCCGTTAGCATACGAGCTGAAGTTTTGCTAACAGAACGAAGGCCTCTATTGGGCTAGTTGTCTTACGAAGGCCGTTGGTGCCACCACAAGCTCGAGGCGTAGCACGGCGCCTCTGACGACGTCTCGGCGGAGTCGTCGAAACAGAACCGCAGCATTTATTCGATCGAACGTGCGGTGCCATCCCGACCCTGTGGAGTCCGCTATTTTTGACGGCTCGGCTCCTCTCCAGCCTAGTACAGGTTCATTTTCGGACTCGATCGCCGCGCCTCAATCATGGATATAGTCATGTGGTTCATATTAGGTCCGATGCATTGTTCTGGCAGATGACTCGAGAGCAGTTCGGCGCGTCAGGCTCTTTTCACTCACTACGACCTCCAAAAAAGCTTACTTTTGCTGCATTTGAGGGTGCAAGGCGGTTACTCCACTACTACTACTAGTACGTACTGTTCAAGACGCTACTCGCTAGGATTAAGGCTTCTTATACAAGTGTCTGATTTACAGGGTCCATGCGGTCCTTCCCATCGCGCTCAAGTACAAAGACAATAGGTTTCCACACATCGACTTTTTGGGCCGTGATAATAACACACGCAACCAGGCAAGATCAACAAGGACATAGTACTCATCGTTATTTGCTGCTAGTACTGGCGCCTTTGAATCACCTGTACTCAGTGTTACCTAGACATGTCTTTAGCACCAACACACACACACACACATATAAATATTTAACGTCACTGTATGTGTGTACTTTTTGAGGTCATTCGAGTTGGATATTCTGTGCACGGTAGACACTGCGCTACCTCAGCCATCGCGGAGCTCGAATTTAATCATGTGGTCCACCGGCGGCCAAATTGACCTTCCTCCCCGCCTCCTCTCGCGCAAACTCCACCGCGGCGCTGTTATAGTACGCTTCCTCAATTATGGTGCCACCCCTCATCAACTTCGAACTCCATTTTGTGTCTCAACTTGCATATTCCCTGACTCATTCAGAGACTACGGGATGCGTCTAACAGCGGTATCCGTCAAATGACCTGGCGGTGACGCTTGGATTGACGGGGCAGAGGAGCGCCCGAGACACAGGGAACTGTTCGGGAGGACCGCGTTCTTCGTGTGTTATCATTCACTTGATAGCAGTGTCGTGACTGAACCTATTCGGTTTGATGCAGTCTGTAGTAGCATACGGGCTCGAGCCATCATGCATCATTTTTGTCCGACTCCGAGGTACATGATCCCGCCCGGGGGTCTTCTGCTTCCTCAGTACGTTGCGACGTCAATTGAAAGCACGAGTATACCCTGGGCGATCCGTCAGAACGGATGAAAAATACTATCCAGGGTCCATGACATGCTGAAACTCGTCTACCAACGTGGTATAAGGATATGGGAGAAACACGCACAATTTTACGGTAAGCACCATATATCAATACACATTCGAGAGTTTACGATCGCGAACAGTGTCTGATCGTGCTATGGAGTCATAAAGTCAATGCATCAACGTGTCCCCACTGATTCGACATCCCTGCGCGGACACCAGTCGGCGCTCCCATGCATCCATCCATAGGGGTGCTACGAGAATAGATCAGTCAGAAGGCCCCCAGGGCGTCACCATGTCTCTGCACCAACGTCAGAACTTTACTGAATGATCATGCAGACGGTATAGCGACGACAGCGTCTCATGCTTGGCCCATGAACACAGCATAAAAGACGGGCTTCGTGCAAAACTATTCCCCAGCTCCAGACAGCTTACCCTTACTGCAGTTAGCCGACTCTTGCAACACGAAGATGATCTCTCGCGTCGCTGTCATCATCAGTGTCTTCACTGCCCTTTGCTCAGCGTAAGCCATCACCCTACATACTCATCCATGCACCGCGCTAAATATCACTCCTTACGCAGTGCCAGCGTGCAGCTCATCAACAACTGCAATGAGCAGATCGACCCCGGTTTCTACCCGAAAGTCGTCTACAACGACACCGAGACCGGCGGTTTCGTCATGCAGCACGGCGAGCGCGACTCCGTGCAGCTTCCTGCCGGTTGGCATGGCCGCATCTGGGCCCGCACCGGCTGCGATGATGAGGGCATGTGTCAAACGGGCACCTGCCCCGGCGGCATCGACTGTGACGGCCCTTCCCCCGCAGGGCCGACGCTCGCTCAGTTCAACATTGACACGTACGTACAGTTGCGCGCGTTCTGCTACGCTTCGATGTAGACTGACCATCTCGATAGGGATGTCGGAACCACGTACTTCGGCCCGAGCTCGGTTGACGGGTTCAATGTACCTATTCGCATTGTCCCCGGCATGGGCTGTGAGTATTGATATTGTTTCCTCGGAATTGTGATGCTCACCGCTGTCGTAGGCAATGTTGGCCCTGTCGAGTGCACCGGCAACCCGGAGGACGCAGGCTATGCCTGCAACGAGACCAGGGAGTGCCCGAGCAGCGTCAGCTACGCTGTGATCTTCTGTTACTGAGAAACGAAGTCTACTCTGTGATGGCTGCCGGGTGCTGACGACGACGATGCGTAGCATATGTAGCCCGAGAATGAAACGTGTCCCAACATGAAACTATTTCGAGAGGGGACAGGGTCCCAGTTTAGCCATTGCGCAGGTCATGTAAGCATGTGTCGTCTCATTGTGGGGTCACTCCATCGTGTCCTGCTCTTTCCCATGTTCGTGGTCATTGACCTTTCGTATGAAGTGTGTGACACCCCGGAGCCATCTAGCAAGTACCCCTCGTGGAGCAGAGTACGACGAAGATGCTTTGGCATGATACCGCGTCCTGTGAATCGCACGCGTTCAGGCTCACCAGAGTGTGATTTAGCACGTTATTTGATGTTGTACGCACATTGCGGAAGGCGGCAGTACGCTGCGGCGATGGAAGATGCAGGAACACATACACACCGGGATCAATGACACATCTTGACTTATCGCATACTGCCAGTGCACTACATCCGAGTCGGGGTCTACCTCCAAAGGTAGTAACGAAGTCCTCAGTGTGTCAACCTTATCGGTCGCCAGTGGGGTGCCTCGAGATGTCGCAATCCACGCAACTATAGGCGACTGTAGGTGACTGTGTATCCCTCCGAGTGCATCATGGTGGTAATCTTTAGCCTTCTCCGCCTTCTATATGATGCAGGGCACGCACCTCGGTCCTTCAAGTTGCGAGGAGGAGGAATAGTAAGTACCGTACAGATCCGCGATGCTTTACGACGCCATGAGGCATTGACCTACAGCACTGTGAGAAGACTTCAAGCACTACTTCGGCCACTGGCACCCCACTGAAATCGCAGGACATCATGATAGCCCGGGTACTGATCTCATGATTCTTTCCAAGTAAAAAGGCAACTCGAGAACGACTTTGATCGTATCTCAACAAATGCTCACAATCACGTGTTTGGTTACAGGACACGTCACGACGGTCGCATTGTTCATTGTACTTCGAGCTTCAAGCTCTAGATCTGAAGTCATTGGCCGCGCACTCGACCTACACTCACCACTCGTAACTTGTCATGCCTGAACCCAGATAGTCGACATACCTTAGGCCACGACAGCCACGTCAGTATCACACTTTTTCCAGGTTTGGGACCGTCGGGTCGGATGCGCTTAACGGTGGCAAACAAGTGCTACGTTTAGAACCCGGGCTAGCAATTGATGGCAATTGGGTACGCTCCGCGCTCTGATACTCTCTGTTATATTGACTTACATGCATTAGAAGGTAACGAACGTCCCTCCAGAGTACCGCCAAGTCTGCTAGATGGTCAGGTTTAAGCGTCAAACGTGTCCTTTCCATCACTCTCCTGCGGGTCGGACCTAGATCGGAACTTCTTGGTGTCTAGCCCAGGCTTCGGCGAAAGAACTCGGACCGTATCGACAATTCTATCCATTGAACGAATTTGTCAATTGAGTCGGCGGTGTTCGGATGAATGCACCACTGAACACCTCGTGGGGAGGACTCGAGGAGTCATCTGTTCAGACTTCAGAAGCATCGCGTGCGTCGTGTGTCGTTGACTGAACGGCAAATATACGACTGCAATGATACAGGCTTGACGCATGGACTGTATTGAGTCTTCTCGAACGAGGGCTCGCCTGATTTATCGAAGAGGATTCCAAATAGTTCGTGTTGTCCTGCTCTGTAACCCTCTTGGGCCTCTGTTGCATGGATATTGATGTAATGCAAGGACACCCAGGGATGTATCTGTCCAAGATGTGCATGGATGATACATGCCGCGGCTGCTCAGCTACTCTTTCGAAGAAGTCGAGCTGACGGAATTCACTGTGTAGCACGGGCAGCCTGCTTGAGGGCTATACCTCGAGCTCGAGCTCATGCACCACTTCTCACATCCCAATGCACGACACCTCGAGGATCACTATTGTCATCGAAGTGTGTTGCACTTCTCTAGACGAGTTTGTCGTTGACGTTCACCAGCTACAGGTAATACTTGAAGTGCGGTCTCAGCCAGCTAACGCACATGTGCCGCTGCTGAAGTGTTCTATCGCGCGTTCACTGTTTTCTCGAATGGACTGGTTCCAAAATCTGGCGTCCAATCAGATCAGAATTTCCCTTGGAGGTTCGTGCGCTGCTCAAAGTTGAACCACTTCTACTCGTGAGCTTTAAGCATTCATTCATACAGGGACGAATTTCTGGCCGCTTGGTAAGCTTGAAAGCAGTGCCGATTCCTTTCTGCCCTCATTTGTGTATAGGTCAAGCCTCCGTACTACAATGATGCAGCGGTATGTTTGCATATTCTTCTGCTTACCCTAAAAGAGTCTAAACGCTTCTTTTCCCGGACTGTGTCTCAACCTGCGTGGCACGGTCGTCAGAACAGGACATCCCTTTTTCAGTCCACCACTGGCTTGCGCGCCGACCGCGGATCATCAAGTTCAGAGCCGCAGAGAAATGAACGAGAATAATCTTGGAAGCCAAACCCGAGGAGAAAGCACCATGATTGTAGCGTGTTGCCAATGGACACTCTCGGCGCCGACTGACGTTGAACTGCCATCTTCGACTCGTCATGATTGGATGTTATGAGACAGATTGCTACCATTTCTGCATAGAGTTGACTGAGCTTATCAGAGCTCCACAGCGCTCAGATCCCGTGTGATATACACGTGCTCCAGAATATTCCAATATGCGGGCTGAAATCGGTGCTTTGAATCGGCCGTGCTTTTCTCCCCATGGCGCCTCCACCGTTCCTCCGTGATCCGGACACCATCTCGTATCTAGTCAAGCGACGTCGATGGTATATGGAACAATTGAACGAATTTGACGATTCTGACAAATACCCTGACGGCATTGCGCAGACTGAGCAGCACGGGTGCGCTCCGAGACATAGAGCCATCGTCTATTCGTGAGCACCGCGTCCCTTTTCTTCGTTGCTCAAGTCATAGCGCCGTGATTGAAGCTACACGGGCCTTGGATAGCTACGGTGTATGATTACTTCCGTCGGTGAGTCGCCCTGGGTCTCTAACAATGGACTACAACCCGACACATGTTAGCTGAGTTCCTCTACCCTTTTTAGGACTAGTAATTCAGTACCAGGTTCTGGACAAGACTAGCCTTTGTTATGCATAGCTTTCGCCTATATCGTGGCTTCCACTTCACAATGAGAACTGAAGCACGGACCTGATCCGGTCGTAGTACGGCCCCAACGTCCTGGAGTCTACTATATGCCACGGCCAACTTTCTTCAATGCCGCACCTAGACCTCGGCCTCGATGGATAACACAATAACAAATTCAAATTGGACTCGCTGACCATGACGAATGTGGCCACCTACATTGAGGTGAAATCTGTCGTACATTTTGGGATGACATTGAGAGCTGACGAGTTCAATGAGGTTTATTAGGTATGGGAACTGGCCGCCTATGTCGAAGGGTGAATTCATCTGCCAATCGAAGATGCGATGCATCGAGTGACGTCCCCCAGCTCAGGGATAGAAGTATCATTCCAGCCTCTTGGTTTCACACTGAGACATACGCAGGATCAGGTGGTTGTACGCAGCGTCTCTTCTCCATTGTTATGAAATGCGTGGGTCCCGATGTAGCATCGGAGCTCTGTCGGGTGCGCAACATGAAAACATCGCGTCAAGAGAAGGATCTGTATATTCTTCCACTCGGCGACTGTGTGGTGCAGCTAAACGCGCGCCTCACGATCACGAAGTCCACAGCTACGTCCAAGGGCTCCTCGTGATATCACTGACTCGCGAATATGAGCTGTATACCGGGTTTTCATGCGTCTACTTTGGGTTGACAATCTATTGCCAAATTCTCGACATATATCAGGGTGTCTCCTCGCAGCGAGACCTCAGGCTCTCTCCAGCTTTCATTTGCTACATTCAACCAGCTCTCGAAACCGCAGCATGATCTCCCGCATCGCCGTCGTCCTCGGTGTCCTTACCGCCATCTGCTCAGCGTATGTTGTGTTCTCCTAGTGTCGTTCTTACACATTTGTGACTCCTATTCTGCAGTGCTGACGTGAACGTCGTCAATAACTGCAAAGAGCAGATCGACCCCGGGTTCTTCCCCCCAGTGAACTATGGTGAAGGTACAACTGGCGGCTTCGTTCTTCAGAGCGACCAGAACGCTACAGTGGAACTGCCGTTCGGCTGGTACGGCCGCATCTGGCCCCGTACTGGGTGCAACGACGAGGGCCAGTGCGACACTGGTAGCTGCCAGGGTGGCATCGACTGCACGGACCCTTCCCCCGCTGGGCCGACGCTCGCTCAGTTCAACATCGGCCCGTACGTAACTCGACTCCCCGTCGTCTCACTCTCTTCGTGTATCCAAGCTAATACGCCGTGCAGGGGCAACAAAGACTACTTCAACCCGAGCACGGTTGATGGCTTCAACGTCCCGGTCATTATTATTCCCGGCCCAGGCTGTGAGCGTTTCTCGTGCCTCGCGCTTGTCATCCCTCCCGTGATGCTTAACCCAAACGCAGGTTCCACCCGTCCTGTCGGGTGCATTGGTCCTGGCGAGGGCAACGGTTGCGAGGTTACCAGCGAGTGCCCGACTGGCGTCAACTACACAGTGGTCTTCTGCACCTGAAGTTAGAGCGAGGCTCATCACCCACAATTACTCTCTCCTGCTCGAATCGTAGTCTTTGTGCGGTTAGGAGTTGTTGCTCATGTATACATATCGCATCGGGAGCGGTGACCGTTGTTGAGTGAATATAGCTTCTCATTGCGAGATTGGCTCGCTCGCTAAGATCAACTGATATGTATCGTTGCAAGTGCACACAACTGATTCCGTGCTCCCTCAACGAGACTCGGCTGATTCGTACGCCTACGATTAGGTGCAATATCCTCAGATGGTCGTTTGCAAGGCAAAAGTACAGTCGACAACTGCAAAAAGCAGATAGAATTACACACGTTCTCTCCGAGCGATTTGACAGACCTCGCTACCGGGCGGGAAATCAGAAGGACGCACGGCTATCGTCTGATTAAAGTGCTACGTTCTGGCCAATTGGTTTTGGCGAGTATTGCAGTTGCGAAGCACACCAGCATCAGAGTCAGCTTTGTGATGGTATAAAAAGAGCAACTTGAAGTTGTAGTGCGCCGCCATTCTTGTCACGCCGGGATAACGGTATCCGACTGCAGTGTCGTGAATACTAAGGCACCTCGATGTAGGAAAACTTGAATCCAAAGGCATACTGCCATGGCTGATTGATGGACCTGTATTGAATTCCCTGGTTATGAAACGGTGCATCAATGGAGATGATGCTATGTGCATACTAGGCATGAACGATTGACAAGTACTGGCTCGGAGGAGCGTGCAGCACTGCCCGGGCCGGGGGCTACGTCATTGGTATTTGGTTCTGTGGGTCCACCTTTTCCTTTCCCACGTATGCGAGGCCGATCGTTGCTATGTTGGACGTTGACGACCACGATAATAATCGAGATATCGCAGTTCACCCCGCTCACATCTTCTAGCAGACCGGAGGCTTGTTGTTCTTCTAAACCCTTGACTCGGACCATACTTCCGACGGTTACCGTCAGAGGACACAAGGGGACTGCCGACCACCGGCCGCCAGCTCATCCCGGAGATTTGGACGATAGAAGGATCTACTCGGTATCGTGAAAACAGGAATGTCAGTTCAAATTGTCCACTCAACCTGTTTATGCCAATGACTCATGACACACCCAGGAGTAAACAAGCCGTAGAGCCCCGCCCAACAACTTGAAAGCCCACACGCCTAATGGAGCTGAAAGAGCTATGAACTCGTGTTAACCTCGAGGCACGCGCAGAGCATCTAACGTGGCGTTTGGCTGTGCTCCCTCAGGTGGCAGCTTGACTGGTTCATCGGCTTGGTGCGCTGGACTTCTTAGTTGATAAGGCAGGTGTTGCAGAGCCTTAGCGAACGCAGGTGCGCGTACTAGCGTTTCTGTCAAAGGTCGCACCAGTCTTATCCCGCTTAGTAAAGTGGTTCAGTGCTGATGATTTACTTCGTACTCTGTTGTCAGGGCCCTCAATCCTCGGAGGCCGTAAGCGGTGGGCGCTGCTGTGCCTCGCGAAGCTATGGGCTCTGTTCCCGTACTTCGGTACCCCACGACCATAACGGTAAGTTGCTCTCATTGCGACGCTCTAGGCATAGCATATGAGGCTTCGTCATGACCGCCGGAAGTGGGCACTCTTGAGGAAGGGGCGATGTTCGCTGGGCTGCCGGCGCCACAGCAGCGCGCATACACAGAGACTCTGGCAGATTTAAGTCGCAATACCTCCATTGTAGCAGATTTTCCATGAACACTATCCCTCCTACTCAGCATGAGCCTCGATACGCAAGCATTCGTCAGCTCACTCATCAACCAATTGTCACGTTTCGAGAATGTCGCGATCGGCTGCAACTTCGAGGGCGAGCCCACCGTCGTCTACCCTCGGGAATCAACATCCGGATTCGCCACCTTCGTGAAGGCTTCGCAGTATAGAGCCATCGCCAAAGCTAGCTCTCCAGCTCTAAAGCAGCTCTTTATCGTTCAGTGTGTGGTTTACTGCCTTTCTTGCCGGACAATGCTGACCCATGCAACAGTGACGATCGCTCGAGTGTCGAGCTCTGCGACGCCACATCAATACGTATAGTAAATAATTTCACTTCTGCGAGCCCAGAAATCATCAACTCTGGCTCTGCCCTCCTCATTGTGAGCTCAACATACCATGCTCGCGTTGCTACCCACCTGATGCCCCCTACCTCAAGCGCGATGAAGCGGTCCTCGTTGTCTGGTCCGACGCCACCCACAGGATAGGAAGCCTCTTAGAGGAAATCGAGCACAGATTGCAAGATGCTGTACTCGTCGCGTCATCTCAAACATCGGCTCAAGAAAGCAAAGCCCCGGACGTCGATTCCCTCTTGTACTTGGACGTCGACACCTCAGCCGCCGACCGCGCGTGGACCGACGATTTCAGCGCATGCGCAGATTTAGCCGGACTTCCAAATTCGTCGAGTCACCTAGGCCTCCCTCTCGAGTATCCAGACGCAGCGGTGTTCTCCTTCTCCTTCGTCCCTCCCGCAGCAAGAGGCACCGGACACCGTGGCGTGATGCTGCCTGAGTTACGGGTAGGGTGTTTTCTCCGCTCATTCTACATAATACTCATCCTACTATTTAGGTCGAGTCTGCTGATGCGCTGCCTCACAAATCGTACTCAGTACCAGCGCGCACGCCACACATCTTGCCGCTCAACGCCACACCATCATCAAGCTATTTCCTTAGCCCAGTACTGTCGCATCTCGCGCTCAGCCGGATGCCTCCGCCAGGATCGCCTACAAGTGACGTGTCGGCGCCGACTATCTCCCCGCTCTTGCTCTTGTCGCCGACGGCATCGTCTCCCACCCCTAGCTTATATCCCTTCTCCCCTTTCTCTGGACACCATACCCCGCATTCCGACTGGATGTCCCCTCTGAGCAGTGTGGCCGACACTGATATACATGCATCATTCGCGTCTGTTCTGGCACCGCCCGAGACGAAGATGTTCGGTGATCCGACGCTGGTCCCTATGGGCGCAACTGTGGCTTCTCTGCATCCCAATGCTCTGCGCTTCTCTCCTGTACCGTCGCGTCAGCCTTATACCTCAACTCATACCGTATGGCCTCAAACATTTACAGAAGATGGACAGGACAGCACCTCTTTCGCGGCTTCAAAGCGAAAGCGATGTTCTTCGTCAGTATCACGTGTGGGAGCGACGAACTCGAGTAGCCTCGCCTCTCATCCATACGACGCTGTACAGGCAGAAGCTCTACAACGCGCGACGGCTGTGTCGTCGAGCTCGAGCGGACAAGTGCACTATTCACCTGGACGCCCTACTCTATACTCTCGTCGCAACGAGCGAGCTGTCGGACTTTGGACTGCCAGCTTCTCCCCACCTAGCCCCGCCTACCCTGATCAAATTTCTCGCGAGTGGGCCTTCATCATGAGCGCCGTTGAGGCCAACGACGATGACAGCAAGGACGACGACTACGTCCCCGACGATGAGTCAGACGTCGCAGATTATGAGGAGAGCGCACGCACGACCAAGAAGGCTCGCACCTCGGCCGGCGCAGACAATTCGCGGAAGAGGCGTTGGACATGCTGTAAGTGCTGGGCGACCTTCGGTCGCCAATACGATCTCCGGCGGCACGAGGAACGGACCTGTCCCTATGGCGAGGGCAGAGCGCACTCCCGGGCGCAAAACATCTGCCCCAATTGCGAGTCAACGTTCTCCCGCGCGGATGCGCTACGGAGGCATGCGAAAATCTGCGGTTAGTAGCGGCTGGCGAGCAGATGAGCTATGGGATAAGTGTGACAGATGCATGGCTGATCGTCTCGACGAAGAGATGATGGGCTATCATCATGGACTCTGAACATTGGCTTGTGCTGTGATTCAACTCCGTTGTTTGCATGTGTCAGCCACACTACTTGCGTTTGTTATCGGACATCTCCATACCGCCTAGTGTACCCATATACTGGTAATGTCTTCACGTTGACGTTAGAATTATTGATGCTGTATTCCTCACCTTATACTATACCGTTGCCTTGGCCCTCCCTGGTCTCGGATCCCTTGTTTGTAATCCCGGAATGTATCCGAAGAACGATCCACAATAGGCCGCCGTGTCATGCTGGTGTGGTTCAAGGAAGTGGCGACGCGCAGAAGAACCACATGCATAACACAGCCTTCTGAACTCCGACAGGGGATGATACTCGGAGTCTAGGGCCTGAGAGAGCTCAGAGGATCCGCCGGTATGAAGCGGCGCCTCGCCAGCAAGCGATGCTCGTGTCACGAAAAAGGAGAATTTCAGCTCAGAATGGATTGAGGGGAAGCCCAAGCACGTGTAGCGAGACACATGAATAGTTATGATGCCAAGTTTGCGTGTCTTCAGTGTAGAGCCCCTGCCGCACTGTAAGCGCTAGCCCACACGCTCAACGAGAGTATGTACATCGCACATCGCACTACACACTCGGCGCACCACACCCAGTGCTGCTAGTTCAAGAGGATTTGTAGAAATTCCCATAACCCGAAATACGGCCAACATGTTGAGGCAAACCGCAGTTGCGTATTCTCGCAGCACTGTATCCACATAATAGAGATGAGAGCTGTGCCGCGGGTACAGAGAAGCGGGATGCTTACTGGACGGCTAACACTTCTCGACCACACGAAAAGATCCAGCTGAGGGCCCCTTGCACACGTGTTCATGAGGTGGGCGGTGATATTGCCTTCGAAGATATGTGACCATTGTAGAAAACAGTCAACTGTGTGATATAAACTAGCGGATTGCACGAGGCTTAGGATGGATCACTGCCAGTCTTCCTCTCGTGCGCGATGAGATACGCCACATGCACTGGTCCTCCTACACATATTGATACTGAAAACAACACCCACCGGTCATTGTGTCCGCTCTTCCGCATGGCAAAATGCAGTCACGGTTTGCACGGGCGGCGCACGCTCAACGACAAACGATGCTTATTTCCTAGAATATTGAGCCGGACGCCTCGTTTGTGAAGCAAACCACTCAAAGAGGAGCATACAGACTCAGATTTGGAGGGAGAATTGACGTAACTGCGGTTGCTGTCCATCGCAAAGGCAATATGTAGCACATACCCAGCGCGTGAGCCGGCACAGTACGGGTTCCCAGTAGAATTGAGAGTGCCTGAGCGAGACTACACGGCGGGCATGAGTCATAGTTACACAGAAGAGGAGCATTGAAGACCGTGACTCGGAGTCGAAAGGCGCTGAGTTCAGTATCAACGTGGCATTGCGGCCCGGCTATTGCCGGTTGCGTCCTCCTCCCTCCTCGACAACTCTCCTTTGTAGCTGCTCAGGCTGAGCTCTGACTCGCCTCAACACCCGGCTTCTCACTAGGAGCTCCCCCTCATTCCCCACTGCTGTCTACGCTTCCTCGCCCAGGCCCTTGCGGCCTCCAAGACCCGTTCAACATTCGCTCTCACTGCAGCTCAGAGCTGATCATATTATGGGTGGCACGGATACCGTCGAAGGCTGTGTGCCACGAGAATGCTCCTGGGTAGGTAGGTCTACACAGCCGCACGGTTGACTCGTCGCCTAGCCAAAGTGACGAGGTTCATTTTCTTCAGCGAATATACCAGTTGGTACAACTAGATTCCAGCTATGCGTGTATTGACTCATCTGATCTAGGCTTCCCGCGAGTCGAGCGTCTTCGTCCGGACAGAACTTACGACACACCCTGTACAATGGCTAGCCCCGTGTCAGTGTCCTCGCGCGCGGGGAAAACGTACCATGAATAGAAACTCTGAAACTTTTCCAAGAAGTCATTGGCGAGGCTCGTACTGTGAGTCTCTGGATACTTCGTCTCTCTGCGAAGATGGCTGATGGCCCGGCACCTCCGCGACTTCCCGTAACGTAATGCTACCAGAAGGCTGAAACCCCTCACCCATACGTGTATCCTTTGATGACCGGCGTAGAACAGCCTCGGGGTGTGCATGAAGAGAAGATCTGTCGGCTTCTGTGGGCGAGCTCGACCGGCAAGAACAGGGAATGATGGCATCGTCTAAACGTGTATGCCGTGAGTCGTTACGTACTCTCTCCCAAGATCTAACACGAACCATCAACAGAGTGCTCGGTGTACCTTCGCTGATACTGCGGTCATGACACACCCGGTGTATTGCTGCGTCAACCCGGAATTGACACTCAGGGATCCGGCGACGCAGGTTTGCTACTCTATCCGCAATGCGCATAGCACGCAGCGCCGGCTGATGCTAACATACAGGCGGTGTTATATCACAGACGTGGAGCTCGAAAGCCACGCAAAAATCTCGTCTTGCAGGTCGGCACGTCGAACGTCAGGCAGTTTTGTCAGGTTTGGCTACAGCCTACAGGTTGTGACGACGCTGAGATTTACCGACGATAGAGCGAGACATGTACTCGATACACCATTTGTGGCACGGTTTTACTCCCGAACACTGCGCGCGCGCAAGGCTCAGCCCGTCGACCCTGAAGGTATGCTATGCGAAAAGGGTATTGCCTACTTATCTGACACTACATCCAGTGCCGTACCAATGGAAGCTGCATATTTGCGTTGCTTCTGCCACCTGTGATGCCGACGGTACCACCTGTACCGCTCAGTATCAAGAGCATGGTCGCCGTGGTAGATGGGATTACGACGGACTGCAAGTCGTAGCGCGTGTAGCCTAGCCTCATGCGGAGATGTCATTGTGAGTGAGTGCCACCGCAGGCCTTCTATCCACGGTTCTTGATGCCCGACTGACAAATAAGCAGCGCTCAGCATCGCGAGCACCCCGATACAAGGTCGGAAGGACAGAACATAGCCCGAATGCACCTATTTGTTGTACCATCACAGGACCATGCGTATGTGGTCTGCGAACTAGGGCCAAGAGATAACGTAGCCATGCACGTGGGCGCACGAGAGCGGAAGACCAGCAAACTGCCGCATTTGGCAGTTGTGTATGTCTGTGGGTCCCCTTCTTCGAGCTTGCACCTTTCTCTTTACGTGACGACCGCAGGAGCACTTCCGGTTCGCGTGGCCCTATTCTTCACGCTCGTAATCCACCTGATTTATATCTTGGCTAGTGCACGACTCGCAGACTCGGCATGCAGAGATATCTCTCACAATCAACAAGGCCAAAGCCTTTGGCGCCGGGTCCGGATCGGGAACGTCATCCCGATCGGAAGTTGCGAGCCTCATGGCAACCGTCGGTACCCGACGGTCGGCTCAGGGCCCATCCTCAAGGCCAGCGGAATCAGAATCCCCGACGAGCATGCCATCCGTCTTGTTCTTATGTTCGCGCAACGCAACACGGAATAAGGGGGTCTACCGACGCGCTAGAAGAAACCGCTAGCTGAGATCGCGACGCGCCACGGCGGTCAGCGGACGGTACGAGGTTATTATCTGCCGTGAGGTAGACTGAGCTAGCTTTCAGACCGAGGGGAAGGAGCAGATCTCTCCTCCCAATGATTCGTCCGTCTCTCTCCTCCGCTATGTCCAGCGTTCCCGTGCTTCGTCCCTTCTACGCCACTGTGTAATATAGCCTCAAAACGAGGCCTCGTAGCGGTCGGATTCGGCGCGCAGACACAGCTTTCCCACTAGAACCGTGCAGTTTTGCCACCCGCTGTGAATAGCAAATTAAACCCGCCAACTGCGCCGCCACATATCGTGTCACCCATGAGGCGAACCGCACCAGCGGGCTCACAGCATGATCACTCGGAGTGTCTCATTGGGGAAAGTGCTGACTCGCTCGATGCGGTAGAGTCTACTTGAACTGCCCCGGGGCTGAAGCGCTCGATATCAGTCGGATTCGAGCTAAGGTCCACGTATCCAGGGTGGACAATCGCCTTCAGCTCAGGGAGTATACCGTTTGCTTCCGGAGGGCAACTGTTGTGAGTTGCCAATTTCCCTTTTATTGTTGTCCGGCATCTACCGGCAGGTTATACAACAGAGGGTATCCTGCGAACCTGAGGCCAAAGGCGAAGATCACCTCGAAGCCCGATATGAGCATCCTCCAACAAGAGGCGATGTTCTGGGGGCAAAACAACGGGCGCTTGATACTGCACCCTGGACCTACATTACGGAACGATATAGCATGCGATGCCTCAAGCCCGCCACACGCGATAATAACCCTCTGCGGTCATGACCGTTCCAGACGAAGTCAGCCTCCAACTCATTCTCCACCAGCTATGTTCCAACACGCTCTCCTACGACAACTTGCACATCGGCGTGTGCTCCGACGACGGCAAGATTCTTCTCCATCCTGCCGATCAACTCCCATCTCCCTTCACACGTTGGATGCACGCTTCACGTCCCGGTGCAGCCATCAAGGCTCGCACACAGGCAGTAGATGCTTTACTTCCAGATAGGTGTGTAGGTTGATCGTTAGTCGTCACACTTTAACTGAGTATGCCATTCCTTCCAGTACCGGAGACCTCGACATCCCTGTCGTACAAAAGCTCACCTCAGATATCACCAGGAGCACTGCGCGGACCGCTGTAATCGTGGTGAGGCATCTACTCGTTACAATATTTGCGTTTGTACTAAGACAGTGTATACAGCGCGAGGAATCCGCTCTCCTCCTGTGGTCGGAAGCCATTGACAGAGTCGCTGAAGAATTCATTGCTCTCGAACATCGACTCCGTCACTGCGCCGGCCTCTGCGATTGCAATCCACATGTTTGCCCTACGGGATCGCCCCAAACTAGCGACGCCATCTCCTCCATCCATCAGCACGCCCCTGCAAATGGGCAGTGTCTCAAATCCCTCTCAACAGAACTTCCGGAGCTGGGCCTGTCATTCGAGTTTACAACCGAAGCAGACTCCTACGAAGACCCGTCCCTGTTGATAGATGGTGTCATGACGCCACCGAGCTTGCAGGTGCGTCTTATCCAGTACGTTTATGTTGAAGAACGCAATTGTTGACTCTTGAGTCAGGTTCACAACGTCTCCGATTCTCTAAATGCTAGCTCCTCGTATGGTATCACCCCCGCGATGATCGAAGCTTCGGCGCTATCACCCTGGCGAGGCTCCAGTAGTCTAGCGGCCCAGCTTGCGCAGGACCGGGTCTTCTCGAATACGTCTCCGATGGGTTCGTCAGGATCATCGCACGACATGGAGCCACGGACAATCTCCCCGAGCCTTCTGCACTCGCCAAGGTTCACACCCATCTCTATGCGGTCCCCGTCATCCCACTCTGTTGGACTCGCCAACCCGAGACCCTGCGACGAAGACGACTTAGTCGCGGACGCTGCATTAGCGGACGTGCGAATGCCAGTGAATCACCCTCAGATTGAAGCGACGTTCGACGCAGACGATATCGGCGCGGAGTGCCCCAGTGCGAGTTCTCGACAGAATATCCCGGCACCCAGTCGCAACGCCACGCCATTTGCTCCCCATCTCTCGCCTTGCGCCATCCCAGCCCTTCCAGGGGCACTCTCACCTACGACTACGACGGCGCAGCCCCTCAACATCATCTCGGAAGGCTCCGACAAAGTCTGGCGCAAACGCAAACGCAGCCTATCCCCGCTACAGAGGCCTTCCAACACGACAACCCGCACCCTCAGGCCGCTTCCCAGTCGACAATCGCGCCGCGCAGGCTCACAGGCCCACGTGACCGCAGTCGTCCTCCCCGCTTCCGCGATAGATATAGTCGATGACGGCTCCGAGCTCAGCGACTCCGACATGGACGCTGATGGGATCGACGACGACGAGTATGATCCCACCCTCAAAGACGACGAGGCAGCTCGAGACGATGACTACGAGCCAAATGGCGAGCCCAAGCGCAAAAGACGGCGTACAGACGAAGAAGAGCAGCGAGAGACGAGCAGCCTAAACTGTGCCCCGTCCAAGTCGAAGCTCAAGCCTTCAGCGCAGCCTCCGATGTGCGCCATGCGCGGCACCAGGGCTTCTTCAGGCTCGAAGGGCGAGCACGCCTGCCACTGGTGCGGGGCGCGCTTTACGCGCAAGTACGACCTCAAACGGCACCAGAACGACGAGAAGGTACAGTGTGCGCATTGTGAAGAATGGTTTGCACGTCCGGATTCCCTCCAAAGGCATCAGAGTGGTGGGTGTGCTCCGCCGCGGGCTGAAAAAGAACGTTCAGCCCGTCCGCGCACTAGTGGCGTAAGGCGACGCAAGGGTCGTGCGGATGAGGAATCCGAAACCAAGAAGCAACGCCGGCCCCGTGTGGTTCGGTGATGCACGCGCCATTAGCATATACTTATATAACTTACACTGATCGATATCATAATCATCGTAGAGTAGCCTTGCGTAGGATAAAGTTTGGATGATCTCCGCACAGCAAGCAAATTCTTGCCTGGCTGTATTGCTAGCGCTGCTTCGTCTAGAGAGTGCAAGATAGTAGGCCATGTTGAGATGCACAGATGTTTTCTCAAAGTCAGTGGCAAGTATTTTTCATTACCGCACAAGACTCTACTTACTAGCTTATTTAGTCTCGGAGGCATGCGGTGGTAGGGTGCGAGCGTGCCTCCCATCGGATGGGTATGAGACCTACTAGGAGCGAGGTCGGAATACGAACGATAGCAACGTGGCGGGCCGTGCGTTAGCCCTTGATCTGTATCGGAAGTTGCCGAGCATTACGCGCGGCCGCGGCCGGGCCGCCGTCACAGCCGCAGCCTCGGACGACGACGGATTAACGACAAACAGCGACAAGCGTCGTCGTGCAGGCCAGTGCGATAGTAGCTGGAGCTCCTCATCATAAACACTGTCTGCTCTCTGTCGAGCTCTATAATACCTACACTGTCTACTACACTCATGTTGCCACCTAGTCCACGCCGCAACGCCGGCGCAACGTCAATCTCGCAGCCGCAACCGGCACAGACTAGGTGCGTTATTTCGTCACCTTGGACTAATGTGATAATGTCAGACTTATGGTAGGTATGTCGAGTGTTTATAGACAGCAGTCCGAATGCGCACCAACTTGCGCCGTTCAATGTTAGACGCATGCCCACGAAACATCCAATTCTACTTCATCGGCCCGGAAGCGTCATCGTGATGTGCTCGTGCTTAGTTGGCCGTCACGTACATCTGCATGAGTCCTCGTCCTCGGGATAGAACACATCCGCGCCGCGGACCTCACTACCGCTGGACACTTCTCGAAGAAGTTATTCCGGTGCGTATGCCATCATCCTCCCGTTCTTGATGTACCTATAACTCCGTGAAGGGCCTACAGCTTGCTTTGTTGATGGCGTGTTTACAGTGTCTCATTGGCAGTCGTGGACTTGAACGGAATGTAGAGCCATTCATTGCCCGCTGGTTTCCAGGACAATTCTCGGAAGAGATCTGCAGAATGGCGAATGCGGTAAGAAGCTCCTATCGTGCTACATATAACACAGTCGGCCTTCTCGCCTACTGACCGAAGGCAGTTTCAAATAGCGGCGTTTCCGTACCAGGTATGTCTCTACCTGATCTACGTACAGCGAATGAAGGGATGTGGGTGCCGGAGATGATTGGCTCGACAATGCTCATGGATGCTTCTCCATGCAGTCGGCCCCCGTCCTGATTGAATACACACAATGAACGATACATCGGTCCGTGCTACTGTGCAGGGCCACGGATTGTCAGACAACGCACGGGTGCCCAAGGCTGTTTACGATAACGTAGGCTCAGCTCAAGTGAAGTCTACACACGGCTTCAGAAAGGGTCAAATGACCATTTGGGCGGATACAGCATGGACTGCCGACGAGGGTCGGCACTACAGCAGTGCTACAAACTGGCTCCGCATGGGAACTTCTAGATAATGATTCTACGCTGCTCTGGGCCATCGTGCGTTGAGCTGCTGACGAGGCTTCTCCTCCCAGAAATACTGCTTATGCTTGCAGCCTAGAACAGTCAGCAAAGACCACTATCAAGCCGACAAGAGAAGAGTGCGTATCCTCGATATATATTGGGCATCCGAAAGCAAGCCTACAGTAGCTTCTTCGTTGAACCTTTTACTGCTCAGATACATACACAATGCTCTCCTCGAATGTAGTCGCTCTCGCTCTCGTGGCTGGATTCGCCCTCTGGCAGACTCTGCTTTTTGTACGGAAGCGTATTCTCAGCTCGGTCATACACAGGATCCCTGGCCCTCGTGCAAGCTCATTTTGGTCAGGTGTGTACTGAGATCATTGCCCATCAACGTATCTCACTTGCTTTTACACAGGGAACATACGCGAGTTGAATGACCGCGCTGGTTGGGGTTTTCACCAGGACGTAGCCATGCAATACGGGTCAGTTGCCAAGCTCAACGGATTCTTCGGAGTGAGTGTGGCATTAAGTTCACAGATTATAAGCCCGGCTGACATCGACTGCGTTACAATACAGCGGCCCATAGTATACGTGAGGGACCCGAAGGCACTCCACTACATGCTCATCAAGGAGGAGCATATCTACCAAGAGTCGTCAGAGTTTATCGCGTACGTTAGCCTCTGCCGCAGGATTCTACTTGTACAACGCACGAACCTGATGTACTCTTCAGCAACAATCTTGTGTTCTTCGGTCCTGGGCTCTTGTCAACGCTAGGTCAGTTTGGCTACTAATGCTTGCACATGCATACCGCTCATCTGCGCACAGGTCACACGCACTCAAAGCAACGCAAGATAATGAATCCTGTGTTCTCCGTGAACCACATGCGCTATATGGCGCCGTTGTTCTTCGAGATCAGCCAAAACGTATGACCGAGAACATTTTACGATGAAGCCCACTCATTTGTGCAATTCGGACAGCTGCGCACGGCCATCATGATTCGTCTGGAAGACGGCCTTAAGGACATAGACGTCCTAGACTGGATGGGCCGAACCGCCCTCGAGCTTGTCGGCCAGGGCGGTCTTGGCTATTCGTTCGACCCGTTGGTGCAAGATGTCAAGGACGAGTACGGCGAAGCCATCAAGGACTTTACGTGCGTTCATTGATATCGCCCTTCATAACGATGTCCGCTGACGACCATCGCTAGCCCTCTGACGGCCAGCCTGTCTATGTTCCGCAGGCTGGTCTCCCCTGCGACGCAATTCCTGCCGCGGTGGCTTCTGCGCCAGCTCGTGGCATCGTTTCCGGAGCAGACACGCGTGGAGCAGCTGAAGAAGGTCATTGATGCTATGGACAAGCGGGCCGGTGATATCTACGCTGAAAAGAAGCGCGGTTTCGCGAAGGGCGACGTGGATGTGGTACAGCAGGTACAGGGTGGAAAAGATATCATTAGCGTTCTCAGTGCGTCGCTCATCCTATATCACTACTGCTGTATACTGATCACATGTCTAGTGCGCGCGAACTCTGCCGCGGACGAGAAGAACCGGCTCACGGAGGAGGAAATTGTTGCCCAGATGTCGTGAGTCTTGCGCGGAGAATCTGCTTGAGTATACGATTCATAGCGGAACAGCACTCTTATCTTCGCCGCCATGGACACCACGTCGAACACCCTCTCTCGGATCCTACACCTTCTGTCCCAAAACACGGACGTCCAGAGTAAACTTCGTCAGGAGCTCTTGGACGCGCACGCTGCCGATGGCCTGTCCTACGACGAGTTGAACCGTCTACCTCTTCTAGACAGTGTCTGTCGCGAGACATTGAGACGGTCAGTCGCCTGTTCTGCCAGACTACATGAGCCCCTTCACCAATCTCTCGCATTCCTTAGTTTCCCTCCGGTCAACATCCTGTTCAGGGAGTACGTTCTCCGCTTCATTGGTATTACTATAACAGTGAACAGACTTACACTCATTGTTCGTTGACTTCAGGGCGGTTCAGGATACTGTTCTTCCCCTCGCAGAACCTCTCGAGCTGCGTGATGGTACCACAGTGAACGAGATCCCTATTCCGAAGGGAACTGAGCTGCTCCTTGGCTTCCTCGGCTGTAACACCGACAAGAACATGTGGGGCGACGATGCCCTCGAATGGAAGCCCGAGCGCTGGCTCAAGAGCTTGCCGGAGGCCGTCACAGCTGCGCACATCCCGGGTGTCTACTCGAACATGTGAGCTCCGCAGAGACTGCATGGTGGATTACATCTGGAAGTTCCTGCTGACGCGCGACTCTTGCAGTATGTCCTTCTCCGGCGGAAAGCGTGCTTGCATGTGAGGGCCCACTTGCCGTCACACCTCGCGCGTTGCTAACTCGTAGCGTCTCCAGTGGCTTCAAGTTCTCCGAGATGGAGATGAGTAAGTCTTCGCACTCCACATCACAGCCGAAGAGAACAAACTAACAATTGCACAGAGATTGTACTCTCTGTTCTTGTCTCGACGTTTCTGTTCGCGCCGAGCGAGAAGCCTGTCTTCTGGAACATGGGCGGCCTGACGTTCCCAACTGTCGGCAAAGAGAGCAGGAAGCCTGCTCTATACTTGAAATTGGGCCTCTACAAGCCCTCCGGCGCAGCGTGACCGCCGCTCCCAAGGTAAGCGGAGTCGTACAAGAGTGAGACTGTGGAGGACGTCCGCGCTGAGTTGTACCACAGGAAGCACCAAACTGAATTTGGAGCGGACAGATGCGTCCTCTCTTAGTCACTCCTTCACAATATGAAATGAATATCAAGTCCTACCCATGTGGCCGTAGACCTTTTCCAGATTCTGTTTGCTACATGTCGAGTGCTGTTTCTCGTACCCCCGGCTCTATCAAATGCAGTGCATTGTCGTCAAGATTCACTGACATCATGGAAATCTCATCATCATTATCGACCTTCTCCGGTGCGACGAATCAGGCTGCTGCGCTGTGACGCGAAGGCCTATACACACTATAAGCTACTCCCCTCATTACGTCGTCGAGCAGCTAGTCTTCCGTTCGGCGAAGCCGTACACAGCGCGAGGGGTGACTGAACTTTGATAGGTGCCCTTATACTTTACAACGGCAGCGGGTCCATTGTACGAGAGGTTGTATATAAGGATGGTCCGTGCGTCAGGTTGGGTTTACGGTTACTCTAATATGACGTCATCCTTAGAAGCGCACATCGAAGAGTCCGCGCATGTTCTCAGCTGAAGATCAGTTGCCTTACCGGTGCACGGACGCGTCGTCGCGTCCGGGAGACAGCACTGCTCGGTGCGCACGTCGCGCCTGCGCTCAGCAGAATAGGATAGTGTAGTTCGTGCTCGCATCGCACGCCGTGGGGTGCTACCGCATCCGTCGGCCTGCGCCTGCACCGCACACAACTGGAGGGGGGCCGATCGAGCCTAGTAGTAAATCCCGCTCAGCAGCACACATATAACGAGGTGAATACGTACACTGGGTGCCTGGAATGTTTTGAATGCGAGGTTGAACACGTCCGTACAAGTACCGGCTGTTACCTCGCAAAAAGGTGAATTAGGAAGGTCAGGTAGTTTCGGAATGCCATCGTTACCTGACCTGAAAGAAGGTTCCATGTTGCAGACTCATTGCATACCCTCGCGAATTGATTTGGCTTCAGACTTACTCCATGGACTAGGAGCATGTGCTGCAGACTCGCTCTTCATGCAAGCCTGCCCAGCGACGTTACACGTCATAGTCAACGTGGCACCACTGGCACCGGCTCATGTGGACCGTTGTGAAGCCTTCGCGGCGTCTCCAGTCAGCCAAATGTGAGTTGATTACTAACACTGTCCCGGTAATGCAACTTTTCCGCCTTTCGCGCGATCTTGGGCTGACCACGTACCGGAACGTCTCGGGATTTGGACCACTCGAACGCTGACCTTCGCAAATCACTTCACGATTTTTAAGAGAGGAATTTGACAGAACTGAAGGGATGCCGAGAGGGAAATAGCAGGGCAAGAGTAGTGCAACTTTTCTCCGAGGTCGGTCACGGTGACGGTCACGTTGCCGGAACGGCAGAGGTGCCCAATCGAGCTGGCAAGCCGAGTTGCAGCCACCGTGAGGTGGCAATGACAGCTCTGCAATTGAGTCAGGTGATCAATTCCGGCAATCGGCCGGCACGCTGTCTGTCACGCTCTGAGGCTCCTCTCCTCCATTCTCCACTCGGAAGATGGTACACTATGTCGGACATTCCGGAAAATCTTGTACAGCACGTACACTGACTCGAAGAAAAATGTACCCGGTGGTTTGCCAGTCTACGCGGGGTTCTCAGTCGGGTAACGGCGAAAACGTCCAAAAACTGTGATCATCCATTTTCTCTACTCCTACCTGGTAGCCCAAATATTCAGCGAAGGGCAGCTTTGTAAAAGGCAGCATTCAAAGTATAGAATATGAATTTATCGGAACTTTCGGAGAGACAGAGCGCCCGGGGGTTGAATAGTTGCATTACTGTTGCGATTGCATTGCAGGTGCACTGTTAGTACAGATTAGCGCAGCTTGAGACACACACGGGAATTGCCGAAGGACCTCAAGTTCTTCAACCGATGAGCTGAAACATAACTTGAAGCTGAGTGTCGACGATGTTCACCCCCATTCCGTGCGGCGGAGTAGTGCAGCGCAGAACGTCGGGAAACTGACACATCATGGTCTGTAAAATGTTTAGACGAACGGTATATAACACTAACCATGAAGCACCCCCTTCGAAGTACTCCTCGGCCACTGCTAATGATGGGAAGACTCGGTCAGGATCATGAGATGTAAGCATCTTCGTAAAGCCACGGGAGTGCCATCTTCATCCCTACTACAGAACATACGTCGCAATTGTATTTCGTATCAACTCCGTGGCAGCGGAAATTGCTCCAGTAATTGTCAATATGACGTGATCCCATTGGAACAACTAGGTCCCACAGCTATATCGCCCGTATACGGCATGCGCCCGCGTTCGAAGTGGTGCTGTCCTCGTCTTTCCTCGCTGGACTAGCTTCTGTAGTCATTTCACGGGTCGTCGAGTGCAGCCTTGAAGGTAGCACAGGCTTACGCTACCTGTCCAGATTTTTTGCTGCTACGGTGAAGCATCATGGTCGACGACAGCACGGATGAACAGAGCATGCCTGACGAAGACCCATGCAATCATGAACTCACTGCATTGCACCCCTGCAGCTTCCGCCCGTTTCGAGATGCCCATCCTCATTGTCGGCGAATGCTAGCCGAGACTGCGCGCCAGACCATCGTGAGTTCTATCAATGTCCTTTTTTGAGTTGTGGTCATATATGCTGATATGTCCCCACAAGCCTGGGCGACAGACACCTTTGTGAATGCACATCCCATCACTTGTTGTCTTGTACACCCTATTATTTTTGCGCTGCAACCTCTGAGCACAGAATCCGGGCTTGGACACGCAGATAGTTGTATGCACTGCATCATGAAGTCGAGTAAAGTCTTTGTTCGCCGCGGCCCGAACTAGAGCTTAGGATATACCACCGTTTTTTGTTCAGCGCCTGCTTCGGACAATACGACGATGTATGCGGGGCGCAAGGAAAGGACTCGTGGTGAGCATCATCCTAATACCACTCCTGTGCTTAGTTGCTTCGAAGAGTTGACTCCTAGCAGTCACGTTCACACCGCCCGATTACCTACCGAGCCCCGAAAGGCACGTTCCTGAATACCAGTCGTATTCATTTCAGCACTGATGTACAATGTTTAACACTCGTAATACGACTGATCTGGCTTTTCCCCATTTTAAGTGATACAAGACAGTTGGCCTGCGCCATCAGCCCGTCGCCACCAGCCCGAGAGAACGCGTCGAGGCAGGTGTTGAGAGCGCGAAAGGGGCAGCGGGGCGTTGAAATTCTGCAGACACATACACTGAACACGGGACGTCGAACGCGCGGGACGCATATGAGCACGCCCGCCTGCGTCGACGAGAAAGACCTTCAGGGTGAGACAAGCCCACACGACGAGTCAGGAAACAGCTCACCGCTGGAGCGTGGCCACTCAAAGACAGACCTGTGTAGCCGCAGGTAAGCACATACAACCTCCGGAGCGGGGAAACACCAGCACCACTCACATTGACAACAACAGGCCCAGTGCAGCCCGGCACGAGGCTCAGCGGGATCGTGATCGGCGTGCAGGTCAGACCGACCGGGCACGTTCCGCTGGTGCAGACCGTTCCGCACGTCGTCTGCGCAGCGGCGGGGGGCGCGCTCATGAGCGCGAGCGAGAGCGAGAGGGCTGCGGCGATGTTTACGGCGAAGCGCATGGCGATATCAACTGGTTCTAGGAGTAGGCTAGCCGTCAGAGCCGGGAATGAAGATGGTGAGTGGCGAGGCTGCGCGTCAGGCTAGTAGTCGCTCACCGGAGTGCTGTTTGGTCTTCGAGACGAGGCTTTCTCGACGATGCAGAAACGGTGCGAGGCAGCCAGCTTATATACGTTGCTGCTGCGCGCGCTCGATGGCCGCATACGGTTGTCCAGAGCTATCTGTGCCGCCTGGTGTAAGTTTCTACATACTGCGAGGGCTGCGTTGACGCCATGAACGTAGGTTATGTGGCAGGACCCTTCGCTGGCAACCCTTGGTGGCGCCTAGACCAGCTCCATGAGTTTGTTCAACACGGCTGCGCCGCATTAGAATCACAGTACGCACCTGCGAAGAGTCTGTCCTTCGAAGTCCTCGCATACCTTTGGATCTACGCATAGAGCCGCATAAGAGCCGTTCCTCGATTATGTTATACCTGAAGGGGCGCAATCTACCATACAGCGACGTGGACAAGTAGGGAAGGGTTTGGCCAAGATAATTGCAATGTCATTGAAAAAACATTCTAATAGGACTGCCGAATCCAAAAAAGATCCGAGATGCAGGATGGCGGTCGGACTCGACAGCGTACACCGTGTTTGAAATATCACTCGCGCTACTGCACCGCGCTAAGTGTAAGCCTTCTGACACAGAAGATGCAATCAGGATACCTCCAACCCGTGCAGGGTGGTAGGGGTTGGGAGGGCCGGTCTCTCGTCTCGGGTGGCAGAAGCTCGAGTTATTCTCCACCCGCGGTGCGCATGATTTGGGAGAACGTAGTTGTGGCGTCAAGGACGCTAACAAAACTGGTTTCCCTAGCGCGTGAGCAAGACGCACGACCTGAGCTTGCAGGGCCGGTTGTCGCCCAAACAGCAGGTGACTCAGGTGACTATGGAGCACGTAGAAAGACAATGAAATACTCATACTAGACCACTACTCACCTTGCGCCATGCCGCGTGCGGTGGAATCGAACCAAGTTACCGGCAACGTCGAATGAGGCGTCATAGCACGGATGTCTGAACTTTAGGGTCGGAGGACGAAGACGTTTTTACGAAGATATTGTAGCACTCACAACAGCCGAACATCTATTCTGAGTCGTGCCTAAGTAGTTGATGACGCGCGACGACGACAATGTACCTGAAGAGGAACCGGTGTGCTGCTACGTTCTCCGTTACGACAGCTTGAGCCCTGATCCTGGCAGGAATCCTGTTCATGCCAACCCTTGTGAACCGTCCAGCCCCGCTCAACAACGGGTCATCATAAATTCTTGACAGGGCGAGCTCACCTACGGACATCTTTCCGACGGATCTCACGAGATCAGGCCTTGCCAGTGGATCGGCCTGATCATGAGCATACCTCCCGAACTATTGCATGCTTCTGCTCACAGAATACAGCATTCCCAGCCAAGGGAAAGCCTGAACACTCCCACGCGGCACGTCCACCTGACCCGCTGGCGTCAGACGTCGATACTTGCCCATACGACCATGATTACTAGACGATATGCTCAACGAATATCTTGCTTTGTCTCCAAGAAACCTTTATACATTGTAAGGTATCATTGCAATCAGCATCACGTTACCAGCTCGAGAGAACGAACGAAACCGGTGCCTACAATACGAAGGTCGATAACTGTGACAAGATAGCCATACACGAAAAAATAGGGCTGTGGCATCATTCATATGAGACAGTCTGTCCACCTTACCAAGCCTGCGGGAACTGACTCGCAGGCAGATTTGCCGCGTTCAGAGGCAGACCTACACACGGAGGCAACACCATCAACAAGACGTGAGGAGCGGAACTGTAGCGACAAGATCCGGGGAGACTCACGTCGATGCTGATGTCGCCGCTGCATCCGGGGACGATCCCCACTGGTACAGTGATGGGCGTGCACACCAAATCAAGCGGGCAGGAATCGGCGACTCCGGCGGTGCACAGTGCGCCGCACGTCGTTTGGGCGACGGTGCGCGGTGCACTCGCCATGGCCAGCGCAAAGGCGACGGCAGCGGTGATCTTTCCGAAGAAGCGCATTGTGAATGGCTGGATTTCTGGCGGTGAGGACGTTCTACTAGTATCCACGTCATCGCCCAATATCATGGTGAGGAAACCATTGCTCGCGGTCGCAGGCTGTCGACTACATACCGAGTTGTTACTGTGTCTTCGAGAGGATAATGTCGCGACGATGAGGTGTAGCTCGAGCCACTGCCTGCTTTCATACGCCTGCCCATTCGCACGACGACTGTCCTGCGTATTGAGTATTGAGAGAAGGCTGCATCGACTCGGAGCTCGCACTCGCACTCTGAGTGACAGAACTGTTCGTCAGTAGCCCTAGCATTCTACGCAGGGCTGCTAGAGGGCGGCCGTTGAGCCTGTGAGCTTCCTAGCAGTATGCTAGCAAGACCCCCTAGCTCTCCCGCTTAACGTGGCGTGCGCGACTGAGGATGGGTGGCGCGAAGGTTCGCAAATAGCATCGCTCGGCCCTGGCCTGTGCGTAGGGACTGACACCTGGTGCATGCACTTCACTGAGTTGAGCCACTTGCCCGCAGCTCATTCTCGCAGGTGCCCATGGAAGCCCGCGTTCTGTATATGCGCAAACGGATGACTGACACTCACCCAAGGCTGTTCTACTTGTATTAACAGCGAGTGTAATTGCCATCAATGTTTTGCAGAATGCGAGGCTGTGACCGTCCCTAAAGCGTAGAGCCGGCACCGTATACCATAACATCACTCGGTGGATTTAGCGGCTAGATCGCGCATAAAGGTACAAATGAGTATGATGTTCATTTAGCGAGATACTTACAGCGTTGCGCGTGACGCGATGCCGCGGAGAAAGCCTACATTAGACGCTATGTACCCACTCTGTGACCAATTCTCAGTCAAATGGAGCGCTTACGCACATGCGACTGCTGAGGCTATTCAGCAGATCCACGTAAGCGCGCCCCGAGCTCCGATTCTGCTCCACCGTTTCACGGAGGGGTTCGTGGCGCGAAGGGCTAGAAAGAACTGTGGTAGAAGGCCCTACTAGACGGAGTCCGGACAGCCTACACAGTGACTTGGTTCCATTTCGGCGGACGAGATTGGGTAACACACCTATTCATCGTCCTCTCACGACGTTCAATCCAGTAGAACCTTGAAGAATTTGTTGAGAGAGGGCGGAATGGCACCCCGCACTCGGCATTATTGCGTGAATCTAGAGAAGGATAGACTACGTTAGATAAGACTCGGACACAGTGTAGCGAGATTCTGAACTTCACCTGTGCACCTTCGATGGGCAAGTCGGTCTGCACGCGCTCCATCATCCTGGCAGTGCCGATTCGTGCCGGCCCCAGTATGGTAGAGTAGCACGTACAACGCTAGCCATGACGGTTCGGTGCGCTAGCCCGTCGGACGACGGCGACGGCGAACGCGCAGACATGGACAGGGAAACGCGGAGGCCCTCACGGATGGCACGCGCCGCGGGCGCGGTAGCCACATCACAACCGGGTGTTATTGGGCAGCACGCGGGAGGCGGTTTGAAATGGCGTACAGACGCTTGAAGAGCCACGGCGCTCCGCCAGCCGACATGTATGAGTGCAACACTTCTTCATAGCACCTGACTAGTCACTCACGTCACTATGCAGGGTTGAGGTTATTCGGCGGGTCATTGGGATGCATCGAGCATAGCCCTAGTTCGTCCAGGGGCGCGATCACAGTAGAAGGTGCACTCCAGCCCGGATGCCGGAAGACATAGGAAATTCTGCAATGGCTGCGCATAGAGACGCGGGTGTCAATGACTAGGCGTACGACGTCCTACGCAGCGGTAGACTCGGATGGCGCCGCGTACGCCACATTTCCGCGCAGGGCGAGCGATGCGTGGTGGGAAGTCGTCTCCCCGTGTCACTCGCATGATAGCCACTCACCCTGAACCGTGCTACATCCGGAGTGATAGAGGCGCGTCTCGGAGCCCTCTCCGCGGTATTGGAAGGCGCGTGCGAGGGAGCGACACCAAGCGCAGTGGAGGCCTGTTCGTCCGCAACGTGTACGGGACGAGTAAAGTCAGGGTGAGCCTGGACGAGTCGTGGTATACGATATGAACCCAATAGGTGCGCCGGAGAACGTGCAGAGTGCCCTGGACGTGCTATGATGACGCATGTGCACTGCCAACGAGAGCTGAAATGCCTAGTATCATGTTGTGAGACTCGTGTGTGCCGTGTCCAGGTGAGCATACCGCCGACGACTCAGCAGCTGGGCGATCTGCGCGTCGCCACCATGCCGTCCGCCAGCTCTCGCGGCACTGCACTACCTTATCCTCCCCCCATAACTCTCCCTGCACTCCTCGCGCCGGTATATGCTCTTCTCGAAGCGCAGCAGTCCATGCTTGAGAGAGGCCGTGTCATGGTTCCCCGACATCCATGTCCCCTGGTGGCTCACGAAGCGATATGCCTCGGGACCGCTTCGCTCGCGCGCCGCATACTCGTCTCTTCTCGTCGAGGCCTGCGAAGGCTCCCGCCATCTCCCTATTGAGCCCCGTACTCACTACGATCCTCACGGAGAGCTGCACCACGATCCCTGTCGGTCCCTGATGACACGGACCCCACCTCTACCGCCATCGTTGCGAGAGTCGTGAGTCTGAGCGCGAAACTGGCAAGAGCGCGGCGAGAGGTCGATCAGGCGACTCACAGAATGATCATCCGGGCACGAACGCAAGCGTAGAACCTGTGTACTTCCAGCAGGTTCACGGGGGAAGAGCGAGCATGGTCGGTCACGTCAACTGCTGTGGCGAGGAAGGAAAGACAAACGACCCACCGCGTTGCGCTCACGCAAAGTCCTCCTCGTACGTAGCATCTGTATGAAGCGGCCATGTCCTCGGCGCGGACAGTGTGAAATCCGCTGCTCATGGGGCGGAGATATAGGGGGCTTGAGTAGCGAGGGAGATACGGGGTAGAGACAGGCACCGCGCGGGAACCTCAACGGTGTGAGCGGGGAGCAGGGGCCCGTGGTAAGTGCTAGTCAGGCGAGGAGGAATCGACGGTTGCGCAGCGGCGGACGCAAGTCGAAATCGAAGCGTATGACGTTGCGTGCGAGGCCGGCGTCGAGAGGCTCAGGCTGGAGGGTACACGAGTCCGATTAGAGATGCAGAAAAAGGGCGCGTGGGACACTGAGGGCGTCCAGCACGCCGCACGCGAGCAGCGAGGAGAGAGCGCGTAGTGAGCTAGCGACACAGCGCGAGAGGAGCATAGCGCGTCGACGGCACGAGCGACGACCACCGCGTCGAGAGAGCGTGGGTGCGGCCGGGTGCAGAGCGGGGCTGAAAGAGACGCGATAGTGGCTAGAGCAGGCGCCCAGATGATGGCGGGCATGACGCGCCGTGATCTCTCCTCCCCCGCTCTCTCGCCTCCGCTGTCTCCCTCTCCCTCGCCCTCTCAACCGTCGCCCTCCCCCTGCAGTCGCCGCCGTCAAGCAAGCCACCGCCCCGGATGCCCTCCTCAAGCAGCTCCTCCGACACCGCCGACTCCCGCCGCTCCGGTGCGCGTCCTTTTCCCTTTTCCCTTCTCTTTTCGCGCGCTGACACCCGAGCGATCCCTCGCAGACGGTCCCCTGAACAGCAGCGACGAGACCGCGCCCGTTGACGAGTTGGATCACGTCCAGGAGATCGTCGTGCCCCCGCGCGTGTACGACCGCTCCTCTTCGCCCTCGCCCTCGCCCAGCCCGCGCGCCCACCTCCTCTCCGGCAGCGGCAGCTCCGTCGACTTCCCCGACCGCGACAGCGCGCCCGGCACCCCCGCCCCCTCCCGCCCCCTCTCCCTCTCCCCCACCTTCGTCTCCTCCCCCCTCAACCCCAATCACGCTCCCGCGCCCCGCCCCCGCCGCTCCTCCCGCGGGAACACGCTCGGCCTCGGCCCCATCCAGCGCGTCGCCTCCGAGGAGGCCCACACCCTCTCCGACTCCCGTAGCGGCTCCATGATCCTCTACCGCCTCGCCTCAGAGGAATTTGACTCCACCGACCTCCCGTCGCCCCCGCGCCCCCGCGAGCCCCGCGCCTCCATCGCCTCGGACAGCGGCAGCTCCCTCATCTCCCTCTCCTACGACAGCAAGTACCCCGCAGGCTCCACCGCGAGCACCCTCCGCGGCTTCGTCCCGTACGCGTACGACCCCGCCCAGGAGGAGAAGGACGCCGGCCCCGAGGACGACGACGACCTCTATGAGCCCGCGTACGGCCACGACGCGCCGTGGTGGAGGCTCGTCGGCTGCCGCGGCATCTTCAACGTCGCCATGCTCGTCGCCGTCATCGGCTCCCTCCTCACCCTCTTCGTCTGCTACCCCGTCGTCTCCTTCTACCGCAACGACACCCTCGAGCACATCGCGAAGGACAGCCACATCAATAGCACCGGGCAGTACCAACAGAGTTTTCAGTGCGTCATCCTTCTTTTCATTCCCGAGTGCTTCTTCATCACGTCTATCTCTGCAGGACGAACCTAAACCTCGATGCGCGGAGATATCCGCTGCACGTCCTCCAGGATCGACCATAGTCTTTCCTCATGTGCACACGCGTCTTCGACTTCTCTCAGGTGCGTCTCCGCCTTCCGTTTTGATCGTGTGCGTCGGGCACGTTTCCTCTCCGGCATCGTGCTCGCCGCGTGGACGCGTCACATCCCTTGCGTCGTCCCGCGCTCACCTCCCTCCCCGCTCCAGGCGCACGCACTCTCCCCCTCTGTACATCCCCGCTCCCCGCGCTTCTCTCGGCTTCCTCCCCGCCCAGTCCCTTTTCCGATCGCTTTACTTGTGACGTCTCCTTGGACTCTGGATGTCCTACGGTCCCCCGTCATACCTCCTCCTCCACGGACACTCGCTCGCTCGCTCGCTTTCCTTGCCAATTGTAGTCACGCTTGCATTGTTATCTCGGACCCACTCGTATTTTGCACGTTTAGTATGTACATCAAAGACCAATCCGCTCGATGTGGGTGCCTCTGGGTACTCCTCCTTGCGCGCAACTACGTCGACAGTGTAGCGTCTGGTGGAGCGCGAGCGAGGTATGCGCGTCCCGTCCGCATGCGATCCCGGTATGCCGTGTGGCGGGGTGCGCACGGTGCGTGGCGATGGGAGTCGGACTGGCTGGCACGTGCGGCTCTTCTTCGCAGAGTGTCGAGACTCTACTCAGGATGAAGCGGCGTTGGGCGTAGTTCTGAGTGGGCCCGTACGGAGCCCAGTATGGTGCGCCGCTTCGGTCTCTGTTCGTGGAGCGGGTGTGCACTGGGCGTTTCTGGCTGGTGCAGTCGGGCGGCGGGGCGGGGCAGAAGCACAGGTGGAAGGACCTGTCAACGCGTCGACGAGCCTGAGGGCGCTTGATGCCGGAGACGACGCGATTCGCGCTGTGTTTTGTGGGGTGCACGTATGGCCGGCTTATGCTCCGTCGGGGGATCCGTGAAGCTCGCCTGGGATCGCTCTACGCGCATCAAAGGCAAGTGAAGCGACTCGAGATGAGAGACGTTGGCCACCGTCACTTCATGGATGTGGCGAGCGACGAGTCGGATACCATACACTCCCCGATGGGCATGCCGGCTAGGTCAGGAGTTAGTGTGCGTGCAAGCGTGATATGTATATGACGTTCCGATACTAGCATGCACTCACTCCTGAACGAGGTTAGTAGACAGCAGTCGCGTGCATGCAAGAGCTTTGCGTGGCCTAGGATTGCACACTCATCGGGTGGTCCTAATGCGGCCTTCCGTGTTGCCTCTCGTACATATCTTGAGTTTGCAAGAGTTGCGCGCGCGCGAGCTGGCGACCTGCGCCGCCAGGATGCCATGAAATGCGGTGGTGTCGCGTGCACCGAGAGCGGTGGCGCGGGTCTCGGGGCCGTGCCGCAATGCGTCCCAGTCAAGCTTATTTGTGAACTTGAGCTCCCGGCAGCGGTGATTCATGGGCGGACACTGATCGTAGCTGCGGACAAAACGATGGAGTTCCTAATCCCGGGTCGCTGGATGGCGTCAGGGTGATGTTTATACCCACAGTTCTCGAAACTACTTACTCAAGAGCATGAGCGGGGTGGACAAGCTATGCCCTAAGCTACATCGAGATATCTTCTACAGCCACACTGGCCATGGCTTCCAGGTATCTGATGGAGAGGCCGCAGTCGCACGTTTGTTTCGGCGGGCCTTCCACGTGTTCGTGTCGGCGTGAGTTCGCGTCTAAGCTGTCGCCGGGAGGCGGGGACACGGACATGGAGGAAGGGTGTTGAGATGATGCATGGTGCCCGCATGAGAAGTGAAGTGGACATACTGAGATACTCTGTTCGCTGTTCGGCTGCAGAACACGCAATTCGGAGGCGTCAGCTCCCGGGCCTGTTAACTGCACTAGATACAAGTTAGCGATTGCAACAGCGTGCTTCGGAGCGATGGGTATACCAATTATCTTTATACAGCAATATAAGAGACGGAGTTGCGCGGAGCACACGGCATCGATTTTGCAAACGTTGGACGTAGAGAAGGCTTAAGGGTTTGGCTGCGAAATAGTGCATTGCTCAGTGTCAATGTGTGGTAAGAGTGTAGGACATGCAAGTACAGAGACGCACGTGGATATTGGCATGGTACCGACAGCATACGGACGGACTTGCATGATGCTGACGGAGAAGTAGGTAGCGTCCCGTGAAGTCGCGGTCGTAATGAGTGGATCGACGAGAGAGGAAATGAGGGAGATGACAAATGTGATGACGTCAGCACCTGCGGCAGTCTCCGCTGACGGGACGCGCTCATGACGCGTCACACCAACCCACCGCACGGCTCGCGCACTCTCTCCATCCCGCAAATACTACTTGATCAAGCCATCTGCAAAGAGAATAACGTGTCGACAGCGATAACAGGGAGGACAGGGCGAGGTCGTTCGACAATCCTCATGACGTGGTGTGCATGACATAATGGAACCGTGCGAAAGGCGCGTGCTCTGTGGAGCGTACGCAATCGCATTGACGATCGTGTTGGGGGCAAACGTCAAGGCGGCGGGACCTACAGGCTCCTACAAGTCCCTTTCTGCATTCATTCCACATGGATGCGCACACACCACTCTCCCCACTTCTCCCTAGCTGAATATCCACAATCATCTATGTGAGCAAGTGTGTGTCCTTTTTCTCGCCCCCTGACCTGTTGTCTGTAATCAGCCGTGCTCATGAAGGATGCAAAGCGTGTACCCGGACTTGAAGACGGAACTGCGATTTTTGCGCGTCGATGCTCGAGTCTATCTTCGGCTTTGCGATTCTGAAGCCGCTATCGAAGGCGCTCCTCGAGAGATTTGGAGACGGGTATCATTTTGGACATAAGGAGGACACGCTGTGAGAGCGCAGCAACGGTATGTGTTTCTCTTGTCTCATTGCTATATCACTCATTGACATAGAGCGCCCCGGCTTCCGCCTCTCTGGTGCTGCTATTTATGTCTGGGCTCCTCGGTTGTGTACCAGGTAGACCTGCTGGGAGCAAACCCGTCCGCTGACTTTCGGTGCGTCGTTTTCTTACAACGTATTCTCCCGTAATAGTCGTGTCGACGTTCACCACAGGCGAGCGCCATACACGATCCGTTCGCTTCACGTTGGGCATGCGGGGGCGGCGACCGCGCGCGAGAAGTCGCGGGCACTCGGCGCGTCGTTCCTCACCTCGATCTGCCGGCGCGTGACGATCGAGTATGCACCCAGGAATCAAGTGGGGCCGGCATGAGAGGTGGTGGTTCTATCGCGCCGGATGGAAGTGGGTCATTTGCGCCGAGTCTTGGGTAGGCCGCGGATTCCTTGGCATCACTCCATCGCGTTGTACACTGACTGTATGTGCACTTCAGGCATAGTTCTGGGAGTGGACTCCTGTGTTCATCGAATATAAATCGCTCATCGCGGATGTAGATGGGCGGGCGGGCGGTGAGCACGGAGTTGACGATACTGGTGATGAAGTATCAGTTCGACACGAACGCGGGCCTGATGCTTCTTGCAATGATCTTTGCGTTCATCTTCTCGCTCCTCGGCGTGAAGTGATGCCAGCACGTGTCCAGTGTGGACCCTGTAACCACACTGGGCAACTTCTCTCAGTTGGTGTGTTGCCACTTCCTTCTGTTCTCGCCGCATGCACAGCTGTTCGACGCACCGCTTCTTTGCACAGATCATCGGCGGTATCTCGAAGTGCTCGGGCGTTGCGGAAGCAGCTCAACAAGTTGAGCAACGATCTCACAGGCATGACCACGTTCGCTGCCGTCGAGCACTGCTGGGAGTCAAGGCAACTCACCTCCTCGGCGCGTCGCCACGGCACAGCTCTACTCCCATTGTTTCGGTGCGCTCGTATTCATCTTCCTCAGCACGGCGATACATGTCGTATCCAGCAAGGCTTATCCGTGCATCAACACACTCTCGTCGTCAACATGCGAGTTCGCCGTGCCCGACGTCAAGAGCTGGCGCGCTGTCTCGATTGCGGTGTCTTCTGGCACGCTCTCGATCTCGACTTCCTCGGGCATTACGGTGCTCACATTCATGCTCATGGTCCTGAGCATCTCCGCGAAGTACCGCTGGGTGCCCCCGGCGTATCAGCAGTGGGTCCCGGACTGTGATGCGGTCGGCATCGCGTTCGTGCACGGCCTGAGCAACACGTATCCTGTCTCGATGATGTTTGGCAGTATCATCTTGTTCGTGTGGCGGCGCCGTTTGCTGAACATGCGGTTCCTTTTTGGATATGTGGTCGCAGCCGCGATCATCGCGGGCGAGGGCCTGGGAAGCATCGTCAATGCTGTCCTACAGATCGGGAACGTGAGCGGGAACTTGTACGGCACCGCCGTTGGGTGTCTGATTAATGTGCGCTGTAGATGAATGTCTGTATGTGTCACTGCTTGACGGTTGACGAGCAAAGTGTACACGTGTACCAATAGGAAGCTGTTGTCGCTGATCACGAACAACGACTGGTAGCAGCTGTCGTTGTGCTAGTCTCACAGGACAGGTGCGTTGGGATGAATGCATAGTATGTAAGTAGAATTGTTTTATGCACCTACATGCCTCCGTCAACTCAGGAGTTCATTTGTCAAGTGTGGACGCAGCGTGATCGGCACATTGCTTTGCATGGCTTGAGTCAGAAATCTGAGGTGTGTTGCATACTACAACATTTGTCTGGAACTTGATTACACGATTGACATCATCGTGCAGTGCTGATCGACAGTAAAGTAGGATGACACGACCTCACTACCCGCAAGATGCCTGGTTGCATCCGATGCGCGATGGCTGCTCATCTACGGTTGTTGTGACGGTTTGTTCGTGGCATCAGTACCAGGAGTATATAGTCATCCGCATTGTAGACGACAGGACTACCTATCCCCACAATGTCGCAAGACACCCAGTTGATCCAAGCTATTGCTAGAGCGTAAGTCCCCTTCATTATGACACATCTATGCATATGAACCACCTCTTACTGCATTTTCTTGTTACAAGTACCATCGGGAGTTACTTTGACATTGCGGCATTGTGTATGTCTACAATGCATGAATGAGTGACAAGATGGTGTCTTGTTGTCGTGTCAGACTGACTCATGAACTAGGCTTGTACTGCTATGACTTTTCGCTCACGTTTGACCAACAAATCCGATTCCTCAAGGGGCGCAAGTTTTCGACACCAAGTGTTCTATTCACCATGTTGCATATGACTGGATTTCTGAATATGGTCTCTTTTCCTCTGATTGTCTTTGCACCATCCTGTGAGGTCAGTACATGGGGTGGCAGCTTGCCTTGCATCTGTTCATTTACCATTCTATATCAAATCTGAACATATGTTTGAGGACAGAGGTCAGTATTCTCCATGCCTGCAATTGTGGCATGATGATCCAAGTTGTCCTCATGAACCACACTTATGCATTCTCTCCTACTATTAGCTACTGGGTTCTGTCCATTGTCACGGAGATCACAGAAATACTGCTCAACATTACCACAGCAGGTGCGGGCTTCATCCACTTTTCTTGTCCGGAACTTACCAGTGCTCACATTCCACCTCAGCACTGATAGTACTGCGTTTGTATGCTATTGACCGAGGTCGTAAGATTGCCACATTCCTGGTTATGACATTGTTTCTCGCAGGGATTTCCGTTGACATAGTACATTTCAAGGTGTGACATTCACAATGAGTATCCACTGATGACCCTCACTGTAGTACTGGGCTTCTACAAACCGTCTCGTGGAGTCTCCGGATTTCTCTGGTGGCTGTCTCATACAAGCTAAAAATGCGAATAGGTAGGCATCTGTCCTGTGTATGTTGACACCATTGGAAGCTTGGATTGATTATGTATGCCTGCTCCCCCGTTTAGTGGTACGTGATTTGCACTGAGTACCTATAATTTTGCCCTCATACTCTATTATGTCTCACAGTCAATGATGTCCAAGCAGCTTCAATCATCAGTGCTCACATTGTCACTGTTCTTGTGACTTGGCAGAGTACATATGCATTTGTGCGACTTGGTGCCAACCTTGGTCAGCAGAGAAGTATCCAAGCCTTGTTACTTAGAGATGGTATGCAATTCTTCACTGAGGTATCATGGCATTGTGATCTCAACCAATCCTCAGGGACTGCATACTTTGGGTAGGGCACCACACCACATCATGCCCACCCATATGAGATTGACTTTGATCAACAGAATTATGCTTGCTGTTGACATTGCAGAGGTAGTTACCAATGAGATCACTGCTGTAGGTCCTTTGAAACTTTGGTTGATCATCCCACTTATTGTAGTGCTCTACAGGTGGGTTATTTGAGCAACCTCACTACTGTGTGAGTTCTGTTTTATGTCTCAATTTGCCTCCCTGATTATGTAAAAGTGCTGCAGTGATTCTTTTGTCTCGGTTCTTCTTGAACCTCTGGAGCACTGTGTCTACAACACCAGACACAGAAAGCAATCCCTCCGACCTCCGCTTCTCCATTGAGCAAAGCTTCGGGGGTTCCATTGACTTCGGCAATGAGGATGGAGATGAAGTAGCCGAAGAAGGGGAAAATGATGATGAGGGCATCGAGGAAATTGAAGGACACCCTCTCGAGCATGATGTGATTGAGAATGATTCTCATCCTGGGGAGCCATAGAGCCTATGCTGGGAGCACACTACATGGAATTGATCCAGACATACATCACCTGGGGTGGATACACTGGCAGGCATGAACATAAGGGCGCGACGCGTGTCCCGGGCCGCTGGGTGGTAGGTTGGTGCATATACCCGCTGAAAGTCAACGGAAAGCACTAGCCCAGGAGCGCGTAGAGAGTGTACAAGACCCACTCTATGAGAATGTGAATCGCCATCAGGACCATAATAGCCAAATCAGTGTATGCTTGATTTGACGGGGCAGCGACGTCTTCAGGAGTGCATTGATTTACGTCTGAATATGTGTCATTGGGCGAGCACCCGTAGATGGATGGAGGATTATCCGCGGCGCACACAGTGAAAGCGAAGCTAACACTATGAGGTACTCTACTCCATCCCTTCTTGACCTCGTACCACCATCATCTACCGTTAGGCGCCCGCTTATCGGCCCCCATCTGCCCCATCTCTCGCCCGTACCCTCCTCCCCTAGTGTCAAGACCCCTCCAACGGGGCCCCCACAGTCTCTACGACACCATCGACCAACTCGATCGACAATCGGGACCGCGGATGCCTCAAGCCGTTCGTGGATTGCACCACTCGATCCTCTCACCCCCTCATTAACCGACTCCGCCACACCCTCCGCGTCGGGGCGTCATTACTATCCCATCGTAAATTCCCTCTTCCATTCATGATGGCTGCCACTCTTCCTCGCCACCGTGCACCTCCGACAGCACACCCCCACTGCGGGGAGGCTACGGCCGACCTTACACGCTACCCGCAACGGGTTATGACCGCGAATGCGGCAGTCACGACTGCGGGATGAACCCGTGGGATGAAAGTGACAAGCCTAGGAGCATAGGATATGGTGTGGGGTGGGGTCTGGGCCTCTGGCGGTATGTGGTATGTTTGGACGTGTTGGGGGAGGGAGGCGGGGGCCTTTGGAAGGGCTCTCGTGAATCGCATCAGATAAGCCGCCATCGTTCTATTGGTGGTACTCAAGGCTCCTGGGCTCCCGGGAGCATGGAGATTATGATGGAATGTGGTATCGCACCTCACGCGGCCCGCTATCATGAAGACTGGAGTGCTTACCTACAGGAGGTCAACGGTACTGCCCGTCCTCGGACTCAACAGGGCACAAAGGAGAGTAACCTGCAGGGACCTGCAAGGGGAAATGGGGCTCGGGAGGAACGGTCTTAGCGTTCAGTAGCGATTTATTAGTGCCTGCATGTATCTTACGGTACGGGCTATAAACATGCGGAATGGAAAAAAAAAAAAGAGGTACTCTACTCTGCCGCAGGACACGCGTTCATCTGAAAGTGTAGCGAGCTCTACAGAGGCATGGGGTGTGCCAGTTGAGCGGCTGAGAGGGTTGACTAGATTGTGAAGCTATGGAGGCGCCCTGTTCATTCAGTGATCCCGTAGAGAGGGCCGTCTCAACGAAAGCTCACGTGGACCATCCGATGTCTATTTGCGCTCTTGTAGAGCCCTGGCTTCGCTTGTCGCTTTGCTTGTCGAAGGTACAAACAATTTGATTGTCAAGCCTGCGATAGTCACCGTACGATTCGGGCACCTCAGTCTCTATCATGAAAATGCATAGCAAAACTCACCCGCGGCCAATTTCGTAAAAACCGAACAAATTTAACCACTGCTAGACTCATGTCATTGCAAGTATGTGTGTAGTACTACTGTAGATGACATCCAATTAGTACCATAGCGATGCAGCAGTCAATGCTACTACGACACGAATCCGAGATCGAAAAAAGGTCATGAGGTCATAGTCGACAGTGTGCCAATTAAGTAAATGTAGGAGCGTATGAGGGCCTGGCAACGTGCACGCACATCTGGAATGCAAGGTATTCATGGGACCACCTGTTGTGCTATATGCTTATACAGCCTATCACAGGGTGTCGCATTGCACAAGTCCGCGCAATATTCGACCTTCCACACGAACTCCAGTCACGAAGGTCTATGCGTGCGGGTCGGCCGCGTCATCTAGCATACGTTGATCTCTTCACACCCTTCACGACACAACCCGAACGGTACAGCAGATTGTACAAAGTGGCACCTAGTATTGAAAACAGGAGCCGCAAGAGTGCTGTGCTGCCCGTTGATTACATATTCCGTAGCTGCCTTCTCGTCCCTGACTCTGGTCAGCAGGTTGATCGTGGATGGTCTTCTACGACTGTACTAGAACATGCATCTTTGTTCTATCTTACGCCTTTATCTGATCACCATATGTACCTCTTCGTGGCATAAATACATCCCTTTCTAAATGGGTAGACGTCTGTCTGAGTATCCAGGCGAGTGTCCTAAAAGGGAATATGACTCAACAGGGGATGTCGTGCTCTACGGACTGACTGGTTGAGCGCATATCTCTACAGCTGCTTCCGGGGGCCGTCCAACTCCACAGCCTCTCTGGAGGGTCGCCCAGCTCTACAACCTTGCCTAGGGCATGTCCTACTCTCCTCATCGATCGGACGACCCATTGAACAGGTTGACTATGATGCGCCCGCAATGAGCTTGTCACAGTTCCTGATGTTGGGGCGGTAGTGGTCGACGAGACATGATGTGATGACGTCAGCAGCACCGGCAGCCCCCGACGAGCCCCCGACCGACGCGTCATGTTTATCAACCATCCTTGCCCATCGCTGGCCATCTCGAGCTCGGGTCACTTCATCTTTGTATGCTCCGTCGACGTATCCTAACTCTCTGCGGCCCTCCTAGACTCTGCCATGAACTCAGTACGTCGTCGAACAAGACAAACTCTGCGGCAGCAAGGTTTCCGGATGCGTTGGCCCATCGACTCTGACGCATGTCGCACTGGCACTCTCCGCTTCCCTTGCAATGCCCTCGTTTCTGTATGGACAAAACATCTCTCAGTTATTACTCCCGTGGAGTCTGAGACTGGCGACGGCGCTGGCAGCTTTCGGGATGGCGCGGTGTGCCGCATTTGAGGCCCTACACGGCCCCTAATCCACGCCAACTACGGAGGACGCCTGGTTGTATCTCTGCCACAGCACATCCTCATCCTCTCTTCTCAACGCTACCCTAGCTGCCTGATTCCGGAGTGAGGAAATTTGGACGGATGCGTGTCACTGCTGATTGAAGATGTGTTAGCACTCAGAAGGCTTCTGGTGAGTGGGCTCCTTCGATTGTACGACCTTTCTCCCCACGTTATGCTCCTCGCGCTACGTTTTTACATGGCCAATCTCTATTGCCGCGCCCGCCTGCCAACGGAGCTTCAATAGTGGACACCGCTGTTGACGTGGCCCGCACGCTTCCATGTGCGCAGTGCATCAAGAGTTTCTCGGACGCGCACGCTCCTGGACTCTTTGTACGCCGCATTCACGCGCCTGACGAACGCAGCTCTATAAGGCCCTTCGCACGGAGAGTGCACCCGGTCTCACGATAGACGGGGTTTGTTCAAAGACCATGTGGACTTTGAAACTTCGAACTGCTCGCTGCCAGTGCGCCGGCTCACCCGAGGCGCGGGAACGACGGAACGTCTCATTGTATCCACCGCTTTGCTACTAGCGACGCTATCTTGACAAAGCCGATCCAGGGTGTGCAGGGCCATGAGCCTGCACTAGCTCGTTGACCACTCGCAACGAATACAGCGAGGTTGGGGACGCGAGCGGCAGATATGCGAGCGACGGGGCATGTGGCACACCCGGGACGGCAGACGCAAAGTCTTCCCCATGCGTGGTCTTCGCCAGAGACAGTGCTTGACGGCTGTTTCTTTTCTGCGCTGGTCGATCTCCTAGCGAAGCTGGTCGTTCTGCAGGTCACTCGCTGCCGGAAGTCAATGCAGCAACTGAGCGGAGAGACCACTGGTCACCACGGAGCGTTCGGAAGCGGCGGTGCAATCCGCGGCATACGCGCCCTCTGCTCCTCGACCCTCCCTCCTTCGCCGGCTTCGCCCTGCACCACCAGCGAGTGCCTAAGCCCCGTCTGCGCGGGTGCGCGCCCGCTCGGTACAAAGTGTTGTGTACGCAGGGTCTGAACTGGCATATGGGTGCCGAGCGCGTGCGTGCGACGACTGCGGTGGCGAGGGGGGTAGTGGTGTATAGTCGGGTGGCGATGAGCTGGCGTGGCATGGAGGCGAATGTGTGTCTGAGGTTCTGCTGATCCGTCGTTCACAGAAGTCGCCCAAGCTCGAGCCTGCGGGATGCACTCTGTTTGGAACCTCCTTGCGCTGGAGGTGGTGTACAGTCCTTGTACACTGCGCCTGTTTATCTAGACGCATTGTGTGTTGTGCGTGCGTTGGTGCTCCCCTACAAGAAACAAATACCTTCTCGTGTGCGTCCCCGAGTACGCTCTGCCCCCCTCATACAGTAGTGTGTGGCCACAGCTTCGCCGCGCAGCGTGCTCAGGCTCTCTCTGTCGACATGGAACTGAGTCGAAAGCTCACTATATGCGCACCGCCCAAGCGGTACGGAGCTCGCCATCCTGTTGCCTGGTGATGCGCGCTGGCAACGGGCGCACTACCTCCCCACAAGGACGTGATAACGTCGGATAGAAGCGGTGGCTCGCGGCCGAACGTACGGAGTGCTGTTTGGGGCATCCCGAGCTGGCGTGCATCGGAGCGGGTCCGTGGCTACGTACATGCCAGCGTCGGGGCTATGAATGCGACCTACGATCGAGAGGCATGTGGGAAATTGGGAATACAGGGATCGGAGTACGGTGCTGTGCAAGGCTATACATCGTCAACGTGTCGGTCAGCGAACGCAAGTCATGAATGTGATGATGTCAGCAAGTGCGCGGCAGCCCCGACGGACGGCGTCTGTCGCCTCCTCCTTCCTTGTCCTCTTGTCGCGCACCCTCCCCGTCTCGCAGCCGCTCTCTGTTATTAGACAGCTTTGGCCGCATGCCCTGACTTGAGCTGATCAATCCACACCTTCACCATCCGCTCCTATGGCAACTTGTTCTTCACCGTGCCACTGCGACGGCCGTACACCCTGGAGCGGATCCCAAGCTTGGTCGATAATGAGCGCTGAGCGACGACCCGCTCGGTGCACGCCGGAGGCGTACCTTTACCAACTCGACCCTTCGCTCAAGAAGAAAGCTATCGTCATCTTGTATACTAGCTCTCAGTCTACTAGCGGGACGAGTGAACATGCGCCTGTCATTATCTCAATATCAGACAAGCACTGGATCTCGCGACTCTCCGTCGCTGGCAGGACTCGGGATGGGGATGGATTATATGCGCCGAGTCTCAGGTGAGTCAACACTCCATGAATCCTGAGGCATGCGTACTGACGTATGCTTCCGTTTGCGTCCTCCTCTCTCAGATTACGTCCTGACTCTTTCTCGTAGCACTGATTTGGCGTGCGTGATCATTGGGCTTGCAGTGGTGGTGACCAGTCACGCGTTCAACAAGCCCATGTCACGGGTGTCTGTACCCGGCTACATCGACTCCTCTAACCAGCTACATTCACTAGCCCTCACTGGAATACGGAACGATCTGGCCAAGCGACGATCGTCCCTGCATTCAGGGTGCTGCGCGACCCGGTTGTCGCCGATCCACTGCCCGCAGCGCTCGCAATGTAATGTTGATGCAACTGAAATCTAGGTTGGTGTTCTTCATGAATACTGCCTTCATCCTCTCGCTCTCTGACATGGACTCCGTCATGCGCGTGTCCATAAATCTCGTAACCAAGTTGCGCAAACTCTCGCAGTTGGTGCGCACCCGCAACGCGCGGATCCACGCCTGGGGCACCGCTTCTCGCAGATCTCCGGCAGAACCTCCAAGGGAACGGCGATCGTGCTGCATCGGAACCATCTCCCTCACGGTCTACCGAGTATGCTCATGCTCGCCATCGTGTGCATGCTCAGCAACCTCAAGCTCCTCTCCGTCGGGCCTCGCAGCGCGTACAGCTCTTCTTCTGCGTTGCGGCGTGCTCGGGTACATCTTCCTCAGCAGGGTGTACCCGTGTGTCCGTACCCACTCGTCGTTGACGTGCGAACTCGCTGTTCCCGAAGTCAAGAGCTGCCGCGCCATCTCCATGACCACCGCTGCGAAACATCGCTGGTTCTCATTGACAAGCAGCATGGGGACTCAAAGCTGAGTGCTGTCGGCATGGTGTTCGAGCCCGCCCGAGGTCTACGTACGCCGTCGCGACAACGCTTGGGAGCGTCATCGCCGCTAGCGAGATTCATCATGGGGGACACGGTCACGGCAAGTATGATGGCAAGTGAGTTGATGCGCTGCTTTGGGAATGACATATCCCATTTCGCGACTTATGTTGATTACCCCGACAGCTAATGTGATGGCGCGCTGTGCGTATCGGAGCTACGCCGACTCATAGCAGCGACGATCCTGCACTAACAGTGCATCGCGTAACCCCACAGTGCCTGAGGTTCTCTGCCCCGGTCTTCGCATAGGCGAGTCGTCCGAAGGAGCCGGCAGAACTCGTTCACTACGCGCGATAGCTCCTACTCAAACCCAAGTCGCACGACACAACCTTGAAGTCGGCGTCTTGACGGTGACAGCTCGGAGTAACAGTGCCCGTGACTGGTATAAATACTTGTACTCTTCGTGGAGCTGGCAGCATCCTTCCTGCACTCACTTCTTCTACCCCAAGGAACTTTGACTTGGATCGCTATGGCTACTAGTAGTGCCCCACCGAACGATGGTGTCTGTGAGTGTGCTCATCGTGTAGACACATTTTGATGCAGACTGATGCCCCGGCTACTGCAGACTTCATCCAGAACTACCGCTCCGGAACCGTCATTGAGCTCGGGAATGGTTAGTGCGATCATCTGTCCTATTCCCCGGGTCACGACCAGCCGCTGACCCGCCGTACACCGTTAAGGTTCTAGTGTCAATGGTACATCTCAGTATTTTTTGCGCTGTGCATTGAACATATAACATTATAGTCTCTTCCAGGAACAGCCATCTACGGCTATCAACAGCGCGCCCTCAGTGACGACTTGGTGCCTGCGCAGCTCTGGGTCATAACCCAGTCTGGCACTGATAAGTCGGTGTTCAAGATCGAGAATGCAAACAGCCGCACCGTCATGGATCTGAATCGGGGTATGCGTGTTATCTCCTATTCAATACTCGCATGCTCAGTTCCTGTCCGGATCCACAGGCAACCCTATGCCCCAAACACTGATATTCGGTTACCAACCCCAAGATAGGAACCCAAACCAACGCTGGGCCATCCTCCGCAACAGCAACAACACCGCCTATGTGTAAGAATCTTGCATGCTTTCCACCATATTTTCCTGAGACCCCTATCAGCATTCGGAACCAGAGCTCGGGGAGTGGGTGTTTATGCTCATCCGAGTGCTACGAGAAGCTAATTCGAAGTCTCCCAAGCCTATGTCGACCTGTACGGGGGGTGAGTAGTAACTTATCCGTCTCGAACTCAATCAACACTAACACGGTGTCGGCATCAAGGCGGTCCGCCAATGGCACGGGCATCCATGGTCACGGCGGCGAGGGTGTCACCACGATGAACAACAATCAGCTTTGGGTGCTTATCAAGGCCTAGGAGCACCCCGCCGCGCCGGTCTCTCAAGTTCTTTGTACTGTGTCTGGTTCGGGGTGCAAAATGTATGGTTAGGAAAGCTCGAGAGAGGTGTGACTCAAAAATGATGTACTATCCTGATGGTCGGGTGCTAATAACCGATCTGCTTGTGTATGTGGCTATGTGGAACTTCGTCCGATGGGCAGCCAAGCTCAGCCACAGTGGAGCCGCCAAATGTTCTCCGAATGGACATTGGCCCGCATATTATGTTGAACGGGGCGAACAGCTTGTCTTTGAGATGCGCACACTGTGCATATAGTCGGGAATACACGCACACTACAGACTCGCAATGATCGTCCGTGCGAAGTCAAAGCCGAACTTCGATATGCACGCACAGATCAGCCCAGCCAATCGATACACTCAAGCATCCACTGACCTGTCCATGTCAGGCATGAACTGCGCGAGCGGCAGGCCCACGCTGCTCTCCACGCCGTACTATCCAGCCTTGCAGTCTCCGTTGGCGTGACAGCTGGTGACGCACATATACGGCCGGACCACGTCGCCCCGAGTGTCACACGGACGAGACCGCTGCAAGCGTGAAACTGCCGGCCAGTGAGCCGTTGGAGGCAGATGCGGCGGGGAAGACGGCGGGCCTACCTGGTAGCTGCAGTTGTTGGCTGCCGCAAAGGGTGTTCTGTATGGCGTCATAGATGGATAGATACGAAGGGAGACTCAAGGATACACTGTGCTGGCCGCGGGGAGGGCAGAGAGGACAAGGGCAAAGCTGACGATGATAGTGACATGCCATAGGTCGAGATGAAGAGTTGACTGAGGCCCGGGGCCACGCACCTCTGGAAAGGATTGCATTCCTGCCAACGACTGTCCTCCGTATGTCCTCCGGTTTCCGAAGCCATCTGGGGGAGAACATCCATCATCGCTGACCTAAGCCGCAATTGGGTCACGTTCCTCATATCCGGCGACCGGGGCCACTACCGGCTGGCGGCACGGCTGAGCGACCTCGCGCGCTACACACACCGTGACGGAGATCACTATTTCGTCCTCCCAGCCTTCTGCACCGACCCACGAATCCGCGACTCTGCGATAAAACCCTACGGGAAGCCGGAGATACCGACAAGCGCAAACATTGCGGCGAGGATGGCGAAAATCAGCAACACCCACGCGAGATCTAGAGCTGGCGAGACGATACGAGTGACGCATTGACAAGTACTTCTGTAATGAGTCGCAATCCACGAAAGCTAGATAGCTTGAAAACTCACGGGATGCGGTGTGACATACCGGACAGTGGGTGTGTCCTAGTGTCTGAATCATAGCTGCAAGTGTCCGCCCGAAGCAGGATGAGATGAACACACGCACAGGTTCACTGAATATGGACTTAACTTGGAAGGTGGCGCTGCCACATGGTCGCCACGTCGAACTGATTCAGGTGCTTCATGAGATAGATTCAACCCGACGCATTGCTCGATGTGGCTTCGCAAACTAAAGCTACTACTGGAGAAAGCGACCGCAAGTCCTGGTGTGTACAGCCCTGCGGCCACTCGTGATATGCCATTCGAAGACGGTTCCCATGCAGGCACTGTTCATCACCACACTGGCAGGATACTTCGGCGGTTCCGAGAGGCGTCGTCGACTCCTCGGAATCGCTCGACATTGGTGAGCATTGCGGTGCTTCCTGGTCCTGTCTAAACTTACTGCTGCGGTGTGAGATACACGGGATGGGATAAAACGCGCAGAGCAGCAGTGACAGTGGCGGTCAAAGCGAGCAGCGCCTCACAACCAGATTATCATTGCAAGGGTGGCAGACCAGTATCCCACGATCACCGCCAACGAGATTCTCGTTCGCATTTATCACAAGCAGCCAACGCGACGTCTTTGCGGACGCATAAGATGTCTTGCGATCTAGCATCGCTGAGTACTCTCCACCCCAAGCAACTCGAACTCCGAGCTATATCACTATGCATATTTCTACCAACCCCCCGCCGGCCGGCGTCTGTGCGTATGTTCACTGTGTAGACGCATCTCGAATTGGTCTGACGCCCCGGCCGTGACTGCAGACTTCATCCAGAACATCGCCACCAAGACCGTCCTTGAGCTCGCCGGGGGTCAGTGCATTCACAGTGTGCACTGCTCCTTGAGACCGGCTGCTGACGCGCTGCACACCATTTAGGGTCCAACGCGAACTGTGCATCTCAGTATTGCGACTCCGAGTCGCACTGCACATGCTAACATATGTGACGTTTTGCCGTTTTCCAGCGACGAGTATCTATGCGTCCCAACAGCGCAACTTCAGCGACGAATTGGTGCCCGCACAGCTCTGGGTCATATCCCAGGACGGCACAGGTAACTCGGCATTCAAGATCGAGAATGCGAACAGCCGCACGATCATGGATCTGAGTGCCGGTATGTCTACCCTCTCATAGTCTTTGACACTCGCGTGCTCAGGTCTTGCCCGGCTGCTCAGCTGATTCTGCGGACGGCACTCCCATCATCGGTTATCAATCCACCGGAGGCTCGAACCAGCGCTGGGCCATCCTCCGCACTAACAGTATCGCCACCACCTACGTGTAAGAACCTCGCTTCCTTTCCGTCTCATCCTTCTGACCCCTCCATCAGGATACAGAACCAGGCGACGGGAAGTAAGTAGTTACGAGTGCTATGAAAAGCTCACTCGCTGATCAGTGATCATCCACCATCAAGCTTACATTGACCTGCTAAACGGGTAATTGCCTGCTTTTCTCCGTCTCGAACTGCACGAGTGCTAACACGGTGTCGGTGAAAAGGAGCTCCGCCAATGGCACCGCCATCAATGGTTGGTCCGGTCGCGGCGTCGACACGACCAACACTCACCAGCTTTGGACGCTCATTGCCGCCTAGGCCACAGAACGGAGCACTCCGCCAGTCTTGCAAAAGGTTTTATGTACCGGTTATGCAAGCGATGTGGCATGCACGATATACAAGGGCGAGGCATACAAGATCTGAAGATGTACTCACCGATGTTAGTGCTATATTTCAAGTTGCTTGCGAATATGGGCTGTGGACGTCGTCGGATGCTCCGTCAAGTCCAGCTTACTATACCCACATCATAGCTTAGTTGGGGCGAACAACTATTGGCGAGCCGGACGATGGCCTAGGCATTCGAGGGTGCATCATGCCAGCCACCGGCTTGAAGCGACTAAGTATCAAATATGCACCTGGGGCACTACGCAGCCTTTCAAGAATCGCTCTGCCCCGCAGACCACAGTGCGAGGTCAACAAGGTTCATATTGCTATACTTATCATCGTACAGTCCAAAGTGCAAAAACATGCAGCGTCCGTGAGCATTGGAATACGATAACAACAACAACGAAAGCTATCGGTAAGACAAGTGTCTGTCGCGAAGCATATTCGCGAAGTCCGTGAATTAACTTTTGATGGGGTTACTACACCATGACATCACCGATTCCTGAACGCAGTGTGCCACCACTTTCGCAAGGACGGGATGCCATAATTGCTACAGAAGCATCAGTGTTTGTCCATGTTCAACAGAACTGGATGGTGTAGTTCGTGCCCGTAGGGCACGACGAAGTGCTGCCGCATCCGTTCCCCTGGCCCTCCGCCGTGCAGGACTGGGCAGCAGTCGAGCCTACAAGCGAGTCAGCACAACGCGTACCTCGCGCATATAGTAAGAAAATAACGCACACTGTGGGCCCGGGACGATCGTCAGCGCGAGGTTGAACCCGTCCGCGGTGCTCGGGTTGAAAAAGTCGAGGTTCGACCACCTGCATATGCACACACAAATCAGCCCAGCCGATTGATACACCGAAGCATGGACGCACCCATCAAGCGTGAACTGCGCGAGCGTCGGGCCCGCGCCCGCAGGGCCCGTGCAGCTCTCCGCGCCGCACCCGCCCGTCTGGCAGTTCCCGTCAGCGTCGCAGCCGGTGCGGCCCCAGATGCGCCCGGACCACGTCGCGCCGAGCGTCACATCAGCGGACGCGCCCGCGGCGAGCGGGAAGCCGCCGGTCAGCGATCCGTCGGAGGCGGTTGCGGCGGGGAAGAACGCGGGGTCGACTTGGTAGCCGCAGTTGTTGACGATCGCGAAGGGCGTCCTGTGGGGCGTCAGAGAGGGATAGGGGCGAAGGAGGGGATCAAGGACTCACTGTGCGGAGACGGCAACTGCGAGGGCGGACAGGACGAATGCAATGCAGGCGAACATCGTGAAATGGGATAAGCAGGAGTTGACTGAGGTGAGGGGGCGATTTCGTCTGAGAAGCAGGTAGCTTGTGAACCTTGTGAACGACTCACCTCCTTTATAACAGCCCTCCCAAGCCATCATGAGTTCGCGCGACGGGCATGATGGCCTACGCTCGCCGTGATGCGTCCATTTTTCTCCCCCCGTGAGGTCATACCGAGTGGACGCATGCCATGAATGATTGAATTTGATCGATGCATAGCAGCCCAGAACATGCGTGACGCCGTAGGTGGAGAGGCTACGCAAGGTACGGTCTGGAAGGCCCGCTCTGGGCGGTCTTGTGAGCGGTCACGGTCGGTCTGTAGAGGGCGTGGATCACTGGCGGCCAGGTCTCTCCGCATGTATCATGATCTCTTTCTAGGATAGATTTGAGTACTGGACAGGCAGTAGGGAATCTAGGGACAGCATTTGTCGAGGCTATGACAATCCAGCGCGGACGCACGGACCATGGTCTGTCGGAGGAGGTCGACCGCCGCCAGCGAGCTTCGGGGCAAACTGTAGGCGCGCAAACACGGTCACGTGGAGGAGTACCCCCGCGGTATATGCGAGGCCCGCCTTCGAATTCGGGAGGGCATATGCATCTGTACATTGCTGCAAATTTCAGACGCAAAATGAGACAACAGCCGCATAAGCAAATAATAGTGTTGCGACAGCATATAAAGTAACGGTTTACCGTAGTGTGAGTATACTAATTCAGATGTGTGAACGCACTGGCACATATCCCGAAGAGACATTGACGCATAAAATGCCTGTGTAAAAGGTTCAGCAGATTTTAATGGTGTAGGAGCTTACTGTGGGACAGCACAATATCTCTCCGCACCTGTCTCCGGAATCAAAAGGCCCCGGCCCAACCCTCCACTTCGACGGAACCTGTCCCCAAACGCCCTCGGCCACGAACTTCGGTTCAGGATAACATGCATATAATCACACCCAGGCCCTTGTTTCACCATGATGGGAATGGTAGATCCAGGCCTAGGATCTCCATTCTGGATGAACCGAAGCCTTTCAATCCCCCACAGCCTGACCAATGCCAGTGCCACAGGGTGACGGCGTGTTCAGGCGCGAGTGCAATCCGAGAAAAACACGAGGCTCAGCTCGTGCGGGCCTCCCGCTAACCGGGTAACTCAGGAGCATCCGGTAATGACGGTTCTGTTCGAAGTCGCGGGCAAAAGCATCGGACGCGCAGGCAGAGCGATCACGTGCGATCTTTAGTACCGTGGCATACGCTGTTGCTCAGTGTGTGTCTTCCGCCCGCGGCATTCTGTCTGGGCTCCTCTGTGCTGGAGCACACAAACTGCCTTAGTTCTCCAAAACAAGTGTCAAACATCATGTTCCTCGGACGCGCAACTCGCATCGGGATTTGTACAGTACAGGATCACTAGAAAGGCCGGCTTTTCTGGCGTCCCTGTCCGGCGGTCCGATGCTGTCAGTGTCAGGCGTTTTACAGCGCCCCGCCGATCGCAGGTCCTTGCTTCCAATTCCTCTAGCTCTTGTATGGCCTAGGTGTGCATGCTTACGCTGGTATCTCGGTGCGAGTTGTTCGCTTATTTGCGCCAGACAGCAGCAATCACTCAAAGATTATTGTCGTGTAAAGTTCATGCTCGACCGTCTCAAGGTTTTCCGCCGCGAGCACGGAATGATGGCTCTGCAGTTTATGTCAGATGTGTCTGGCTGGCGCGCAGGCTAACCGCCGTGCTTGTGTTTCAGCCACCAGTGTTGGGGCAGAGGTCATGTGCATACGGCATCATACCTGTATGTTGCTCACCTCTCCTTGTGCAGAGTTGAGGGCAAGTGAAGTATTAATCGATCAAGTGCAGAGTTAACAAAACACATTCTTTAGAAGGACGCCGCGTGCCCAACGCTCGGTTCGCTCGGTTCCTATGTCTAACACAACCCAGGCGGGCTCCCGATCCAACGCCCATCTTCCGCCACCGCAGTGACCCTCCTGGCTGCACCGCAGAGGACGGGGACAGCTCTCCGCATAATCACACTGGAACGCTCAGAACAGTCGCTAGGCGATAACCGTACCGTAGGACGTACGTACGTTGGTGTACAGCTGGGCGCGTCCACGACGAACCAGCCCAAAACGACCCCCGCGCCCACTCATTATTTGAAGGCACGCTGTCAAGTTCTGTCGCGCCGTAGGCACACTGCCTCTAGCATGTCGGACTACACCTCGTCAGGTGCAGATGTCGGCGAGTATTCGCCTCCGCCGCGGTACGGAGAATGGAGCTCTACTTCGTATTAAAGGGCCGGCACTCTGTAGGAGGCCAGCAAGCTCTGAAAAGCAGCTTTGACTTCGAACCTCAACACTCAACTACCCCTTCACCTTCTAGACGATGATCGCTCTGACCAGCGTCGTTCTCGGCCTCCTCGCCTCCCTCTCCTCCGCGTAAGCATCTCCTCAGCACCTCCCGCGATTGATGCTGCATCCCACTCATGCACCCACTGGCACTCAGGACGTTTGTGACTCTGGACAACAACTGCGGCTACCAGGTCGACGCCGCGTTCTTCCCCACCGTCGAGTTCAACCAGAGCCAGACGGGCGGGTTCGCGCTCACGTCCGCGCACCCGTCCGCCACCGTCCTCCTCGCGGACAACTACGACGGCGAGATCTGGGGCCGCACCGGCTGCGACGCGAATGGGAACTGTGAGTCGGGCGGCTGCCCCGGTGGCGAGAGCTGCACGGCCCCGCTGGACACCTACGCGACCATCGCGCGCTTCCATCTCAACGCGTAAGTGCAGCGGGCCTCGTGGTGGGGGTATTTTATTTTTTTGCTAATACTTTGGTGGCGACATGACAGGACGAACGGTCTAGACGAGTTTGGTGTGAATGATGGTTTGGGCTTCAACATCCCGGTAACGATCACCCCTGGCCCCGGATGTAAGCGTATTCCCAGTATGTGCGGAAGTGAGTCATGTACTGATGACGACCGGCGTTGGAACAGGCTCGGTTGGCTCAGTTGACTGCACGAACTGGGGTAACGAGGGTAATGGCTGCGGCGACACCAACTATTGCCCTACGACCGTCGCGTATACCGTGACGTTCTGCTGAGCAAGGGACATAAGCTATTGTACAGTATAAATAGCACGACGTGATGTACACGGACTAAGAATGAACGTTACACCATTGCGGGGATACCATCGCTACTCCTGTGCAACCACGACAATCTTCTTGCCAGTGTTTCTTCCCATCTGCACGTCTAGGATGGCCTCCCCCGCGCTCTGCAGCCCGACACTGGCATCCTCGGTGTACTTGATCTCCCCCTCCTTCACCATCTTCGGGACCTCCGCGTAGAACTGCTCTGCATACTTCTTGTGGAAGTCCAAGACCGTGAAGCCATGCAGCAACAGGCTCTTCCTGACGATAAGGGACAAGTTCCTCATGGTGTAGGGATGTGCACTATTGTACGTCGAGATCATGCCGCACTCCTAAGACAGAGACATTAGCAACTGAAAGGCTGAACGGTTTCGGCATGGACTTACTATAAAGTGAGCATGCGACGCGGCGGCTTCAAGGGCCATATCCAGGACCTTACCAACGACGTTGTCCCAGTAGCTTCTAGACGATACGTCAATATGTTCGCGTATACCAGTCTACATCAGGCGTACATATTGATTGGCCCTTCCTTAAGCCACTCTTGACGAATCGTCGTAGATTACTGTCTTCCCTGTTTCCGGATAGCCTGTTGGTATGAACACCAACTGTTATCAGCGCTGCGTCGGCGCTACTCAGTAGAAACGATGTTACCTCCTGGGAGATTCTGCGCTTGCCTCGTTGTTCATCGAACCCTCTCCGAGCTACGTACGTCCAAGCCACACGAGAAAACATAGGCCCACTTGCATGAGCAGCCTGCAGTCGATCCCAGCTCTAATATCGCGCGCAGCGCTGTCTCGAGATAGTCGCGTTATGCTGATCGATACGCAGACTCGGTCGGCTGGCCGATGCCCGTCGCTCACATTCATGCAGCGCGCTACAAGTACAACAATTGGCGATCTGCAAATCCCTCGTGAGACGGCGTGACTCAGAAAGACTCCCACACCTACCGTCCTACTTCCGAGCCTCCCAGTGTCTCATTCCTCTGCAACGGCAACCACTTTCTTGCCCTTATTCCTACCTTTCTGAACCTCTAGGATCGCCTCGCCCACACTCTCCAAACCCACACTGATGTCCTCATGGTACTTGATCTTCCCTTCCTTGACCATCTGCGGCACCTCCGCGTAGAAGCGCTCGATGTACTTGTCGTGCAGGACCGAGACAGTGAAGCCGTGCAGGCTGAGGCTCTTCATGAAGATCTGCGAGAGGTTCTTCACCGGATAATCCCCGGAGTCGCTGTTGTACGACGAGATCATGCCGCACAGCTTGGTGACCATGTGTCAGTATCCTGGGCGGGTTGAGTGAGAAGAAAAGAGGAAGACGCACGATGAAGCGCGCGTGCCACGCCGCCGAGTCGAGTGCGGCCTCGAGGCTTTCGCCACCGACATTGTCCCAGTATCTATATGTTTCATTGATCATAGTGAAAATGGTTTCGGAAATGATGGTACGCACATATCGATGGGGCCCTCACGTCTCAAGACATCGAGTGTCTTCTCAGTCTTGTAGTTGAACGCAACATCGGTGCCGATCGACTTCAGAAATGCGATCTTCTCTGCGGACCCTGCTGAGGCGATCACTTTACAGCCGGCCTGCTTCGCCAGCTGGATTACTGTTCTATGAGAGGCCTGCTAGATGAGTGGATCGGTATGCTGAGAAATGCGGTGCCTTACGAGCCAACGGGCCCCGCGCCGGCGGTGACGAATACTGTTTCACCCTATCGAGTGCAACAGTTAGAGTATAGAGCAGACAATGGGAGAAATTAGTGTTACCTCCTTCACTTTCGAATACTCGTTCCAAGCGTAGAAGGCAGTCTGTCCTGTGAATTGTGGTTTAGCGAACATCACCCCGAGAATTGCGATCATCTGAAGCAGAGCGACAGCGTACCTGGCATACCACAGACGCCGACATACGCGGACCAAGAGAGCTGTGGTAAGCCATCGAGTATGCGTGCCCTAGGACCCAGCCCCGCCAAATCTTTGATAACCGAATATTCGCGGAAGGCTATAGGATGTGCGTATCGATGAGCATTGGGGCTCCAGCAGACGAAGAGTCCTCGATATACCGTAGAAGCCGTAGAGGTGCTGCCCCACTTGGACGCCAGAGTTCTGGGAGCGAACGACGACACCGACACCGTAGTTGTCCAGCCTATTCGGGGCGCTTTAGATCAATAAAGGTGCGCTACGTCAACATCGCTCACGGTTCTCCGAGTTGAAAGGGGGGCTACCAGAGAGATAAGAGTCCTGAGTGAACAGCGAGAAACAGACCCACCGAATAGCTCTTGATCGACGCGTCGCGCATGCGTCCTCTCATGTACGGGTCTATGGACAGAATGAGGACTTTCACGAGGAATCCGCCGTTGAGCGGGACCGCATCAGGAACGATCGTCGCAGACGCATCGAGAACAACAGTCTTTCCCAGTTCGGGATACCCTGCACGTCTGATAAGATTCAGGTCGTTTGGTGTGGAGAAGCAAGGCACTCACCCGTTGGAATCTCATTGAACAACACGCTTGCGTTGCGAACCGAAGCCATGACGGTTGGTGGTTAATCACTGATTCACGATAAGGTTGGAAGCGGTGTCGTCAGGGCGTTTGAGGGTCCGCGTCATGGGTGGAGATGCCTGTGGGCGAGGCGCTGATGAACCATACTGGCGGCGAGGAGACCGTCACATCTATAATGCGTCCGCGTCAAGGATGGAAGTGGCCGTGCGAAGCAACCTATAGGCTAAGGTGACTGAGAGTGTTTTAGGAACATGCCAGTTGAGTGGAGAGCTGCCGCACTGCGTTTGAGGCAGGCTATCGATATTGAGGAGGACAGTCATTTACGACAGACATGACACCGTTAAATATCAAGTCGAAGTTGAAGTTGATCCGAGTCGAAGGGGGTCCAGCTGGCAGTTCGCGATCGAGCATTGCTGACGATGATTTGCAGACATAGGGCAGCACAAACATTGAGCATCCGATGAGGGGCCAATATTGTGTCCGAGACTGTCAAGGGATCGACGACCAGCCTTATGCGCAGGGCAGAAGAGACATTGAGGTCCGAGCCCGGCGAAAAGGGGAGTGACTTGGCCGTGACGCGTTTGTGGCTGACTTCCGGCTGTCACCGATGCCTATTAGCGCTGGTTGACAATAAGTACTTAGAACCCTAGTAGCTAGCGCCCGAGATCCTATCGTTACGGACCCCAAGGACAAGGGAGGTGGTTAGCGGTAGAATTTTGAAATGGCGGAAGGGGCCCATTCATTTTATGTATAGAGGTAACAACAACAGTCTGATGCCTGGTTTCGTTATTACATTACAATATTTACATCCAAGGTAACCCAGCAAATTGGCCAACAACTGAACCATGCACAGCGCTCTACAAGTGCGCCCGGATGCCGTCGTCCGCAGGTACGTGTATTCTCTGAGACATCCTCGTGGGTGCCACGCCGACCGTGAGCTCCTGCAGCAGCGTGAGGACCTCACCCGCACAGCCGAAGGACAGCGAGAACCCTGAGCCGCCCTGCCCGTACGAGTGGATTATATGGCTCGATGACCCATCCCTCTTGAGGCGCATCTCCCGCTCCACGCGCACGTTCTCGGAACGCGTGGGGCGGTTCCCTTGCACGAACGGCGCGTCCGGGTCGTACTCCGCGTTCTCGAGCCCGGGCACGAAGTAGTTGCAGCGCTCCCGCATGCGGACGATCTCCGGGCTCTCGAGGCTAAGGTCGAGGTTCCACTCGCGGGGCTGTGCGATTCCTAGCATCCCATATCAGGATCATGCCACGGCGAGTCATGTGGTCTGCACGACTTACCTCCGAGAATGAGGGTTTTGTCGTTGCGGGGCACGATGAATACGAGCTCCTGCTCGCCCTTGTGCGCGTCGTCGATGCCCACAGCGAGCGCTTCGGTGACCTTCGGGAACCGTTTGCCGTCGTTCACCACGCGGATGAGGGCACCGCGCAGTGGGTACACTGTCTCGTCTCCTGCAAGCTCGATGGCGCTCAATCCAGTCGCGTTTACGATGGCTACCGCCCCGTAGTTCTTCAGCAGAGCGTCCTCCTGAGCCAGGAGGTCGCCCGAGACGCGGCCGGTGACGAGCGTAGCTCCCTTCTGGCTGACCACGTCGCGCAGCCAGTACATGTAGTGGTCGGTGTCGACGACGGGGGCCAAGTGGCGGTAGGAGTCGACGACGCCCGCCTTCTGGTTGACGGCGTGCTGCTTCACGAGCTTGGCGCCGTGCTTGAACCCCGCAACCTATGCAGAGTGTGAGCGTCTTATAGAAATCGATGTAGCTGTCGCATCCGCTTACCCCGCAGTGCTCGATCTCCTTCATTTTTTGGTACTGATCGGGCAGGTTCTCGAGGGGACGGTCGAAGAAGAAGTTTGCCAGGCGCATGCGAACACCGTGGTCCTCGACGGGGAGCATGTCCATGAGGCGTTCAAATAAACGGTAGGATGTCATCGCCCATCCTTTCGAATGTTCAAGGGACACGAGGTCGGTGTGCCTGCCGCATACCGCAGGGGGCCATTCCCACCTGACAAGTATTGGGGTCAGCATACCGTGTGTGATCGGACCATCCAAAACTTACAGAGCACCAGCAATTTGGGACGTGATGCGTTCCTTGGGGTTGGCCCATTGCTCAGACACGACCGTGACATTGTATCCGACATCCAACAAGGCCCATGCAGTCTATGCGAATATGCTTAGTATTCAAACTGAATGCATGTATAGCAGAATGGCCTACCGTCAGTCCTGTCACGCCGCCGCCAATAACAAGGATGCGGTCGGCTCCCTGGTTGCGATCGGGAGCAGGTCCTACTTGGAGGACGAGTTCGCCAGCGACCGGAGTGAGGTGCAGCTTCTGCTGAGCGTTCTTCGTGGAGTACTGCATACTGATTTAACGCGATGAATGCGGTGAGATGAGTTTGGTGTAGATGAGAGAGGATCTGCACGAGTGATGTTGCCGTTGAGCTGTGGGCCATGGTAAAAGTACCAGTGCTTTTATACCATGTCCACCTCCGTCCGCCATGCTCCGACACCGGATTATTCGTTGTGCGTGTTGCATTGTAGAGCTGGCTAGGCGCGTACTTGGCCCGGGAAACAGGGGTCTCGATAGAACAGATGGACAGACGGTGTGAGGCTGGCCCGCCTATACCATGACTCGGAAAGGCAAACGTCCGCCTGGCGCTGAGCTGACAGCGGACGGCGCAACGCTTTGGGCGAGGCTCATCCGACATCGGCATGACTTCGGGCGGTCAGCTCCAGTAGCGAAGGAGCCCGAGTGCGGGTCGCCGTGAACAACACCTGCAGATATTTTCCAACCTCTCGGGATGTGACGAATTGTGGGTAGCGCGCCTGTATTTTCTGAAAATACAGGAAAGGGTCAGCGGGTAACTACATATGCATCACGATGACCCACGCGACCCATATTGTTTGTCCGATGATTTGGATTTCGATCCCACGAAGCACTACGCGCACACACTAAGCAATAGTCAAGGCAGGAGGACGAGACACTTGAGCGGCAGTCTTTCAGATTCTGCAACATTTAGAGCGTAACAGGCGTGTGCTGTTGAGAAAGGCTACACGCACTTTGTGGGCCGGGCTATACCTCGTGACGGAAGGGCCGGCTTTCCTGTGCGGTAGCTGAGCGTTTCATTTGCAACAAATAGGCTTTCACGAAGCCCGGTGCACAGCACGAACGTGTACCCAGTTGATCATCTTGCACCTTGCCAAAGTGATTAACTGTACGGTGCTCCGCTCGTGTTGACAGTCGAACCTCTTCTCGTGCCTAATTTTCGTGCCCAGATGACCATATGAAATTCACTGTGATTGCGGACGATCAATGAAAATACCTGCAAGGAAGGTGCATCCGGAGGGACCGAGGCCCCGTGAACTGTTCAGACGTGTTGACAGCGCCTCAATGGTGTTGTCGTGACCACAACGAAGCGCTTGTATCTGGCGTCTCACGCCGAACAAGTTTGACCCGGACGCAGAAGGCTGGAGGGTGAACTTAACTCAAACGTGCGCGAAGTGCTTCGGATATGAACAAACCTCGCTCTCATTGCCGTTCCTTTCCCCGCTCTTGAGTGTGCAGTCAGTTTACGGATCCTAGCCTCTGGAGTTGCCGTGACAGGAGGTGATGGATCCACGCGCCTATATTGTGGTTAATCACTGTAAGGATGTCGTGACCATAGTGCAAAGAGTGGAGTCGCCTTCTGCAATGCCCAGGGAGCGTCTAGTACTCGGGTACGTCCGACAGCTTCGGAGAACCGTTGTCAGACGCAGGAAAGGTTCCGAGTTTCGGGGTTCCGATCCGCGAGACATGAGAAGGAATCAACATCTAATCAGCCAGATCCCAGGAAATCTTCACAGAGGCACTTATGCGAGCGTTCACGTACTCGCGTTCGTGTCCGATCTTCCTCCGCACAAAGGAACGCAGGAAGCATACCGAGCAGGTGGTGCTTCTGAGAATCAATATTCGCCATCACACCGAAGACTGCATCACGCTGTATGGTAGACCAGGTTAGCAAAGTGCGGCGCGAACGATGGGAAGGTCATGAGTACACACTGAGGGGTTAAACTCGGATGCGCTTAGTACTGGTTTAGTCTATACGTATACTCTGCGCACTACTCACTATTTCTATGGCGACTCCGACAAAACCAAGTCAACCTTCGATTGGAATACATTGATCGGTGGCATCAGTCCACTCTTTGACTCCACACAGTTGCACTATGCACTGGGTCAGCAGGCCGGGTCTCGGAGGCAGAGGGAACGAGCCGTGCGGTACAAGTGCCCGTGCTGCTGCTTGGCAGGCTGATGGACAGATCAAACTCGTTCAAAGGAAATATCACAGAGTTGTGCGTACGAGGAACGAAATTGCCAAAGTACTTGACGCGAAGCATCTCCCACGCCTGTTCAGCAGGGCATTTCCCCCTTGTGCGACTAACTCCCAGTGAGACGAGGGATTTGCCTCCGTCAACTCTTTCCAATGATCTCAACCTCCTGTGCACTCAGTCGGTTTCCGAGAGCCCAGTCGGATGCATCAACATGCAGATGAACGGACCACTGCGCCTGCGCTTTCATTGGTGATTCCATAGCCTATGAAGCATCTTTGTTGAACGTCACCTCGCTGTAGTGAGTCCCGTATAAGAAAGGCCCGAACGCGGCAACGTTCAAGTGCTGCACAAGATGAGAGCTGGGCACATCTGCAATAATACAACCACCGTTTCCCAAGAGGCGGAGGTTGAACTGAATGCCGCCAAAGCCTTTGCGGCTTCGTGAGGGACGAAGCGACCCAGGGCTCATCCTTTCATGTAGAATCTTGACGGTGAAATCAAGACCGCATAGTCTGTACAGTCTGACAAGTAGCCGTTCCATCACCAGTGATCTGAACATGCTAAGCGATGCCTACCTTTTCCGCTGCAAGCCTCCGGGCTCGACGTCGGAGGATCCAGGATGGACAGTCGGCCTAAACACGCGGACCTGACTGATCGGAAGGTTACACCTGTCGCAGGCAGTCACAGTGAGCAGGCAACGGCACACAGACACATGACAGCGGGCGTCGAGTGTTATTCCCTTACGTTATTGCGTCTGCATGGCACTAGGAGGCGGATGGTTGCGGACTGGAGTCTGACAATCCAAGACCCGTGTACTGCCGTGGTTGAGATATTCCGGACCGTTCCGTGTGTCCAGGCATCCTGAGAGGATCACCTGGATAGCGTCGTGTCAGTACGGAGACAGACATTGGATAGAGTCGGAAGGGCGCACAATTACCTCCCGATATAGTATACTTGCATGCCTTCCTGCGGCGTCGTGAAGCCCTTTCAGGGCGCACACTGTAACGGTGGTAGTTTATATGGCCATCTAAATAGCAGCATAATTCGCCGACTATTGCATCCATCAGCGTTTTATGTTTGTCTTGTTCGTCTTCAAGCACCTGAGGAAGGAGCGGAGCGTAGACCATTGCTGTTACGGATTAACACGGGTTCTTGACACCTGCGGTTGAACGACCCGAATTGTTACGTGCTGTGAACCAAGACATGTGGAAGAGCAGACGTACCCCCAGACACGCCACGCACATGTGTTGAGTGATCCATCCGCGACGAACGCGGGATATGACTACCGTACACCATGGGAAGTTGTGCACCCTGATGATGTGCGAGTTGTAATGAGCGGAGACGGCAGTGTGCCATAACAGGTCAAATTCGAGAATAACCGTCAGGCGTACCACACCAATCAAGATCTAGTCCATACATAACATACGGCTTCAGTGGACATTGAAGACGCCCTTCATGACCCGGGGCATGACATCTTTGGCGATGCGCCCATCGAGAATCCCTGTGGTCCGCGCCTCTACCAGAAAGTCGGTCGACTCTCTGTCTACCCACCTGCAGATCAATGGAAAATTAAACTAGTTCCGCATCAAATGCAGTATTCGATGATACTTGTCGACTTCCAACAGCATGAGGCATTGTAAGTTCAGCCCATAAGTAACATCGAGGAAGCCGCTCAACAGAGTTCTCGCACTGTGATTGCGGGTGGATGCACTATCTACCTGCGTACGTTAGAAGCCCTTCCTGCCTCTAGCCGCGTGTCTAACAAGAAGCACCCACCACGCATTTCCAGCCTATCTATTTTGAATATAGTTTGCGCGGGTCTCGCGACGTTCCGAAGGCGACGAGACGATGGCGCCACGTTCACATGGTAGCGAGACTCCGAGGGACACCATCCAACCTAGAGGTTGTGAGGCTACCGCAGCAGAGTGCATAGTCGGGTCGCACAAAGAGGGCGTTTAGTACACCCAACTAGCATGCGAAACGCGTCGCGAATGATGGTCCGGGAGTCGCCCCAGGTGGCGTAGAACGGTACTTGAAAGCTTCGTCGTTGGAAGAGAAACCAGCAGGATAGCAAGTAGTCATGATGGTGGGCTAATAGGGAGCACTACAGCACGAGCAAGGGCTCGGACGTTGAACATACGTTGTCAAAATTAGTTGTCAAAGAACTAGATCACGTGGTTGACACGTAGCCAGACTCCGGCATCTCGCAGCCTCTGCAACTTTCCTCGCCGCCAATCTTTTACCGTTTGTCCGTCGCTCCTGGAAGCCAGCTGCACTACATTTCAAGTTCAGACCTGTGGGACTCCCTCAAAACTTGTGTACATCAGCGATATCCCGGAGCCGACGTTCCTGAGTCTCGTTGCGATGCTTGTACCAAGTTGATGTGCAAGGTATGTTCTCGTGTCTGTGTCATTGATTGATTACGTTCCTTCGCTGAGGACTGTAGGTACATTGCCAGGTAAAAAAGACTGCAGGAGACGACTAGAAATACAAGAGAGCTAACGATGTGAGGGCTTGACGGGGATAGGGGACACAGCACGATAGACGAAGCGAGCAGCGCGTAACGAAAGCAAACGATAACGGCGAGAGCGAGTCCAAGATATACGGAACGATAACGGGAAGATCGGAAGGCGACATTACTGTCTAGCCATGAGGGTGGGTATACTTGATGCATGACGTGGGTAAGCTGTCCACCTCACCAGTCCTTCTGTTCGACCGAAGAGTCGTCTTGCTGAGAGGACTCAGTGTAGGACTCGCTGCCTGACCAGGGATGAAACGCATCGTTCCCTGAGACATCTGGCGCTTGAACCGCACCAGCGGCGCCGATGGTCAGGAAGAAGTCGTCAGGTAGGTTCAGCCACTCCAAGACAGGATCGTCCTCCGGGGCACCAGCCCAGAGGAGCCCGTCAGGTTGCTGTAGGTTGGCGCTCTGGCTGGCGGCGGGAGCTGAAGGCTCTGAGGGAACCGCCGCGTGGAACTGCTGCCCGACTGCGGGGCCGAAGTTGGCTAGATCATGCGTGCGTTATGATGCCGTCCAATCTGGCGGACAGAACGGATATGCTCACCTCCGGGCCCGGCCTGTGCGTTCTGCTGCTGCGCGTTGCGTGCTGCTGCGTACTCTATATTGGCCAGCACATCGGCGATAACGTCTTCAAGCTCCTCTGCGCTCATGGCGTCGGGAGGCAGCTCGACATCTTGGGGCGACGCAGTCGCCAAGGATGGGAGCCCTCCCGTCCCCGTTGGCAGGGCCGCGTTCGTCTGGCTTGAGCCTTCTCCTGCTGCATTGTCAACGGTAGATGGAGGGTTTGCGGAGTACATGGGGTACGACCCGTTGCTGATGCTGGGCGAGCCAGCGTCGAGCAACGGAGTCCCCTCCGGATTGTACGTCGAGTAGTGCATAGTCACCTCTGTGATGCGCCTCGTCAGGTGACTCTACGCTATGTGTATGTCAAGATGGCGCGGAAAAGTGCGTACCGAGGCCAGTGCCCGTCTGCGTTGTGAAGTCGTATCCCTCGGCAGCTGCGTCCCGTTGTTGGCTATGTGGAGAGAGCATTGACTGAGCATAGTTGGGGGAGTCGTCTCGATGAGTGGCTTCGCCACTCGTCTGGGCGGTGAACGTAGGTGGAGGCAGGAGTGGCGATCGGAATGGCGCCGGCAACGAGTGGCGCAGAGCCGGCTGCGCGTGCGTAGCTCTCGCACCAGTCGATGCGCTCTCATCGATTGGAGAAGCTTCATGCTCGTAGTCAATGAACTCGAGAGAGCCTCTGTTGGTGGGTATCGGAGTCGCATCATGTTCGCTCGAGGATGCCTCCGGTGTGGCCGGGAACGAGGATGAGCTGCTTCCCTCGGCCACAGCGAGGCGCGAGCTGGCAGCATAGTTTTCATTGCCCCATTGCTGGCCCCAGACCACAAACTATGTAGAGATTCGGAGATGAGAACGCGTGTTGTACTCGCAGACATCAAGAACAAGCATACCCGAGATGGATCCCCGCAGTCCCTCTTGACCCGTTCTTGTAAGTCCGTCTTCTTCGCCATCGTGATGTCAGTGATGGCTGATGGCGGCCTTGTAGTTGAATACAAGGTAACGAGGCAGAGTACGAGGGTAGGCGGCTCGCGGACCAGTACGCTCACCGCGATGGTTGGGAGCGAGAGCGAGTTGAGCAGCGTTGGGCGGGGCACGGGCGACGTCCTTACGCCCATGCGTACGGGGTCCTGCCTGACATATTGGGCGCGCACATGCGGGCGCACCGCCGCCAGGGACGCGCCGCTCGCCGGCGACCTTCTACGCTGCACTCGGAGCCCGCCGTCAGTGAACGAATAGGGGGTCGGCGGCGCGAGGGAGACAGTGCGCCGGAACCAGCGCTATGGCCATGACGAAGATGGAAGGAGACATCGACGGTGTGTCGTTGATGAGATGGTGAGATCCTGGGAAAGCTCGAGTGGGAGGTCGTCCGGGGCGCAGTACGGTCGACGGCGATATATTATACCTTCTAAGCGCGCACCCCAGGCACCATCGTACGTTGGAATATTGCCCATTGCTTGGCACATGAAGGAATTGTATGAAGATGAGGTGCGCGTAGCGATTCTTGTAGACACTCCGCGACAGCTCACCAATGGACTGGCTGCCGATTGGTCACACCCAAGATGTACACTGCAGAATCACACCGAGTGGGAACCCTCGACCGCAGGATGGCAACGGCTCAGGCACGTAGCGTGCCCTTGGGACGCTGGGTCGAAGAGGTCGATGCCGGGCGGTGTACACGTGACCGCGTACCCAGGTGCGGCGTCTTATTGAATACATACCTTTTGCGTGGCGTATTGACCAAGCATATTCTTCACATCCTGCTGAGACTTCAGAAATCGTACTCTCAAGGGTTACCGCCGGACGTTTCACCAATCATGTAGACATTGAGACTGTCCGCGGAGAGCAAACGGCGCGGAATCGGGTCGGCCTCGCACGCAACCTGCTTGGTCGCAAGTCGGCCGCAGTCTGGAATCCGGGGGATATTCCGGAGCGGATCCTATGATTGCGTGAGTACTCATGCAGTGCGGCTTCTGTGAAAACGTATGCCGAGGGTTATGGCCTACCTTTTTGCCGTTCCCACGTCTCCTTCCTCTCTTGTTCTCCAGCGCCCCTTGATATGGTCGCGCTTGTTGTTCGGCAGATGGAAGCTCAGCGTCATGGCTGAACGCAGCAAGCTGTATGCCTTCTTCTCTCCGCTCACATCACTCCGGAGTGAGTGCCGACCGCGTTCCTGGGCCTCCTTCCATACTCGCAGGTCTCGTCCGCATTCGCACCCAAACTGCTGGAAAGCTGTACGTCGGTATATGTATCTGGTCTGCCGGCGAGTTTGATCCCCCTCGTTCTCCTTCCCCAATCGCAAAGCTGTGACGGAGCTACCTCCCGTCGCCGATGCCCCTCCGCCGCTGTGTCAGACCCTTTCACCTTCGCCTCCTTCCATACTCATCTACCGCCCAGCACCGCTCAGGATGCCCACGAGAAGCTATCATATACCCCGTTCTAGATGTGCGGTCTGACGGCCCGCGCTCACCCGTCCCTCAGATCTTGTCGATACTCTATGCGCGGAAGCTGCCGAACTAGCTGCCATATGTGACCTCCTTCCCGCTGTGAACCTTGTCTCTGGGTCTTTCTCCATCCCTCGGCGCGCAACGAACGAGCCTCCGGACATTCTGGCTGCGCACCGCTCGCTATCCTAACGTATCGGAACGTCATGCGGGTACGGACTTCAAGTGGCACAGGAAGGCACTATGCCCTGTTGCGCTCCCCGAAAATCGAGGCGATGTTCATAGGCCCCTTGGTGAGTACCTTGAGGTCACAGAAGCTGTGTTCACAAGTATATTTTAACTATCTGATTACAGGACACCCAGCAAGACAAAGCTGGACGGAGACACGAGAGGACAAAATCTGCACAACACGATCGCTGAGAAATACAACGCTAGACAAGAACCCAAAGCAATTTTACACAACATTTACACAGCACGACAACGGAAGACACGATCCAATTCTTCGAGAAAGAACTACTGTAGAAAGGAAGAAAAATACAGTAGAGTATATGTGGTATGTCATGGAATTCCAAACGGCAAGGGTTGCGCGTAGAGCGTCGACGGATGGTGTGTTAAGAGGCCCTTACCAGTCCGCGAGGGCCGACGATGCGGTGTGCATCCCACTATTCGGAAGACTTGTAATAATCCTGTGACGCGCCGTACGAGGCATGTTCATACGGCGGCCATTCTGCATGGCCAACTTTCTGCTGGCGATAGGAAGAGCCGCTGTATGGCTCGGACGCATGCTGAACACGCGGAGCGGCGGCGTAGCATTCTGCGGAACGCGCGTATACCCGTCAGCGTGCGCTCTGGCTACGGTCTCGGTACCACAGGGAGGGTGCGCTCACCGTCAGATTGCCCAGATGGATAGTTTGCGAATCCGCCTTGACCCGCGACTCCGGGCGAACCGACATCCACTGTCATGCCTCTCTGCCAGTGGACCGGGCTCGGAGTAAGTGGCGTGATGGGCGTCCACACCGATCCGTCAGTGGAGGGCGAGCTGTAGTCCTGCGGTGTCCCAGCGACGTTCCACGGGGGCGATTCGACGCTCGGGGGGCTCGCTGGTGCGCTCAGGCTGCCGTGGAGGTTGAAGCCGGCGGGCTCGAACGCGGGTCGCGGGGCGGGTGACACGAAGACGGGTTGAGTGTGCATATGCGCGATGGCCTGATTGGTAGTTGGATGTGCGTTCAATGGCTGAGAGGGCTGATGTCTGAGGGGCGTAGCCCTGGTGCTGGGCGCTCCCGAAGTGGATGGGTGTGTAGGGGGTGGAGACAGTGGGAATGGGAGTCGACGCGTACGTGGGCTGTTGACGGTTTGCGAATGGACCAGGGGTGTACTGAGGAGAAGACACAGTCGCAGATGGTGGTACGTACGGGGGCAGGTGAGTATAGGGTGGCGGTGGCGCAGGTGTAGTGGACGCCGGTGTAGGATTGTATGGGCCCAGCTCCCAGCCTGACGTTGTCGCTGTCCATTGTCGGGGAGGGTACGTCGTATACCTGGCGGGCGTGCTCGCAAAAACGGGCTGAGTAGCCCCGCTCATGATAGGTGCGTAAGTTGTTGTCGTGCTCGGTGCAAGGCGGCGATCGTTGAGGACCTCGTCGAGTGCCCCCGCGAGAGATGAGAATGTGGATGGAGCTGTAGTGCATTCGCAGCATGAAATCACGTTTGGGGAATTCTAGGAGACAGAGTACGTACCTTGCCATGCCAGGACTTCCATCTGAGCGTGTAGCGCAGATATGTCATGAGGCGCATCCTGCAGCTCCCAGCTGCTTGCGTGCGACGGTATGCCAGCTCCAGGTCCGTCAGATCTTGCGGGGTCGCGAAAGACAGATTGTAGTGCAAGCTCTGGCTGTGGTAGGAGGGTCTCGGAGGGCAAAGCAGGCGGGGGTCCTGTCTGCTCTTGAGCATTCACCGTTGTTGATGGCCCAGTGTGTTGGCGATCTCCAGCACCATCCGCCCTTGTCTTCCCCTTTTTTGTACTTTGCTGAGGCTTGGTTACTACCGGCGCGTTGGAGGCTTGCTTCAGGAGGTCGTTGTATTCGGCTTCGGCTTCGTCAGATGTTGCAAAGCAGCCCTCGATCGCACCGGTGTCGTAGGGATTGTTTGCAGTTGTGGTTGCGTTTTGAGGTGCATCCGTCCAGCGTACGCCCCATACAGGACACTGGATGAAATGACGTCAGACTTGCAAGCAGCATACAATAAACTCAACGGCATACATCATCCTCGCGAACTCCATGATCTTTGAGAAGCTGCGGAAACGAGATGGTTCTGAAGGGCATAAGGTATTATATTGCTGAGGATGCCGACAGCCGACACAAGGTAACCAAGGGGTTTTCGCTCGACTACAAGAGTAGTGAGAGTGACAGAGAAAGATGAGGGAAGACAAGGGCATAACGAATGTCACACTCAGGCGCGCGTGTTCATACGCTAGTGTGAGGCACTGTGAATGACCCAGAACACAGCCAGCCGGTTGAATATTCGCCTGCACCTCACCATCTCGACGCTGTAGATGTTGACATTCTATATAGCTGGGAGAGCATTTGTCCTCGCTCAATCCGTTGGCATCCGCAAAGTGCAGATGGTACGTACTTTCACTGCTTGTAGAGCGAAGACGGCAGTGACAAGATTTCCGGTCAACTCTCCGCTGTGCTTCTTGCCTCTTTCAACGCGAGGGTTTATACTGTGTACGCCTAACTACATGACTACCCCTCACCTCGTCGGTGCAAGCGGTGTCAGGAGACAACTTGAAGGCCGCCGGCATTCGTCTTCAAGGCACGGTATTTCTCGAGAGATTCTTAGAAGGTAACTTTTGCAGCAGATAATTGGGTGTGCAGACACTGATGAGGCGTTGCCTCTATCGGGGCTGGCTGAGGTCGCACCAGTCGAAGTTCGAGTTCGGTACCAGATGTTGCTTGCACGTGATCGTGTATAGTAGACGTTCTTCGGCGCCTAGACATCAAAAGCCGTGGCAAGTACTGTCAACGTTGTCAACATCGACTCGGAAGGCTGAGACGGTTACAGAGTCCAGTCCGCGACTACACATTCATACTTATCATCGCATCATATCGTACTAAACGTCTGTAAACAAGGATATGCAAGCCTCACAAACTGTCTTCGCACATGCATACTAGGCTGCTGGTCGACGCGTAGCATGACACGCAATCTTAGGCCATACTAAGCCATCGCCACGATGCTGCGCGGAAGGCGAATCAATACCTCAGAAGCACTTAAATGCTGCTGTGTTTTGTCATCGGAGGTCCGGTACCGACCAGTCGGACCACGTCAACAACTGGAACAAGATCGAGAAGGGTATTCTGACTACTCTGACTGAGGTTGGTAGCAACTTGATAGTGAGTCGCCAACTGACACCCATACGTGGAGATTGCTTAGTGCTAATTGTGACATCGAGGTGCCACGGGGCTCTAGTTACGCCGTGTTTCTTAGAGGAACGCCGATGGAATAAGTCCAGAGGCGAGGTAGGGTAGTACCATTCCCTCTCCGATGTAAATCTGATGTTGCCATTTGAAGGCTTCTCTTCATACCAGATGTCTCTGCCATCCCTAGTAGGCGAATGAAAGGGCTATGAGCACGGATGATTCTCAGTGCGAATGCAGAATATACCACCCGGTGAATATATGCGTGAGGTCATGCTTGTGTTGAAATGCCCTACGAAGGCTGAACTGACGACATATGTGCGCTTCTGAACAGCGCTAGGACTATCGACGAGCCCCTCGGAAGCGATAAACGGCGTCCGACTCGGGCTATTCTCAATGCCGAAGACGGTTGCTTCAACTACCGATCCCCTTATACAGCCCCAGATTCTGACGCCAATAGCCACCAACACACAGTGAATCCTCCATATAAACACCGTATTCTGACTATAGGGCTCCAGCACGGCAGACAGCAAGCACCCTGCTCTGAGTATGGTTTCTGTACTGATGGGACCCCTCCTTACACCCGTTCTTCCGGCGTTGGGGCTGGCTCTCACTCTTCTACTAGTCATGCGCATCACTATCTACGTTCTGAGACGCATCGCAATGCGGGACATGCACCGCATACCAGGCCCGCCTTCGCAATCTCTACTCTTCGGTGCGTTCAGGAGTGGATACTCTTCAAAAAGATGCTTATCGCAGATAAGGGAATGTGGCTAAGTACTATGCTCGGGATAGCGAAGACTTTCATCGAGAAGTTGCCTTGGAATACGGTCCAGTTGTCAAGTTAACGGGCTTTTTCAGCGTCAGTCTCGGAGTCGTGAGCATGCGTCTAGTTCTCATTGGTGGATTGCGGCATGCAGGAACCGATCCTATATGTGTCTGATCCTAAGGCGCTGCACGCTATGCTTATCAAGGACGAGCATATCTTCCAAGAGGCAGATGAGTTCTTCACGTGTGTACCTCCTCACCATTCGTATATCTTGATCTCACCATGCGTTCGCGTTGCTGGTAGACGAGCACGCTTCGTATTTGGGGACGTGCTCCTGGCTGCGCAGGGTAAGCAGCACTATCTCTTCATGCATAACATGCTGACTTCGCGGCAGGCGACCTCCATGCCAAGCAGCGCAAGATACTAAACCCTGTGTTCTCTACAACCCATCTGCGTGGTCTTCCCCCGCTGTTCTACGATATTGCACGCAAGGTAAGCTCTCGCAGCTTAGTCCTCAATGTTACTGACTGCGCACTCGGTAGCTCGCTGAAGGCATCAAAGCGCAAGTACAGGGCGGAAGTTCTGATGTAGACGTGCTGAGGTGGATGAGCCGCACTTCCCTAGAACTGATTGGACAGGGTGGCCTCGGACACTCGTTTGACCCCTTGGTCAAAGAGGGTAAGGATGCGTACGCCGACACCTTCAAGAAAATATTGTACGTCTGGCATCTGAGTGCTCGTTCGTTATTCGTCCCTGTGCTGATCCATGTGCGTACCTGCCGCCCATCACACCACTTTTATCAGCCCAACTCTGGACGACACTGCCCACCTTCACTATCTCATACCCTATATTCGGCGCGTGCTCCCGGATTGGGTGCTGCGGATGGCAGTCGACATGTTTCCAGGCAGATCAGGCGTTGGACGAGCAAGAAATCTGATCGACACTATGTCCAAGAAGGCAGAGGAACTCTATCGTGCTAAGAAGCACGCTCTCAAGTCTGACGGCGATGATAGCGCGAAGCAGACAGGGAAAGCAAAGGATCTGATCAGTGTTCTCAGTGCGTAGGTTTCTGTCTACGCTTCCTCGTGGTAACAGTTGCTCTGTAGTGCGCGCAAATCTCGCTGTGGAGGCAAGCCAAAAGCTCTCCGAGGAAGAGGTTATCTCGATGATGTCGTGAGTCTCGTAGATAAACTACTCTTTGGCAATGCATTTACTGTTGTATATACGAAGGACATTCATGCTCGCTGGTTCCGATACAACCTCGAACTCGCTTTCACGCTTTATCGCTACGCTCGCGGAGCATCCTGAGCACCAAGTCAAGCTTCGCCATGAGCTTCTCGAAGCAGGTGCGGCGGATGGATTGTCCTACGACAACTTGAGTCGGCTCCCCATTCTCGACAGTGTCATTCGCGAAACGCTACGGCTGTGAGTGTTGCTCGCGAAGGCTGCAACTTGAGCTCATAACTGCTCCACAGGTATCCACCGTTTACCATTCTCACCCGAGTGTGCGTGATATAGATGTTGAACTCGGCTATTTCTAATACCATTCCAGTGCTCGCGAAGACACCATCCTCCCATTGTCAGAGCCTATGCGTACAACTGATGGCAGACATATAAACGTCATCAATATCCCGAAAGGGTCACAGTCCATGGTTGGGGTCTTCGGAAGCAACTGGAACAAATCGTTGTGGGGAGATGACTCGCTTGAGTGGAAGCCCGATCGGTGGCTCTCCACCCTTCCGTCGCGAGATAGCGAGGTCTCTGTTCCTGGCGTCTACTCCAACCTGTGCGTCTGATTTGCTGGTGCGATCATTCACTGACTAACGCCTGAGGTCCGTGCAGAATGACTTTCTCCGGAGGCAAACGGTCCTGCATGTCAGTGATTTTGTACAATATATTCTTTTGGATATGCTCATAACTCTCGGAATAGCGGCTTCAAGTTCGCCGAGATAGAAATGAGTATGTTCTGCCTTGATGCATGCCGAGAAAGATACTTATCAGTCACAGAGGTCGTACTCTCGGTCCTCGTTTCCACGTTCACACTCGAGCCATCAGACAAGACCATCAAATGGAACATGGGGACAGTGTGGTTCCCAACCGTCGGGGATGGAACGACGCCTGAATTGCCTGTCAAGATTGGGCTTTATGAACGTGTCCACGGCTAGCTGCGTCTCGAGGAGTGGCATCAATAACCAACAGAAACAGGTAGAATGCGACAGTCCGGAACATCAGAACATAAAGCACAAGGCGACGACGAGGAGTTCAATGATTGAGACACTGTTGAATGACTCAAGTCGGCACATGCTCGTTCAGTGTAGTATATATTTAGTACTGACAGAAGGCTGTCTGTAAGCCATGAAGCTTGAAGACTTGGTGCAAGCGACGACAGAACGGGGGCCAGGATTTTGGATGGTAGTCACTCTACTTCGGTGGCTGATTCGTCGTAACCGCGCTTGACGCGCCCGGTGACCGCCCGGAGCCTCCTCCGGCCCACTGCGCGGGCGGTGCTATAGCTTTCAGGATCGCTCATTACAAGATAAATAAGCTAGGCATATTTTCCCTACGACGTCGAGCCTATGGCAAACCGATTTGACGTGTCGTGACTTCTCTTCACAGATACACACTGCCAGATGCGAGTACAGTAAGCCCTGGTCGGACGCCCTGACCCTAATGCTCGAATGACACCCGCGTAAGCCAGTAAGCTTACCAAACACGCTTTCTATCTTCCATAGGGAACATGGACCCGGCCGCCCATCTGAGCTCCCAATGTGTTTGCCCTATCGCCGCTTCCTTCTGTTCAGGCAGCTTCCATAAGCGCCATGTTCGCCATTCTTTGCCTTGAATTTGGAGCCGGTTAGGCTGGGAATGGACGCCCGCACTCCGACTTCCTCGGCCGAATTTATATCTGGCCATTAATCAGGACAGGAATGGCTGATACACATCTTCTCTCGTCTCGTCTCTAAGTGGTCAAGGAAACAGTGGGTCCAACTCGTGAAAGAAGCTGACACAGATAATGGCCTACGCAAGTAGCTTTGCAAGCATTGTATTGATCAGCATCCGAGAAGGTCAAGCACAGTTCGATCGACGTTCTGCCATGGCGGTGAGTCACGGTGCCTCGCATATGTTCCACCATCTTGCTCCCTTCGACTCTCTATCACCAAGGGAAGCACTCGTTGGTCAGTTGCGGCGCCATCTATGAGCGCAACCCCGGCGGGATAAGACGCTTCTGCTTACTGTTCAGGGTACAAAGAACATCGTGCGCGTTTCATCACTAATTATGAAATGTCCTACTCAATGTGCGTTCTGATAGCATAGTTCAGACGCCGTGCCACGACACGTGATTGGGCGTAGCTGCCATTCAGACGTGCAAATCCGACCTCTGGATTATTTAGACACGGGTATGTACGGGTTATATTTGAGATAGGACTTCTCTAGCATGCCACTCATACAACTATTGATCTCCTTGCGGCGGCGCGCAAGGCAGCCCCCTAACAGTGATTGCCATGTCGAAACGTCCAATGGGGCGCAAGAAGTTGTAGAATACCACATAGAATAACCACAAAACGCTGTGGCAACGGTTCCTAGTACGGTGCGCTGTCAATTCAACCCTATCCTCCCGAGAAGAGCGCGAGACATCGGTTTTGTTCAGCTCCATGCGCAACGCCGCTGAACGCCGTTTCCCTGCATTACTGACGACACACTGCATCTGTAGACAGGTAGCGCGGAAAGGTGGTGACTATACTCAGTCTGGATGTACCTACAGCTGATTTACTAGGCGGCTACAGGGGCTGCAAGGCAAGGAAAAGCTCAAACAGAATAAGCCCTGTGAACTGTAGGTAAGTGAAATCTTCGCGGCATACTATTATTGAGGGTTCCGAATCGCTCCAGGCCTTCTTTTGACTCATACAAGCCTTCGAACACGACCCCCGAGCGCCCCGAACTTCGTCGTATTGACACCAAGATGATATCCACGGCCCGCGGACACATAGCAGCGTACGCAATCGTATCTCTCTTCGATGCGTATAAATACTTCCTCATATTTGCATAGCAGAACGGCACCAAGTATTCTTGTGCTCTTGGGTAGTACAAAACATGCCTCCGATCTCATTGGCCTCGATATACACCACAACTATGCTGAAGAGCTTGGGCCTCGTACTGATTGCATTCGTCCTCAAACCACTCTTCTCTTACGTGCGGATGCGCATCGCTATGAGGCATATGCGCTACCTTCCTGGTCCCTTCTCACCTTCACTGTTGTCAGGTGCGCTTACAATCAAAACATTTCTCAAATCACTCGTTATGCTGACTTATATCCAGGAAACATAACTACGTACTTGAGCCGCAATAGCGAAGATTTCCACAAGGAAATTGCTCTGGACCACGGTTCTGTGGTAAGGCTGACCGGTCCTCTTGGGGTGAGTTCCTTCGGAGCACGGATGGTATACGTGTTACTGAGAGAGCGCCCCTATAGGAACCAATTCTCTACATCTCAGACCCCAAAGCATTACACACGGTTCTCATCAAGGATGAGCCTATCTTTCAGGAGTCGGAGGAATTCATGGCGTACGTCATGTGCTATTGACCTGGAAACCCATATGATCGTATGATCAACTGACAATATGGCTCAGGCGCGTTCGATTCGTATTCGGAACAACTCTTCTGTCTGTTACAGGCTCGTAGCGATCTCAACTTGAAGTCCTCACTATATCTCATACCTCGACAGGTTATCATCATAGCAAGCAGCGCAAGATACTCAATCCGATCTTCTCCATCAACAATATGCGCGGCATGCTACCAATTTTCTACGAAATAGGAAACAAGGCGAGAGGCCCTCCTAATGACGCGAGTGTGTGTGCTAACAATTCAGCGCATCCAGCTGCGCGACGGTATTGCTGCGCAGATCCGCTCAGGGAACCCTAAGGTCGACGTGCTGGGTTGGATGGGCCGCACCGCTTTGGAACTCATTGGTCAAGGCGGTCTCGGATACTCATTTGATCCGCTGGTTGAAGAGAGCAAAGATACGTATGCGGATGCACTGAAGGCTATGCTGTAAGTGGCAGCAATATACAATCATGACCCACGCTCGCTGACGGCCGAACTTGTTCTCCCTGGTTTCATCCATCTCCAATAATCTCTAGGCCAAATCTTGACGATACTGCACGCTACCACTTCATGATACCCGCAATACAGCGCGTCGTCCCGAAATGGATACTCCGAGCAATTGTCGACATCTTCCCAGCGCATACAAGCGTCGGGCGAACAAGAGACACCGTCGACACCATGTTCGAACGGGCTGAGTCCATATATGCTGACAAGAAGCGCGCATTCGAGGCAGGGGATGCAGCGGTGGAAAAACAGACGGGACAGGGGAAGGACATCACGAGCATCCTCAGTACGTCTTGGCACAATGTATCACACAGACTGACTTGACTGACATCACTATGAAGTGCGCGCGAATGCTTCAGCGGAACCTAGTCAGAGGCTGGCTGACGATGAGGTCATTTCACTGATGTCGTCAGTATTTGAGCTACACATACATGGTTTCCATAGCTTACCCTGCCGTGTCTCGGACCCTCAGTATGTTCATCTTCGCGGCAACCGACACGACCTCGAACGCTCTCGCACGTATCATCACTATGTTGGCAACGCGCACCGACTATCAGGACAAGTTACGCCTGGAGCTATTGGCAGCGAACGCTGCGGACGGTATATCCTATGATGACCTGAACCGGCTTCCACTACTAGACAGCGTCATCCGAGAGACGCTGAGGCTGTAAGTACACATTCTACCGCAACTACGAGTGCGATACTGAGTTATGATTCGAAGGTATCCCCCGGCTCCTACCAACTTCCGAGTGTGAGTTTTACTCTTATACCTCAATCAATGTACTGACCGCTTCTTGTCGCCGTAGTTGCCACGAAGACACGGTTTTACCTCTATCCAAAGCTATCCGCACGACAGATGGCAAGCAGACCACATCTATCTTTGTGCCGAGAGGATCGAAGCTCCTGGTTGGAATCATTGGATGTAACTGGAGCAAGTCACTGTGGGGCGAAGACGCGCTGGAGTGGAAGCCCGAGAGATGGCTCTCACCCTTGCCCTCCACTGTTTCAGACGCCCACGTTCCAGGTGTCTACTCGAACATGTACGCATGTCCAAAACAATCTCCCTGAGTCTATGCTGACTAGTGGTGGCGCCTAGAATGACGTTCTCCGGCGGCAAGCGTGGCTGCATGTACGTGCCTATTCTTCGAGTCGCATGTCTCTGAAACTCTGATCTATATGCAGCGGCCTAAAGTTCTCCGAGTTGGAGATGAGTACGTCCCAAGCTTCCATTTCATGCGTGACAATGATATATTGACGGCTCTCGCAGAGGTCGTATTATCGATCTTACTCTCGACGTTCACGTTCGAGTTGACCGATAAGCCCATCAAATGGAACGTAGCCAGTGTCTGGTTCCCGACCGCCGGGGATTCGGACACGCTAGATCCGGAGTTGCCGCTCAACGTCAAACTCTACAAAGCAGCGACATCCTAAGCCCATTTCGGGTCATATTGACTAGACTATCTGCAGAGTCGGTTTGGATGAGATTCGTCGGTTACGTCGTAGAAGCAGTTGTAGACGGTATCAAGAATGAGAAGGATATCATACCTGGTATGTTCCCCTATTTTCGGTAGTATACCTCAGTGTGTATATGCCCCCGGCTTGGTACGAAGAATCCGACAACACACTCGCCTGCATACCCTTCGTATTACGCCCGTTCATACCTCAGGGTATTGATGGGGGCGTCATACCATCCCCTATGTGAATGGTGTTTTAGTTCCGTCACGTAGATCGAGCGCCGATGAGATCGAGCGCAGAAAGGTTAGCGGAGCCACATGGCCACACTGAACCCAGAATTGGCAATTCGCGGCTTTCAAGAGCCCTCTCAGAGGCGCGGGATCAAAGTGCCACAAGCATACTAATTTGCAGTACGTAACCTAAAGAGCACTAACAATGACCGGCCTCAGAACCTGCCTCTTGTGCATGTTCATCCTCTCCGTCATGTCTTCTCATAGATACTGTAAGGGAATTCTTCTATTAGCGAGAACAGCTTTGGATGTCTACCGGCATGCCGCGGCGTAGCATTGACATATTCCTTCGTAGAAAACTTGTCGCTTCTCTGCTATCACATTACTTCGTCAGACGAGCCAGAACTAGAACCGACTACTCCTGAGAGACCCACCAGGACTTTGGTGAGCATGCAGAGGACATCAGCATACGTGCCTTTTCGGGGCCATACTGATAGATCTGCGCACTGAGCGGCAAAGAGCGGTAATATATCAGGCGACTGCGCAGAACTCAAGAGGTATATGACGCCCATCACTTGGTTTGGCAGGGCCCACAGCTCTTCAATTGACGGGGGTACGCGGCCAGATACCTTGGGACCGAAGGAGGGCGGGGATGAGGCCGTGCTTTGCAGCTGGGAATATGCGCGCGGCTGAGGAAGGAATGGCAAAATAGGCATTGCAGCCGTTGGACATCTCAATTGAGGCGCGTATACGACGGAGCACGGGCCAGGCCAGCAGGTCGGCGCCCTCAGCAATGCCTGCGGATCGTCTTGAGAAGCATCCCATAAGCGGGCAATGCACAGCCGGGGGCGCCAACAAAAAAGGCGTCCTCAAGGCAGCAGGGCGACCTAAGGCGACTCGTATCCGGCGGTGATTGTCGGTCCGACCCGTGGGGGCCGAAGTGTCCGCTCAAAGAGCGATGAGTATGACGTGGGAGCGGCACGGTCGTAACAGCCATGGATTGACAGGTCGAGGTATGATTGAGGCATCACATCGGCGTACCGTGAGTGCGCTGAAAGAACCTAGACGGGAGCTGCCTTGCCGGTCAGCCAAAATGTCGCGCACAGAGGAATGCATAGTCACCTTGTTTCTCCACCAGTAGGGTAGGCGTGGGCCAGCGAAAGTGCAGCAGGCGTGGTGTTACGTGTAGCGAAGAGCATGCAGAGCCTCACTGGCCACGGAGACTGTTGCGGGCCCAGGCTAGGCACGACCCGGGGCCGGCCTGAGAGCCGCGTAGTCCACCAGCCTCTTGAATGTAGCATAACGACGAGCGCCTGGATATTTCCTGTTGTCAGCTAAGTAGACGTGGACAACGACGGCGCTCACCGGAGCGCCCGAAACTACAATAGCGACAAGGTAGCAACGCGATCACGTGCCGGTGTTCAGCATGTAAAATGCTTCAAGGACAATGAAGAAAACGACATACCCCCGTGGCGTCGTGAGGCACTGTGCATGGCGTACCGTCAACCTTAGCGGAAAGTAATAACAATTTTTCGCATTACGCAAGTGTGCGCGTTGAATGGCGAACTTGCGCATAATTTCAGACTCGCAAAACACACCGGACAGTGCCTGAGGGCAACGGTGTGATCGGTGTAGTCTTTTTGAACCATAGACTAGGTCTTGACGCACAAACGCGCATTCTTGTCCAAGATGGTGCGGCTTCTGGTGCCGAGGCTGTCCGCACGGCGGTTCGTCGGCCATCGATTCATGGCCCTACACACATAGCATCCTCGCATCCTAGGTCGCATCGTCTCCTAGGTCGCATCCTCGCAATTTTGCCGCACCACGTTCCCGGTAGCGCCAGCCCCTATACGTCGCCCGTCGTCGAGCATGATGGCGCCGACCTCGCCTATGGTGTCGCGGGCAGCATCGGATCGAGGGCAATGCACAGCGGGGATATTCGCCATGTTATCCACTCGCAGCGTTGAAAAGGAGTGTCGGGGATTGCTGAGACACAGTCCTCTTTGCACCTCTCGTCGCGGAGCGCTTCCAACTCCGTATCTGTTCCTTGTCATTTCGCGTGACATCCTCGAATCTCGGCAGCCACCGCGGGCGCCATGGCGAAAAGGATCCACACCCGTCTTCAGGGTTGTGGAAACGGAAGCCAGGTATGTCGACACTATGTCTCGCTATCCGCGTCTCAGCTTGAGAAAAACTTCATACCCAGTTTCAAAATGTCTGGAACGAGCGGTGGGTAAGCGACAGAACAGACTATGCAGCGTCACAAGGACCTACCGATGGTAGCGAGACCTGCTTTTCCTTCAACGAAGGAACCACAGGAAACACGCATGCTGGAGGCTCTACATCGCATGCGCAAGATGAGGTTCCGCAGCTAGCCCCACCCCAGCAAAGCCGACCTGTCTTCAGGTCGCCCATCCTCCCTCCCGCAGAAGCAACTCGTCCTCACTCGGCCACCAGCGTTCCAGCCTCGTCGCAGGTGTATGGCGCCACAGAGTCCATGCCTCTCAGGATAGCACTCCCGCCAAATCCGTCCTTTGCAAGCGATGGCATGGGTGCAACGACGTTGGTGGGAGCGGTGTGGCATGGTAGAGCATCGTTTCTGTCTGCACTCTCACCCTCAACTTGCTAACAGCACCCAATGTAGAGGGTAGTAGCTCAGCAGCTGTCGTGCATGCCCCGCCGCCCCCGCCGGTTGGATGGCTCGCTCCGTCGCGCAGCTGGGATCTGCCTTCAGCATCAACCGAATCCACAGCTGTAAAGGCCTCCCCTCCCTTCCCCGGGTGGTACTATGAGTACGATGCGCCCGCCACCCCCAGTCGTCCGAGTACACACTCGCGGCCAACCCGCCCTCTGGCCGCTCCTAGTGTACACGTCCCGATAACGACCCATGGCCAGGCCGCCCCAGCGGCCCCACTGGCACCCGCATACATTCCGCCCATCAGTGCAGCCCTGCCCACCACAGTCCAAGCACCGCACACAGCTTGGACATCCACGAGCACGGGCTACGCGCTGGCGCCCGAAAACAACGCGCATCCGGTGTACGCATCGAGCGTCTCCAACAGTACAGCCGGGTTGCCTGGTCAGCAGAATGTCGCCCATGAAGCCGCGCCGGCTACTCCAAGGGCCTTCCAAATGCTACCACTGCCACCAATGTCCTCGACCTCGACCGTGTACGATGCCACCAGGCAGTCCGATGATCCAGAGGCTGCCAGCCCGTACGGCGAGCAGGAACCGGGGCTGGGTCTGCTAGAGTCCAGTACAGATGCACAGGGGTGGTGGGAAGCCACGACCTCGACCGCCGTCTATGGGGACCAAGGCGACACGAGCCTCATGGGGGGACTTTGGTTTCCCGAAGGTACGCGCGCTCGTTGTACTGGTGACCTTGTCTGACCACACGCACTGCGCTACAGAGGACTTCACCGCCGCTCCGCGCTTCCCAAGTGCGTACGAGCCTATAGGCGGTGTGGGGATGCCACAACTGAGGGGCAACTCGGGGGACGATTCGTGGTGGCACGGTCCATCGATGGATGAGGTGTTCACTCACCTTGAAGGCCTCTCCGACTCAAGCATGGCGAGTCTGGTGGATGACGGAGGGGACGAGAGCGTCGCGTTTGGACGACTGTACCCAGGAGCGGATTTGGACACGGCCGATGGGAGCTTGCTGTACCACGACAGTGTTTGCGGTTGGTGACACGTCTTCGACGTCGGCAGTTCCTGACAACAGGCAATCCCTGTTCATTGAATGATAGTGCATGACTCGGACACATACCACTCCATTGCATATCTTCGTTTCGATTTTCTCATTTGCCTTTCTTCTCTAGTTTGTCGTGTTTTCTCATTACTTTGGAAATCTATCAAGTGTTGTATGTCGTTCGTGTCCGTGATGCATTGAAGGGTGTTCACTGCAGCTTCATGTGGTAACATATCAGTCGCACTTCGTGGCTGCAGAGAAAAAGCAAGGATACCGAATGACACAAGAGCGGAGTGGAGGCCAGCCGCCAGCGACGAGCGGCAGACCGGGCCGGCCTCCTCCGGTCCCTGCGGCAATACCTCCTCGCTGCAAGAGACAGGACTCGGCGGATGATCGATGAGTACTGGCACATAACGTATACGGAGATACGTCACTACAAAGAAATCATCCTTTCCTTTCGACGGAAAGGGGAGGCGGAAAGGATAACTTATCCTTTTTCACCTGCCAAAAAGGGCGAAATCCTCCTTTTGAATGCCTTTCCGTTGTTTTTACGCTTCGGGAAATGCATAGGAAAGGATGGTTTCTTTCCAGTGCGTCTCGCTCAGCAGCTGTAACAAACAGAATCTCAAATAGTGATCCCTGTCGCTGTCACGGTGTCGAATGCCGCAGATCGTGTCGCGATATAAGCCGGATTGGATGCAGTGACAATGTTCATCAGTCATAGTACTACTCAATGCAACGTTACCTCGTAGATAGAGGAATTGGTTTCCTCCGTCATCGATTCATCCTCGATTTGTATCGATGGTTTCTACTAGTTGAAGGCGGGGCTACAAAGGTGGTTTGCATGCGTAGAGGACGATAGGGCCTGGGGCCCCGAAGTGCCAGCTATTAGAGCGGGAGATAACCACACGTGACTCGGACAACAGATGTGGCTCAGTTCTCGTTTCAGTTGGATTCACCACTGCCGCTCTGATGCAAGCGCAGCGTGGGTCACCTAATTGATAGATTCTGAGCACCTTGTTCCGGGGCCCCGCATGGTCATGCTGACACATCACTGAAACCACGAACTGAGGCTGAAGCTAGTTCAGTAGCTTGATGAATATTTGTGCCACTATGCGACAATCCGCCGAGCGTAGACAACAACAGAGATACGCCTGTTATCCAAATTCGTCAAGCCATCGCCGGAGACTTGTACAACCCGACTTTGAGCGGCAGCTCAGGTTTGTTGCTCTCCTTTCCAACCGTAGGATACATAACAGCACCGATGTTCCACTCGATGGGCTTGTCACTGAATTCAAATGTGAAATTTGAGACGAGGACGGAAAGGACGACCTCTTCAATGTGGCGTTAGTATAAACAAACACATACAGAATAAAATACGCACTCATCTCCATCTCGGAGAATTTGAAGCCACTGAGAGTTCACGTGAGTATGATGACTCTGACTGAAACGCGTAGTAAATCACACATACAGGCAAGCACGTTTTCCTCCGGAGAATGTCATCCTGGAATGCACAATCAACCTCATGCACACCTAACCGCCTTTCCACTCACAGATTAGAGTAAACACCAGGAATACGAGACTCGGTGACGGCTGTCGGAAGTGTCGATAGCCAACGCTCTGGCTTCCAC
>KE504156.1:126820-251968 GCA_000344655.2 Fomitopsis schrenkii
GTAAACACCAGGAATACGAGACTCGGTGACGGCTGTCGGAAGTGTCGATAGCCAACGCTCTGGCTTCCACTCTAGAGCGTCCTCGCCCCACATAGTCTTGCTCATGTTGGAACCAATGAATCCGACGAGACACTGTGAGCCTTTCGCGACAGGTATGGCGTCCATGATCTTCCCATCGGTAGTGTGTACGGGTTCCGAGAGGGGAAGAACTGTATCTTTGTTGGCGCTGAGGAATGTTGTGTTGTAAGTACGGCGACCTCTATGTAGCTGGTGTACTACGTACGTCCGGAAAAGGATAGTCGCCGGTGGATAACTATATAGCGTTAGACTTGTACGTAGACGATGCGCGGAGTAATCACTTACAGCCTTAGTGTCTCTCTGATGGTGGCATCGAGGATCGGCAAGCGTCCGAGATCATCATACGCGAGGCCATCCGCAGCACGGGAGTCTAGGAGCTCTCGCCTCAGCTTCTGTTGGTGCTCCGGGTGTTGGGCCAGGACGGTCAGGATGCGCGATAGAGCATTTGACGTGGTGTCTAATCCGGCCACGATAAACATCCTTGAGAACAGTCAGTCTTCAATCTTTGCAAAAACAGGTTGTTGAGACACTGACGACATCTGCGCGATGACCTCTTCCTCCGGTAGTCTATCCTTCTCATCTGCTGCAGCATTCGCGCGTACTGATTCTCAGAGTGATCAGTAACAACTCAAGCATGCGAGGGGCTTTGCACATACGCAGGACACTGATGATATCTTTTCCTTGCCCAACCTGCTTAGCCATCTCCGCGTCGCCTTTTGCCAAGGCCTGCTTCTTTTCGGCGTAGATCTCCTTCGTCCGCTGATCCAGCGTATTGACAACCTCGGCTATTCCATGGACGCGAGTGCCCGTAGGGAACGCCTGCACAGCGGCGGAGCACATCCAACGCGGTAGGCCCTCGAATAGTGGAATCAAGCGTTGGAGAATTGCCACACTGTCTAGTTTGGGGCTAGACACATTCACCGATGTATCGATTCATCGTATTCTAGATAGCGAGAGAACAACACGTACCTCAGTGACTTCAGGGCTTGGCCGTACGAGTCAGGTTTGTCCCTCAACAGCGGGTCAAACGAATAACCCAGAGTCCCTTGGCCAATGAGCTCTAAGGCGACTCGACCAAGCCAACCGAGCATGTCTAGTTCTTGAGGACCGTCGGAGACGCGAACTTTTATCGCATCCCTGAACTAAAAATCGGTCTGTGTCAGCAGCGAGAACGTCTCTCGCAGTCCAGAATACACACCTTATGACCCAGGTCGTAAAACAGAGGCAACATGTCGCGCATGTGATTGACAGAGAAGGCAGGATTCAGAATTTTGCGTTGCTTGCCGTGATGCGGACCTAGGAGGGGTTAGATACAATGCAGAGACGATAGACAACACAGAATGTACCATGGGTTGACAACAAGCAGGTGCCGAACACGGCCCTGTTCATGCTGGTAGATACACGGTCAGATTGAAAGATAGTGATTCGTGGGTCGTCTGCGAGACGTACCCGAGAAACTCGCTGTTTTCCTCGAAAATGCTCTCGTCCTTGATGAGCATAGTATGCAGGGCTTTCGGGTCCGAGACGTACAGGATCGGCTCCTGCAAATTGTAGTCATCTAGTATGACATTCTAGGATGGATCAGACCACGCACTCCAAAGAAACCGTTCAGCTTGGTGACGGGTCCGTAGTCTAGGGCGATGTGTCGATGGAATTCCAATGCATCGCGAGTGTAAAGTCGCCCCAGGTCACCTGTGGAAAGAGATTAATTTCAAGAATCTGATGTATAACAAACGTGGGCTTACCACTCAAGAACGACTCCGAAGGCGGGCCGGGTATCTTGCTGACTGCAAGGAGGGCCACTCGCTTGCGCACATAGGAAAGTGATATCCAGAGGAAAGGCCCGAGGAAAGCAGCGGCTGTGAGCGAGAGGATAGGATGCTCCGCAACGAGCGACGTGTTCAGGGTCATGCTGAACGACGATAATCCCTGACCATTCATGCGAAGTGAATATATGCGAATGCGAAGCAGCAGTAGCGTACGCTGCGATGTGTCCTCGGGGCGGAATCCCGGCCGTGTGCATCAGCAGCGACTACATTACGCTCGAGTCAATTATAGCCTCGCTTAAAGAATCAATGCCCCGATGATATTCGAGTGGTCAGGGTTACTTCTTGCATCTCACGAAGGCCTCGCTTCTTGGTCGTAGGAACCGGGTGTTTATGTGGATTCTGACGACCATTGCACCACGGGGTTACCTTCAGCAAATGGGAAGAACAAACTGCTGCCCGCACCATTGGCCTAGCGTGTAGTGTTTGCGTCTTGTCTGTATGCGTTCAATTTCTGAGCACTGGACTCGGACATTCATAGTCTTCACGGAGTATCGGCGGACTTACCCGAACTTCTATTGGTTCTCATATCGTAATTCTCTGAGAAGCCGATATCGCCTCGTGCCAACGGGGAACTCCATTCGCTGATGGCTTGGTTTGTCTAGACTTGTATTCACAGTAGGCGGTCACGATGAGAAAGGTACCTACAATTGTGATGTGGTGCGCCGCATTTCCCCCACTTATTGTGTCGACGCTGATGCAATGGCGGGATCAAAGGCGCAGCGATATCCCGATGACGTTGATTTGTCATGCGAGAAGACGTCACCGTAGTTATTGCATCGTGCATTACTGCAACTCGTCTTCAGTGCGCAAGAAGGAACAAGTAGAGTGACTCACCGCTCAAGATCGCGGCGAGAACGCGGGTTTGCTTCTCGCTTCTCGCAGGGGCCGCGGAAGGTAGGGTTCAGGCGTGGTCTACTATCCACGGATGATTAGGATACACCGACTGTCGATGCAGAACAATCCTTGCTCAGTGCCTACGACGTCCAAATCAGATCTCTCGCGTTGACGAGCTTTGGACAGTGACAGTCTACCTGAATCCCCTTCGCAGTAAGTGACACTAAGGTTTAGTTGAGTTGCAAGCCCGACCTCCATGGTGTTATGGCATCCCGCGTGGTAAGTAGGTTTGTCCGATTCAATTGGTCCACTGCGACATAAGCAAAGACACCGGCCCCTATGCTATCTGGAGAAGGCGAGCATGTTCAGTTGCACTAAAAAAGCGTCATAGACCCATAAGCTTGGTGCGACACCGTCTTGCTAGAGTCTGCCGTTAGTGGGATGCTCCGAGTCGAGGAGGGCTCCTCGGGGAGCGCCTGGTATTTGTTTGTCCGTATTGACGACTTGTATCATCGCTTAGCCGCTGTTGGGGTCAACATAGACTCCTCCTCTTCCTCCCTGCCACCACCATTGACTATGAATCGACTCAGTTTCGTCACTGCTGATTGGTCGTTCGAATCGCAGCTGCATCGCCAAACCTGCAGATAGGCCCACGCACTGAGTCGTCAACCACAGTAATCCCTCAAGGATGACGCTGCTCGTGTTATCCTCACCAGTCCTATTAGCCACGTCTGGAATGCAACTGCTTCCGCATTCCGAGCGCAAGAAGCTACCCTCTGTCGAACGACCTGATCCTATCTACGAGTTCCAACGCTTCGACAGCAGACCCACACCACACGTCCAAGCCATCTGCAGGAAGCAGCCTCGAAATCCGCGAGCTAGTGTTGCCGATTCTCCCGTATGGAAGGTGGCTTCATGGGATACAGCGCTTCGCAATTGAAGTGCTTCGGCGACAGGCATCACTATGAGAATAGAAGTGTCTGCAGAGTCCGGCTTGCGATCGGTGAGTTTGTACCATTTCGCGTACTGTCGGGTGCAGCACTTATGACCCTGGTAGCGTGCATAGATCAGCCATATTGCAGACGCTGCGGATGGTGGGAAGCTCCACCAGAAACGAAGGTTTGGCACGTTAGCCTTGCTTAGAGCTTCTGTCATGCAGAACTATCTGGAACACGACCGAACCTCCGCCACGACATATATGTATGGGACCAGAACGCCGATTATACAAGGTTTGTTCTGCTTGGGATGAGCTTTCGTACGCACTCAGGGTCTCATGTCTTTATAGGTTGACATGCATGCCTGGTGGCCCGTGTTACTATAGACGCCTCTCCCGATGCTAGGAGTGGGGACTGCAGCAAGGGAAGAAGGAAGCTGTTCGGCGTTGTGGACTGTAAGCAAGCCGGGTAGTGCCGAGTGAAGTTTTCAGATCCTCGTACATCTTTGTGTTTATTCCTAACCTCAGACACTTTCGGGCATATGCTATGCCACTCACGTCTCCACTGTCTATCGCCCACCACTCTATGTGTGGTCCCTCGGTTGTCGTGCCTCATCCACACCCTGTCTACGTACCTGCCAGACTCCTTTGCAGCCACGGTTCCATGAACAGCCCTGCTCCCAGGCCACACTGCCGGAAGACCACACTCTCACAAGGGGCAACTTTGAATACAGGGCGGAACTGCGCTGATATCCCACCTAGCCACAGAGACGTCAACGAAGAGCTTGCGCCCTTCTTTCGTACGTGGAGAGATCTTCTCGAACTTGACGTCTAGCAATATAAATAGATGTCTTCGCTATTGTCTGAGTGGTATCGCTTGTCTCTCCATTATCATAAAACAATGGCTTCCGCTGACGCACAGGCACAAGAAATTGCCCGTATTCTCGAGACAAGGTATGTGCGAAGCGTTCTCTAGACTCATTTCCTCCCGCAAGCTGATCCGAATGCTAGTTTCACATCAAGTCTCTGCTATCTATCTTCATTCGGTGAGTTCCCATCGCGAGACTTGCTCAATGTTCGCTGACACCTGTCTCAGTCATAGTAATCTACGACCAATGCCTTGTCTTCGAGCAAGAGGTTGCACTGATCTGGCAGCGCAAGCTGTCTGCCGTAACCATCATGTATACTACTCTACGCCTCATGATCCTGTTGACGTTCGCCTGCTGGATCATCGATAGCTACGTCACAGGCTGCGAGGTACTATCATCCCTACTTTTGAAGTGACTCGCTGACTCGCATATAGGTGTTCGTTCATTTCCCGCTGGGAGAAGCATGACTTGGTGCTGAACAACGTCTCTGCTGCAGGGGCTACGTGGTAGATGTACTCAACTCGGTCTTCCTAGCGATCACGTCTCTCAACAGCTCTGGTGCGTGGCTCTGACCCTACATTCTGACCCTCCACTTATGGCTTGCCTCACGCGATAGCGATCTCTGCGTTCCGAATTTACGCCATAGACGGCTTCGACTGGCGAGCACCCGTCGTCGTATTTGTGATGCTGAACACCAACACTGCTATTGTCGTGGTATGGACTCCACGCTGTGACCTCTGGCTGCGATCGAAGCTCACGTTGTGGACAGTATCAGATATGCACCAATCTGCTTCAGGTTATGCCTGATCCGATCGGATGCGTCATATACCAGGCGCACCCGGAGCTACTGCAAAGGTACGTTCTTCCTTCCTGTCTTGATCTCAGTACTTACGCAACACCCTCCTAGATGTAAGCCAGCCTTAAGCCTAAGATATCATCAGAATAACACGTCTATAAATTCAGTTTCGTACGCAACGTTGGTTGCTACGACTCTCGGGAATGCCCTAGTCCTCGTCATCACCTGGCGCAAGACGTTTACTCTCAAAAGACTGGCCGATGCTTCAAATACGAATGCTTCGCTATCGACGCTGCTACTTCGAGACGGTGCGTGGACACCTTTTTTTTTCTCAGGGAATTCATTAGATGACCTCGCTTTGTCTCGTTGACAGGGAGTCTGTATTTCGCGTAAGAGGCCTCTCCAAACCATACTGCTCTGACGTACAGTTCACACGGCTATGCCACAGAGTGGGGTTGCTTTTGAACGTCTGCAACGGACTGGTTCAGGTCTTCTTGACATCCGTTCGTCGAGCCAGCTTCTCCATCGCATGTCGAATGTGCTGACTGAAGCGTCGTAGGCGTTCGTCGGCATGAGCGCCTTCGTCTCGACGTGAGTCAGTCCCGTACCCCGCTTCGCGCCTCAAGCACTGACAGAGCTCTTCTAGGCTGGACGTCATTTTGCTCACGCGCTTGCTCCTCAACTTGCGCGAGGCAGCTCTCATACCCGACCTGCAGTCAGATGGCACCGTGCTGTCCGACATGCAGTTTCCGGAATTCCTCAGCGGTATCGGAGGGTCCGTCGTTTATGGCGTAGGCGAGGACTCGGATCTGGACCCACTTGACGACGAATGGTCCGGCGAGGAGTCCGATGTGTTCGAGCTTTCTGGGCTCAACGATGGCTGCGGCGTGCAGAAGGGTTCGCAACAGGCCGACGAGGAGACAACCCTGCGACTGTCCGGAGCATACGCTGCTCCATGGCAATCCCCTGTATGCCCGGACGCATGATGGAGACTGTCTGGTATATTCGGTCTCCGACGCTTCTTTTGTCGTACCTGACATAAGTACTTCCCTTGTCGTGAATCCGACTCAACTGCTAGAGCGGTGAGACACCTGTGTCTTCCATCACGACTGCGCTCATTGTTGACTTCGCACGGTGACTGATAGCGCTCAAGTAGTTTTGCACAAGGATCCTCCCTGTGCACGCGCAGTGTCCGACGAAAGCGTATCCCCCTGTTTCCCCACAGTCCTGTGTCGTTGTTCCGGATCATCCCAGCCTGACGTGTGCATCTCTGTGCCTGCTTCTTCTCGTAGTAAGTGCTACATAGGTCCGTGGCCATCATCTGCGTGGACTTGGCATGGGCCGCGCGAATGGGTGTCACGTGCTTGAGGTGCGCTATCACGGCTGCACGATCAGCTACACATCCGCGGCTGTGGCATTTGCATTCAACTTCTCGGTCTCCGCGCACGCCTGGGCAGTGTCAAACTTCTGTTGCCTTCCACTCATTACCCCAAACGGATACAGGACTAAACCTCGCAAACCGCGCGGCATCTGCTCTTTCACCGCAATGACGCATTGAACGCCGCACCTCGCGACTGTCAATCCCCCGCCCCATCACTGTCGAACCTGGAGCACATGCGACCACATCACGAGATAAATCCTATATAGGCCCGTTCACCGCTGCCCCTGGCCGCGCATGATTCCGCCCGAGCCCCGTCACAATGCCCTCCCTTGTGAGCGGAAGCCTTTCCGAACAACTCAATGAGACCGTGGGGGCGATGCTCATCAGTAAGTTATGCACTGTCACCATCCGCGAAGTGCAGTGCATACTCACTTTCTGTCCGTTCCAGGCGCGATCATCGGTTCCGTGTGCGCAGGTCACGCTCTCTCCAATTCTCCAGTTCCTGACGTTCATCAGGCTTCAGGGGGTAACTACCTGCCAGACCATAGCTTATTTCCTGGGAAGCAAGACCGATTCTAGGGTCATAAGATCGCTCGTAATCATTCGTCTCACTTCGTCGGCAGTTTGTTGATCTCCGAGACCGACTATGTAGGTTCTGTTTGTCTGGTGGGTGCAACGAATATGCGTGTACGCGGGACATTATTCATCTGTTCGGTACAGGGTGGTCAACGTTCTCCACGCAATCCTGGTCGTTGACAGCGTGTACACCTACTCCGTCACGCACCATGGAAACCCATCTGCGTTGGCCACACTAACGTGGTACGCCCCGTTGGCTCTACCAAACATTCCGCTAGATGAATAGACTGCTTGGTCGTATGTGACAGGAGCTCGATGGTCCGTGTGATGATCGTTTCTTGTTGTCACTTCAATCCCTAATCCCTAGCTATATAGGCAATTATCATAGGAAACGTAGGGTCACTTGTGCTCTCGCGAAGCGTAGTCTAATGGCTTGTTCCAGGTCGTCGGGGACCTTGGCGTGAAAGGGTGAGCTATATAGCTGTTCTCGCGTCGGCAACGAAGTCTCACCGTTCGCCGACACAGCATCTTCTCATACCGTGTCTGGAAAAGTCAGTTCTCTTCGTTATACTGGCCGATAGGCATTAATACTGATTGATTGAACAGTCAGCCGGCAATGGTACATGGGAGTTCTCATAGTACGTCCCTTGAGCCCCATTACTCAGAGCAGATATTGAGTGCACATGCAGATGTTGACCGCGGTCGTCACTTTCAGTACGCATTTCTCTCGTGGCACATGTTTGAAGATTGAACCTCCCTGGACACCCAGCATTTGCCGTGTGTACGTCGTAACGTTTGTTTCGATGTGTGGCTCCACTGCTTACACACCACGAACTCTCCGGATGCAGTCGTGGTCAGCGAAATGTACGCCCACCTATCTGCTTCATGTGCTTGTATTTGACCTTACTCATCAAGGGCTCTATCCCCTACGTCGCCTCCGGAGCCAGTGGGTCCAAGTTGACGTCCGCTTCGAAGACCAGCCACTGATTCCCTTTTTTCAGGTAGGCACATACGGCTCGCTGGCCGCCCTTGCGGGTTCCGATATCGTGATGTCGATCGTGCTCGCCTTGGTGTTGTATCAACATCGTTCAGTCTTTCCAAGGTGAGGCTTCCTTCGTAACGAGCGCAGTAGGATATTGACGGAAGGCGCCGTACATCACTCACGGCGTCTGCTAGTGTCAATCGGGTCTTGCGTGGGGTTGTCTGGTACAGCGCGGAAACTTCCATTGTGACTAGGTACGCTCTCTACTCGTCAGATGAGGCCTTGGTCGAATCCGCTCACGCCTGAGTAGCTTGGGGGCCATTGTTGGGCTAGTCATTGTGAGTGCCTACCAGCAACCATCTTGGATGCAACGCGACTGACTAGAGGGCTAACCCCAAACCCGACCTCTGATAGTATGCCGCGCTCCCGAACAAACCCGTTCTATTCATGGCAGTGCTCTGGGTTCTCCCATATCGTGAGTACATCGAGCACATGTGTATCATTGAGGGACGCTGAGAACACCCCGTGGCAGTCATCTCCTCGTCCGTCCTAGTTGCATTGAATTCGAGGAAAGAGCTCCGGGAAAAGACCAGCGTCGTCTCCTCGGTCGAGATGAGCGATCGTCTGCGACACTTGAGCTACAACACCGCGGTGACATATGTCGATTAGACCTAGATATACCCCTCAGCCGCGAAAGCGGCGTGTATACTGCAAGTCCATCCGCCACTAGTGTTTGATTTTCTGTATAACGTGGAGTACACTTATATGATAGCGCAGCGGATGATGCTTGCCGCCACAACTTACCGCTCTGCGAAACATGTCTTGTCCGGTCGTAAAGTGCCCGCACGTAGGGATGAAGATGGCACTGCCGTGGCTTTACATCTCATGATCCTGACTCGTGGAGGTTGAGGAAGAGTCTTCCCCTCATTAGCAGTGGCCGAGGCGTACTCTGAAGTGGGTGCTTCATGGTTAGTGTTATGTACCGTTCGTCCAAATATTTGTCACTGACCATGATGTGTCAGCTCTCCGACGCTCTGCTCTGCACGACTCTGCCGCATGGAATGGGGGTGAACATCGTCGATACTCAGCTTCTGTCTCCAGCCCATCGGAAGCCCAGCTGAACCTCGAGTTCCTTCGGCATTTCCCGTGTGCGTCTCAAGCCAGAAGCTGTGCTATTCTACTCACCTTTGACTGACTGGAGATCCCATCTAGAATGCATAGGTAGCGTTCGCAACGGTCCACATGAGCCGGTGCCAGTGGTGCCACGTTGAATATGACGTGGAACGTCGCTGCGCAGGCTCGCATGAAGAGCGAGGCCTACGGAATCAGTCTGCGGCACATGCCCCTAGTCCGTGGAGCAATTCCGAAGCCAAATCAATTCGCGCGGGTATGCAATGAGTCTGCAACGTGGGACCTTCTTTCAGGTCAGGTAACGATGGCATTCCGAAACTACGTGACCTTACTATTCACCTTTTTGCGAGGTAACAACCAGTGCTTTCTCGGCGCGTTACGCAGCATCAAGCTCGTGTTGCCGCAGCGACGTGGATATTGGTACTAGACCCGCCTGGGCTCTCGGAATGATCCCAGGAAGCGTCTATATGCCCCAATCGAAGTACTTAAGGTTAGCGTTCAGTGGCGTCCGTTCAGATAAGGTGAATTCTGAAGTCGATATCGCCGAGCTTGGGTCGCATAGCTTCATATCTTGACCCTCCGTTCTACACATCCCCCGCTCACCCCTCGCCAGTAGCCATGGCTTCCCTCCAGGTGGACGCAGACGATATAACCCTCGAAACATCCCTTCAGGACCCCTCAGTCGATATCGAAGCTGTTCTCCTGGCATGGGAGGAGCTGCATCCTTATAGCGTGGACGCAGTGACTACCCAGCGCTCGGAGATATTCGACTTCGCCACTTCCGATGAGTGCATCATGTTCGCCTCTATTCAACTCAAAGTCACAATGCCAGTGCAATCTGACGGAACAGAGGAGGGGGATGGAGAGGTCGCTGAAGAATCTACTTTTCCTTCTCCCTCTCACCTCCGCTCCTACGTGCGCACCATCCTTCGGAAAGTCGACGCATACTCACCGACCACTACGGCGGACGAAGCCGTCAAGGTGCCTGTTGGTGAACCCTCTGAGGTTCGCACCGTCACTACCATCCACACCGTCGGAATTCTCTACCTCCGCAAAACGGAGATGCTTACCGAGTACAACATCGGCCTCGTCATCCACCCCGAATGGCGCGGGCAAAACCTGGCCGAGAAGGTGCTCACCAAAGGGCTCGCGCACGCATTCAATAACCTCTGGGCGCACCGCGTCCAAGCACTTATCATGGACGGCCCCTCGAGTGACGCCGCACGCAGTATCTTCGTCTCACTCGGCTTCACCTTCGAAGGCACCCGCCGCCGCGCGATCATGAGCCCCGCGGTAGAGGGCGGATACCGCGACGTCGTCGCCATGGCGATGCTTGACACCGAGTGGCATGTGCGCGAGAGCGGCGGGCACGGACAGCGCGGAGTGTGGGACGAAATGTTCGTGCGGCACCACAAGGAGCAGGAGGATCTCCTCCAGTGGGAGGAGCGCCGCAGGAGGCTGCGCCGCACGGGGAGTATGGAGACGGTCAGGGAGGGCCCCGTCGAACTAGCGTTGACGTCCGGCGCGCCCTCCCCGACTGCCTCCTCCGTGGACCTTAGTGACCATGCGCCTGTGCTCACTGACCAAGCGCCTGTACCGCCACTGGGCCTTCGACTCTGTACAAAAGACGCGGGCTCCGACGTCGACGGCCCGCTGAGCGTGCCTCCGTCGCCTATCTCGTCAACGGCTTCATGGAGCGACCTCGACGCATCGACGCAGCCCACCTCCCCGCAGGTGAGGGGGCGAAGGAAGAGGAGGGGCAAGGGCCGCTCGGGACCCAAGGAGTCCTCTCGTGGGTCGTATCACGGTAACGCTTACACCTCGGATGCAAGCTCGAGCTCTGGTTGGGATGTTCTCTAATGGGCTTTGAGGCCTGTTTGCCGTGGACCATATCGCCGTGTCCTGACAGCTTCGTGTGGTCCATCACGTCTGTCATGTATCCTCCGACATCTTCGGCCGTTCCGATAACTAACGTCGCTCGGGGGCGAATTCAATCTAGCAGCATGAGCGTATGCTACCTTCTAACCTCGTGTGCTCGTCGCGCTTGCCACAAGTCAGATGTAAACTGGTAATGACTCCTCTGTATTTAATGACCATTGCACGGCCTGATCGAGCGACACATCTATTCCCTATCAGTTATTCTCGTAGTTCCGTTTCGAAGTATGTGACATGTGCGGTATCGTTCGCAGTTCCTATCCCAAAGCCTGGCCTTTCACAATCGTGGCGATCTTCTCAAGGCTAGTCACAATTCTCAAAAGACCAGCGCGAAATTGATGCATCGGAAGCTGGTCCTTCCATCCGCTACCTGCTCGGTCGACCCAGAAGCCCCCCAAGCCCGCAGAACGCGCGCCGGTGACGTCGAATGGGTTTCTGCGTTCAGTTTAGCGCGACAGCGACGACAGCGGACACTGTGGACGCACACGAGCACCATCAGCACATCTGCGTTATCACCGCAAGTCAGTGCTCACCCGCTGACGAGCCAAACGTTGGGCGAGTCGCCCTGAGGCCCCGAGGTATCGCTGAACGCCTTGCGAAGTCCTTCGCAGATGATGGTGGCAGGCGCCGGGATGTCTCACTGAGTTTACGAGGTGCAGCGGAAGCGGAAGTAGACCATGCGGAAGCGAGGCATGTAAGGCCGTAGAAACCATCCAGAGGGCAAGTGCTGAGTCTCTCTGAAATGGCAGCTAGTTGCGTAGCTACCTGTCCCGTTCCTAGTGTATTGCGGCCGGATCGTCATCAACATACCTCATGAGTGAGTCAGGTGCGGAGACCGTAATAACTGAGCACAAGCCATTGCTGGAGATGACCAACTTGATGTCAGGATTATGTCTTAGTTCCTTGAATGTCGGAACTGTGTCTTCAAAAACCAATCAGTCGAATTTTATCTCACTCGAGTACAGACCATCACCTCGAGGCCGAATCCACTGTCACCCAAAGAGCCTCGGCCGCGCTCGATGCTGAGCCAGAGTCGAGCGGGATGCATAGAGCAATATCACCTCAGCGCTCGACTCGACGCTGGTCCGTCGGTGCGTCCTCGAAAGTGTGTAGTACCGTGAAGCCCGAGTGTGTCAAACGACTCACGGGAGAAGACGACAATAGTCGCTCATCAAGGCGGCGATCTCGTTATCCGGGAGCTTCACATCCATCTCAGCGGCCGCGTGTTTGAGGCTGCTCTCCGTGACAACGTCAAATGACACATAGCGGCCTGCGACAACATACACAGTTCTGGGATCCAATGCCAGTAGCAAAAGAGCTAATGAGAGACTGATGGCGCAGAAGAGGTTGCGCCAACTCACCCATCATGAGTTCAACCTCCACGTGTCCCTATCATCCCGAGGTGAGCAGGGAACCGCAGCCGCGGCGTCGAAGGTGATGTACGCACTCCAGCTGGTAGCGCCGCCACAAGCTGCTGAGCATTGGCAGCGCCCTCAGCGTCATCTAAGCGAGTGTGGTTTTTGATCCCCGACGTGATGCTACTCGTATCCAGAATTGTCCCGTAGATATCGAAAGCCAAACGCGGACGCCAGATCTGCCAGTGTGTGTCATTGTGGGCGAAGAATGCAGCCGAGATATTGGGGAATGATTATGTTTGTCTGAAACGTGGGGTAAGTCGTTGATCTTACGCTCACTCGGAGCCTGTAGCAAATATACTTGGTCACTGTGACGATGAAAAATGCCGTGTATTGCGCACAATGTCGAGTGATCCTGCGCCTGCGTTCAACGATGTCAGCAAGAGGAGAAGGAGGAGGTAGGTCAATTTACTCATCGATACCGCGTGACCGTCGGTGATCACTGGGTACCTCATGATACTACGTACTTACTGTTACTTAGCCACCTGACTTGCTACCTACTTACTCAGCTACTTGACTTGACCAATTACCCTCTACATGAAGAGTCAGAGTGGTAACAAACGGAGCCCAATGACGCCATACATCATATCCTCACGTGCCATAGGGCATCTCGGGTTTGTTGAGTTGCAATGCTCATCGTCTAGAAGTGATCACGGCCTCAACACTCGCTTGCACGCGCAACATCCGACCAGGGTTATCCAGCTCTTTCTCCAAAGGGCGTATTCAGTCAATCTGCGACTGAACTGGCAATGTCGCCTCACCAGGTCTGAGTGACGCACCGCACTTCGCACTGGTCGCCGCTGTCAAGCAGACCATATCTTCCACACACATTCAGAGCATTGACATGTCAGTGCAGCTCTGATCAAGTTGCGGCGAAGAGCGCATGGATCCCCGTAGAGAACAGCGCCCCGCGGCGGAGGGCCGGGCCCCGGTTCAGTGCAATTACGTGAAACGAACCTAATTGTAGCACATCCCCGCACTCACCGATGCTACGAGTTTGAGCCGGGCGGATCTGTGGGAAGAGGTCAAGATATCAGCAAGATCCTCCAACCCGATGCGGGTCTCCGCCGATATGTGCTGTTCTTGCTGCATATGGTGGTAGGCGCCTGCCAGCGTCGGCTGCGCGACCTGGCCAAAGATGGGCGTGACGCTCGACGCCGTAAGTCCTCGATCACAGGAAGATCCGTCTCCGTGCAAAAGAGTTAGGCGAGGTATATGCAGGGTTAAATCGCCGGAGACGAATTGCACTCGTATTAAGAACAGGGAAGCGGTAGAGAGAAGGGTGAGTTTATAGAATATGAACCGCAGTATTTGCATCTCACCAGTTACTGTGTTTCTTTGTTCCGCCGATGAGCGTCGGAGGATGGTGGCACTGATAATCATGGCAATCGAACCTTGTCGCACAGACCATGGCTACACGAGGCTAGCACGGCAAGTCAGGAGTGACATCGTGGCTGGGTATAAAGGATGGTACCTGTAATCGATTATTTAGGGTACGGTGCCATTCGGAGGCGATTGTCAATTTGCGAATTGCACAGATAACGAGTGATACCTCTCACTCAAATAGGAGGATTGACGGTCGTCGCTGGGAGCTAAGAAATAGCGGAGGCCGCCGATGTGTCCCATAATCGCCGCTCAGAAAGTATTGCCTGGTTTACTAGAAATTTGCCTATGAGCACCAAAACCAAAGAGAATAGTGTGCCCACAGCTTGATACGGCGGCGTGATGCGTTTGCGAGTTTGCGTCAGGTGGGAGACAATTAGGATAGCGAGCTTGTGATGTGTTGTCCTTGCAGGCGCTGTGTTGGTACTGGCATCGCGAAACTTGACAACGCGAAGACTTCCCCGAGCTTCCACTGTTTCATTACTGAAAAAAAGCTTGCGTAAGTATGTGCAGAAAGGTCAGGGGATGATGGATGCAAGACGCGTATGGAGACTCCTAGACAAGTGCAACGTCCCTGGGTGTGATAGAAACGGACGCAAAACACAATCAGAATACTCTAGTCTCTTTTCGGCGCTGGTGTCAGTCCTATTGCATGGCATCTCGCCCAGTATTTGCGATACCGGGGGTAGCTGCCGAGATCCACCATGCCCAATCTTGTCTCACCTCAGAGTGTTCATGGCGAAACGATGTATGTGGGAGCATAGTACCTGTACATGTGTGAGCATTTTAACTAGAGTAGTGTCAACGGTGCACTGCTTGCGCCGTTGCGACGCATCAGCCTGTGGAATGTACCCACCTAAACAGCCTGAGACTGCGACAATAACTTGAATCCTCGCTTGGTGCGACAAGAGTAGCGTGCTGGGAGGAAATCGGGCTGTATAAGCCTGAATACCGCACCAGAAAGGCTAGAAGATCTTCTTCGCGAGGCAGGAGACAGGGTGCTGTCAGCTGGGGGCGATAGGTGGCCAGCCTCCGACTCCAGTGTCAGCAAATCGGGACACAACCGGGGTTCGGAACTTGAATCGCTACGGGTAACGGGAAGACCTGGACGCGGCCTCTGGCCTTAGAAGTTCAAGAGCCATGCGGATGCGGACTCACATCAGAAAGTGGTAGGTTCACGTAGAGCTGGGCGGGAGTAAAATCCTATAGGTGGTAAAATCTCCTGGAAAGGCGATTGAGTGCGTCTGTGGGTCCATTTCTCACGCTTTAGCCGACCGCATGCTGCTGACTTTGACCTTCCTCCTGACATCCGACTCTACGGAGAAAACGCATGCTCAACACGACGAAGTCCCTTATCAGTATTTGAAACCGCAATCATGCGGAATGGGGTGCTTTCCGAACCACTATGCCGTGCTATTGTGAGAGGTCGCGAGCCTCGAGGCCTCATCATCACTCCCGCGTGATGGGGCATAGCGGACGCCCGACGCGCCCTACTCGGCTGACGGCCGCCTAGGCCCAATCAAAATGAAGGGAAGACATTCAAGGTCCCAAAATATCGGAAATCAGGGTCGAATCGGCGGCCATATCTGTCACTCGTCAGAAATACCTCTGCCAGCATACCTCTGCCAGCGACATCACCTCAGCTAAGACTCGACACTCGTCCTCCAGAGGCAACTAATAGGTGAGCTTGTGCTTCAGATCTCACCACAAACACAGCTATGATATGTTTTGGCTGCGACTTGAATCCCTCATCAGCCCTGCTGCACACAGACACGACTGTGTGGGGATTGAAGATGTGGCAGTCGGCCATGATCAGACTCCGGACGTGAGCGGAGAGGCGTGCCGATTGCCTGCCTCTTCTGTCACATTACTGTACATCCCGCAATACTCGGATTGAACACATGCCGCTCTACTATAGCATCTCGATGAAGCTACGGAGCTAGAGTCACCGCATATCGTGTATACCACGAGGCATCAACCCACGAAGGCCACCCCTGGTAATTAGCTTCAGCTTGCAGCGGCATGATCTGACGGAGGCAAAGTAGAGTACAGTGGACATAGCAAAGGACTCATAGGAAAAGAACAACCCTCTTGGGAAGCAGCGCCCAACGTTAATCATGGACAGTGCGTTGCTTCGTAGCCTATTGTAAAGCTGCCATACGCGTACCTTCGAGCCCAAGAGCTGCTATTGTGACTCGCCAAATGGGCTCTGTTTGTGACATCCAGCGGCACCGCGTCAGCCGGTACGACAAGAGATCTATCTGAGGAAGATGAAGGGAAACCCTGTGCAGCCTCATCTCCGACGACCGATATGGGCATCCTTCAGGAAGGCGCGTCGTCCTTGAGGCCGCAGACAGCGCTTACGGACCCACAGTACGAAGTGATTTAATCGACGAAGCTTCAGGGCCACCGATCTGCACATTTCCCCTCACTCGCGATGAGTGCTGCCAGCCAGGCACTGCTCGATTCCATCACCCATCAGTTATGCTCGCCCACATCGGACGCGCAAGGGCACTACGACAACGTGGTCGTGGGTCTGAGCGCACACGATGGGAGCATCCTGCTCACTCATGAGGGAGAGTCTTCCTTCGCAAAAGCATTCAGGGCTTTGCGTCCTGCCTCTGCCATTAAGGCGACGACACCAGTACTCAGCAGCATCTTAGCCGATACGTACGTGTATCCCTTCCATGGTCCCATCTTGTTCTGAGCCATCGCAGCCACCCCACTACGGTGCACATTACCGTCGACCGGAATACAAGGCTACCCATTTTGAGTTCACTTACATCACCCTTCAAGATGCCGGCTACGCGGTCCGCTGCCATCGTCGTCAGTCACCTCCGCATCTCTCCGTAGGGAAAGCGACGACTCACCTTACGTCTCGGTCGTCCAGCGCGACGAAGCAGCCTTGCTCATCTGGTGTGATGATGCAGGGCGAGTCGCGCAACGCTTCCTTCAGGTCGAGCACCAACTCCGCCACTATGCGCGACAGTGCAAGTGTGCGGCAGCGCCATCTTCGGAGGGACGCTCCGAGTTTTCAACCAACGCGCAGCCTGTCTACAACCACGGCTACCTCTTCGCATCTCAACATGACCCTTCCTCGGCAAGCGAGGGTTTCGACGCAGGTTCGTCAACTGAGCTACCCGAGCTGGACCTCCCGTTCCGGCCCCTTGACGTCGACGACATCATGCATGGCATGCAGGTATGCATGATCCAATTGAGGCCAGTCCGTAGAAGCTGATCGGAGCACAGGATGACGGCAGTTCCAACATCGCCTCCGACGTCTCGTATGGTATAACCTGGGACATGTTCAACGCTGCGCCGGTGTCACCTTGGCGGAGTACACTTCCTTCTTCCCAGCTCATCCCAGACCGCGTCTTCTCAAGTGCATACATGATGTCTGTGTCAGCCGCAGCGCAGCAGGAGCCGCAGACGGTCTCACCTAGCATGCTCCACACGCCGTCTACCACCACATCATCCACGCTTTCGCTCGCGTCTTCATCAGGATCTCCCGTCACGCCGTCCTCTGGCTATGCGGGTTCACTTCCTTCTGTCTGTAGTCCTTCAGAGGCATTGGCCAGCTCGCCCATGAGTAACTTTGGTATCGCGTCGATATCCCCGCCAGTCAAGACGCTGCATGAAGAGTCCGAGTCCGACGACGACGAGTCTGTGTACGACGAGATCGAGCGACATGAGTCGCGGCCTGCTAGCTACACGCCACAGCCTTCCCCTCGCCCTCCCGTCGCCAGCGGGGCTCCGTCATTATCGCCAGGCACCGCTGCCTCGCCGCTACCGATCCCAGCTTCTCAGCGTAAACGAAAAGGCGGCCGTCCTTCCAAGGCATCCCAGCGCTACGCTGCGAGTCCGTCGACACGCGCAACCCTGCCATTGCCCAGGCGAGGTGCAAATCGTGCGGTAGTTGATTTCTCAACTACCACACGATTGCACCCTCTACCTGGGTGCAATCTGCGCAGCCTTCGGAGCCGAGCCCGGGAGCGCTCCCCCACGCCCCTCTTGACGACACCGCCAGCGGGCGACGGTCCCTGTACCAGTGGAACGCACGACGGAGACGAGGACCTCCCCATCGATGATGATGGTTCGGATGTGGATGATGAAGCGTACAAGCCCAACCCCAAAAAGGTTCGCATAGGCGCCGAGTCGGAACGTGAGGCGGAGAAGGGCGTGACCACGAAGGGGAAGCGCGGGTCCGGGGCGTCGGCAAAGGGTCGCAAACGGGGTACCAAACGCAAGTCTAGGACCGCGTGTGGGTCGAGGCGCGGCCATTTCCCCTGCACGGAAGAGAGCTGCGACTGGGCCTTCACGCGCGAGACCGACATGAAGCGGCATGTGGATTGGGTGCACAAGAAGCTGGGCGCCCGCTGCCCTGACTGCCACAAGGTCTACGCTCGTCTCGACTCCCTCAAGCGACACCGCGCTGGGGGGAAATGCGCTAAAGTGCAGTCGGACTCGGATGAGCCAGACGACTGCGACGACGTCGACAGCGAGCTGGACGACGACATGGACGACGACGAACTTGACTAACTGGAAGAGGACGACTGATCACCATGCATGGCGATACCCCTGGTTGCGCATCTTTGACTTATTGCTATCTTCGCATCTGGCAGTGTTGTTCTTCGTTGTGTTGTCGCATTGACATTGCTATCCTTCGCTGTGTACTCGCATCCGAACACTGACTGTACTTGCTTTCGTTGCGCTCTTGACAATTGCATTGTTTTGTTTTCGACCCTGCATCTTATCCCCGTCATGTTCCGAACCAAGCCGTCATCACTGAAATATGCCTCACCTCTATCGCGTCCGCATTGTAGCTTCGTATTCGGAAGAGTGTCACCGAACGACGGCCGAGTGAAAGTCATACCGTCGCAGCGTCATGCATATCCGTCCGATACGCGTCGCTCTTGCAATCGCTGCGCGCATAGTTCGTCTTCCATGATGCCTTGGCCCAGATGCTTGACACGCGGGTACGACGAGGGTAGAAAGGACCCCCATCGCTGAAAGCCTAGATCCTACCACCTGTTGCACGCGAGAGCAGCATGATTACAATCAGGGGAGCACCTGCACGCTAGTAGATCTGATTACAAGGAGAAGGACAATATGGGCAGGGACAATGAGAACGTTGAACCACACAAGAAGCGCAGACGCACTATGCCACCACTCACGGGTCCCACGGGCGTCCCGGTTCCCGCGTTGATGCTTTGCAAGATTGAGCGAACATGAGTGGCTAGACCACAACCTTCGGATGGAAGGCACGCAGCCATGATGCGCGTCGGCGGAGAACAAGCTCAGGATGCACCTCGGAACAAGGAGAAGTGACCGAGAATAAACACAAATGCGGCACATACCTGCCTCAGCGTATCGCCCTCATAGACCGGAACGGTAGACGTCTTGCATCAAATTAGGACCCCTGCACCGGCGGACACGTGTATCGAGACGCATCGACCTTCCCATGTTGTCGCAAACAAGCAAAGTGACTCTGACGATCCGACTGATGATTCTGACGAGCCTCGAGGATGGGAGACTTTGTGCGGTCCTGATCGCTGCGGAGTTGAGTTGTCGGAACTGCTGCGCTCTGCAACTCAGCTAAGGAGGCAAAAGAGAGAACGCGACATACCTGTGCGACTGCATCGTGTAGATCGTCCTAAACAAAATTAACCGTTGCTCCTAGTATCCAAACAAGGTGAAGTGAGGCTCAAACGATTCGTACCCGTGTGCAGAAAAGAACGGCGGTTTCCAGCGCAAGACCAGGGTCCATCAGAAAATCGTGCAATTCTTCTGAAGGTCCTTTCAGCTGCTTCAGATAGCTTCAGACGGGCTCATTTCGGCTCAAAAAGTCTCAGGACATCAAATGTCAGTAAATATCGATCCGTCGAAATATCGTCCTCAGACGATCATGTTCAGAGACTCTCAGTGAACCAGTGGTCTCAAACGGCTTCAACGTCTCAGACTCACAGCTACTAACAGTCGTTCAGATCCATTCGTTATGTATCGATTACATACTAGGTACTACTGTGTACTCTCACGTCTATCCGCTCACCCGTCCGCCCATTCGTGCCCCCGTCCGCCCGCTTGCCGGTTCGTTCGCCCACTCGCTCACTGTTCGTCCGCCCATCCGCCCGTTACCGTTCACCCACCCGTTTACTGTTCGTTCGCCCTCGGTCGCCTGCCCGTTCACTGTTCGTCCGCGCGTTTGACGTATATCCGGTGCCCGTCCGTCTGTCCATTCGGTCACACCCTTGTTGGTTGTTCGTCCACACTTCCGACGTTATGATACCTGTCTGTCCACCCGTTCGTTCACCCGCCCGTTCGTATCGCCCTTGGTCGCCCATCCGCTTCTTGTTCGTCCGCCTGTCCGCACCCCGTTTGCTGTTTGTCCGGCGACCGCCCATTCGCTGTTCGACAGTGCTCGTCTACCTGTCCACTCTCTTGTCCACCGGCCCATTTACCGTTGATCTGCTCGTCTGCCTGTTTCCTCTGTCTGCACATTTGCTCACCCAGTCGACCACTCACCCGATTATCCTGTCTGTAGTTTTCTATTCCTCATCCGAAGCCCCTACCTGAGTATGCTGAGTGTATTCGGTGAGGACGAAGTTGGAACGGCTGTCGTAACTTGTGTGAGCGGGCAGGAAGCAGGAAAGACATTCAATAGTAACACAGACTCAGAGCGGCGAGTCGAGACACGGCTAGAACCGTGGGAATTGATTTCTACGGCGCTTTCGACTGCGCTCGTCGTCATGCACGCTCTGGTTCCTACTTACCATGCTCAAAATCTTGTACGCACAGACTTCAGGTGAGTGCTGATTACTTGCATCTATGCAGCTCAGACATTGTGTTGGGTTCTAGGCTGCTCAGCTAGTTGTGCTGATTTGCAAAAGTGGCTGTCACTCCTTCGAAGTCCACCCACTGCTCTTGTCACGGCAGTCCTCTCGCCAAGGGTATGGCTGACCTGCGCGGATCGTCGGCACAGGCGAGTGAGCGAGCGGGCGGGTGAGGGATCAACGAACGAGCAGGCAAGTGGGCGAGGAGACAGGCAAACGAGCGGGCAAACGAGCAGGCAGACGGGCGAATGAGCGGGCAGACGAGCGAACGAGCGGGCGAGTGACGTCTCCACTTGGTCCCAGTCTTCTTCGCCCTCTTCCTCTGTCATCCCGGGCCGGCTCAGTCCCGCTGAGGTCGCAGAGCTCGGGTTCGGCGAGCGCAGGTCGTCCGAGGGCTGCTCGTTACTGTTCGCGTTCGACTTGCTCTTCTGGCCGATGCGGAAGATCGACGCGAGGGACGGCCGGCGGGGCGACGACCGATGGAGAGACATCGACGTACCGTACGGCAAAGTAGGCTGCCTCTCGCGCGTTGATTTCATCGACTCCGGGCCAGTACTCGTCTTCGCACGCCGTCTCTGTACAAGACTCTGGTGCCCATGACTCCGTGGTGACGTTGTCTATCGAGCTCTCGGTGCTGGCAGATATGGAAGTCGTCGAGGGCGGGACAGGAGACAGCGACGTGGGCGGAGGTGGGTTTTCGACATCGCTCTTCTTCAAGCTCTTGAGCATATCGCAGATCCCGCGGATCCCCAACTTGCTGCTCTTCCGCTTCTGCTTCACCGCCGCTGCCGGAGCGGTGGGCAGGCAGGCTGGTAAGGCGCAACGTGTACGACATCCGCGAGCACCGTTACGGACCTGCCCACTTGCCTATGGACCCACGGACCTATTTGCACCTGTGCAAACCCTGTACCCGTATACCCGTACTGTACAGACATGTGTAGGATACATGAGAGTGGGCTGAATCTATACCGTGATGTCGCGAGCATGGTTGCTTAGAATGATATATCAGTATTTATGCACTGACACTTGCTGTCACGGAATCTCTGAAATCTGCTGAGTGCTTTGAGTACAACTGAAACATACTGAACATCCTGAGGACGTCTGAAATATACTGAATAGCTGAGGCTTCTGAGCGTCGTGCGTCAGGCGTTCAGAGCCTCAGCGCTTGCACATTTTGCTGATGGACTCGGGGGCCGCGAGACCCCATATGTTGAGGTACGCCCATGATCGAAGGCCGTAAGTAGTACCAAGCGAAGTGAATTGGCTACCAGTTCATCACAATGGACAGAGACCCGTCAGCCTGGAGGTGAGGTGTCGACTGGTGTAGAGCGATGTATCAACGGGCCCGAGAAACCGTTCATGGGATCGTTCTCTCCTGCAAGAGAGAGCCATGGGTCCCGACTGTCATCCGTATCGATATATGGCTTTGCTGCTTAGAATGAGAGCTGTTGCATTGCAGACGGTGAGGGCCAGAACGATGGTGATAGTCGGAAACCGCAGAACAGCTTTGGTTGTTAACAAAGAATACAAATCGCATAAGTGTGAGGTACATAAGTAATTTGAAGACCATGATTGCGAGCATTGTTATGCTTTGGCGCCCACCCTAACTTGCTGGTTGACTGCCATGTCTACATCGTCGCCACCTTCTAGCTCAAGTCTAACGCCAAATGTCAAGCCGGATATCTCCAGTCATCTCTCCTATCCTTCGCCTGAACAACCGGCTCCATCGACTTCGACGTCTTATGAGGAGCGATCAAGACCACTTCTGAAGGAGAGACTGTATGTCGGGAATCTGCATCCAAGTGTCGACGAGTGCGTAGCGACCCGTGTTCACATCAATACAGCTGACGGTGTCCAGGTATACCTTGCTTCAGGTATTCACGAAGTTTGGCAAGGTATCAAAACTCGACTACTTATTCCACAAGACTGGCCCACTGAAAGGCAAGCCCCGTGGATATGCCTTCGTCGAGTTCGCCCATCCGAATGTACGTCCATTCTACCATCACAGAACTTCGGTTGCTGACCCCGGGGTTCTCTTTCCACATTGTCTCCACGACACCACGATACACCCTCCTTGGGCGGTATGTTCGGGTGGTACAGTGAAGCCCGGGGTTGACGCAGCCACGCGATACGGCAAGAACTTTATACTGATTCCTACTTGCTGTGCTGCAGGATGCGCAGAGAGCACTTGAGCGTGCTCATGATAAGCTGCTCCGCGGCCGCAAACTCGTCATCACACATGCACACCAGGCGCCACTCGACCAGGGCGGACATTACAAACCGAGGAGGATCATGAACGAGGCTGGGAAGCCAACGACGCTGAGCTTGCTGAAGAGCGCGTCCACAGGTCGGGCAAACCTGTGAGTAGCATCCGCGTTTGTTCTGCCCACCCGAAGTGACCGTGTTTCCGATTAGCACTGAAGGCAAGATCGCACGTATGGAGGCGAAGTTGCGCGAGCTAGAGCAGTCATCCGTTGAGTCGCCTGTGCCAGCCGCACATCCATCTCTCCCATCAAAGCCTTCTGCGGCCACAGTCGCTGCTGCTGCCCCTGCGCCGCCCGCATCCCAGCGGCAGTCTGTTCCGCCGAGAAGACATCAAGCACCCCTGCCGTCGCTGCCGTTGACAAAGCCCGCCCCCTCGCAGGTGGCCCTTGCATCGCAGTCCCACTTACCTCGATCGGTCCCATCGAAGAGGGGCGCAACCCTCGCCGGCGTACGAATAGTGAAGAAAAAGGTGCAGTAACGGGAGATCCCAAGTGCGTGCCCCGACATTCCCGATTAACTGTAGTTATCTTACAACTGTTCCGCTGCAGCTGTACAATTCCCTGCACCTATGTCCAGAATGTTTAAACGGAATCCCATGTCAGTGCTCTACGGTGCCGCTACGTACGGCACTTGTGTCGAAGCCATCATTGCTTGTCAGCCGAGATTGTTGATGTGGCTACGAGGTACAAAATGTGATTCATGCCAGCCGCAAGCTGTACAATGTTACATAACGAATAATCATAACCCATACGCAGATAAAGTACAACAATACAGAAGGGCGTATCCGGTACTCTTCAGTTCTACCGTGGCGCGTGCTTCTTCGCAGCCTTGGATGTCAACACGTAGACCCACGCATTCCAACCGTCCTGCGTTGGGATTGACACGCGTCTAGCGCCCCTCGAGTGAGGGCCGAGCACTGCGGGCAAACGTCCGGCCGGCGGACTGAACACGGCAGGCTGCTCGATGTTGAGATCGACATAGCGGGTGGTTACAAACACTTTGAGGAAGCCCAAATGGGTTTTGGAGTTCAGCGGGTTGATCGACATGGGGTCAGAGGGGGAACCGCCATGACCAATGGGAAGACTACTCTTCCTCGGAAGTGGTGCGACCGTCGCAGACTCGGAGATGTATACAGACTGTTGTAATGGTTATCAGAATACGGTCCGTGCAAATCTAGAAGAGCCTCGTTGAAGTACTTTTATGGCGTAAGTATCGGGGTCGAAGTAGAACACGTAGGGGAAGAGGTCGACGTTCGAGTTATTCACCAAGGTGAAACCGTAGAAGTGCTCGTCAATAGGCTTCAAGACTATCTCTCTCACCGGTTTCGTGATCGTGATGTTTGAGCCTGTACCTCCCGATACTTCTGAGTTATGGAGAGTATCACATCGCCGATGCTTCGCCATGAAAGTTGCGGCACTGTGCAGGATGTCCTCGTAGTATGCGGTGGGGTCCATGTCCGCACGCACGCGATACCGTGAGCCCTCTGCGAGTGCTCGCTCGACCACGTGGAATAACACGTCTACCTTGAGATCGTCGTCGATTCTCTTCGCCGTGTTCAGCCGATAGAGATGGAAGTTGAACCGCGAGATGGCGTTGAGTACGCGTGTCGGAGGAAGAGCTGCACTCTGGGCTGCGAGATCGCGGACGCGTGTGCTGCTGCAGAAAGTGGCCACCAGATAATCTCGCCGTTCGATACGCGAGACGCCTACGGTGCCCGACTCCCGCGAGATGTCCACGAGCAAGTCGTGCGGATTGTTCTCCGAAACTACCCGATGGTAAAGCTCGTCGCACGACGCAGCACGACGTGTGGAGAGCTCCGGATCCAAAGAGGTCGACTTCGCTCCCCGAATGGAGACTGTCGTCAGGAAAGGGTTTGCGCTGCCCCATCGGATGACGACGACGCATGAGTGATCAAGGGTGTCGGGAAGTGGGTAGTTCGAGTCCACCCGGCATGCCAACGCTTCTACGCCGTCCGTCGCGTGCAGAATGACGTCCATCGCCCGGTATCCCATGCGTTGCATCGCAGTCTGAGTGAGACCGAACTCTGTGCCAGGCACAACTCCATGCACGGCCCCTGCTTGTACATGCCACGTATTGCCATCCTTGATAAGAGTGAAGGAATCGGGCACGTCCACCGGCCCGCCTTTGCTGAAGAATGCATGGGTCTTATGCGCGCCTTTGCATTCCGGGTTCTGGCCCGAGAGCCTGAGAGAGGGGAGGCATTCGGAAAAGCTACCGCGGCGCGACAGCTCGGTCATCAAATGCAAGTATGACCATCCCCTCATCCCGTCTCTCCCTAAAGTGCGAAGCATACTAATGAGGTTGACTGAGAAGACGCCGCGGGTCTCCGTCACTGGAGCGTCGCCTGCCACACGGGTAAGCGTGCATGATTTCTCTTTCGCCTTCTCCTGCGAGCTACAGGCAGCCAGGGTGACGTGGGTTGCCCGGGTCTTGTATGGCACGAATGGATGCTCGAGGGACACCATGGCTTTGTGCACCGGAGGGAACAAAATATCATGGTCGAGTGTTGGCGGAAGAGGCTTGGCGTCAGGGAGGTCGCGAACACCTCGTACCCTTTCGCCCCCTGATAGCTGCTCCCGGTCCATGCCGCCGGAGTGGCAACAGTCGAGAATTGCTATCTATAAAGGGTAAGTAATCGCTTGCATCGAAATGTTGTGGGATGGCCTACAATGTTGTCGCCCTTGTAGTCCTTCAGAGTTTGAATGAGGGCGTCCAGAGTATAGTCAGGTATACCGTGGACGTCCCGTTTCGGGTCGTAGTCGTGTGGGCAGAGAATTTCTATCTGCTTACGCTCTGCCGCCCAGCCCTCTGGCGCAGCTGCAGATGCGCCGTGCCCAGAGTAGTACAACAAGAGGGCGTCACCTCTCTTGATATCTGGGTTCCACCATAGATGGTCCTTGAAGCTATTGATGATGGAAGAACGTGTAGCGCCTTCGTTGAACAGCGCCATAATGTGGCCTTGGGGAACGCCGAGATCGTCCACCAGAAGGCGGATGAAATCCTCAGCGTCATTCCCACAACCATGCAGAGGCGGGACATCCTCAGATGCATACTTGTCAATCCCGATGACAAGAGCAAATATGCGAGGCTCGTCGTCGTTCTGAGGCTCCCCCTGATAACGATCGCCTTTGTTGAAGAACGGCTGATCCGAGTTGCCAGACCTGATTTATCCGTCATAGTCAGTACGCACTACAAAGCGCCCACAACGCTACGCACAAAGTCCCCGAGCAATACCCGCTATCAGGCGTTGTCATCGCCTTCGCACCCATCCCATCTTGACTATATAATCATATTCATTTAGCCACGGGCGCGGAGATAATTGTAGCCACAGCATACGTACTTGCCATGTCCTACTCCATGAACAGCATCGAAAAAAGGTACGGATAACTCCTTGAACTTCTCCTTCGCAGACAAAAGGCTGGTTCATCGATGTCAGTACTGATCTTCTGAGGCAGAGGGTAGTCAGCGAGACGCACACGGAGTGACGCGAAGACGGGGGCGCCTCGGTTTGCGAGCGATGTATCCCCATCGCACACATGTATGCGGAACGGTGAGAGGAGTGCGCGGCGCAGGGGAAAGTGAAAGCCAGCAGTGTTGTACCGCCAAGACCATCAAGGAAAGCACATATATACTCGCCAACTAGGTTCCAGGCTGCTGCTGGCACACAATGCTGGATAGGGCGATGCGGGTAACGAAGTGTATCTTCATCCGCCACTGTGGCTCGCGAGCTGACAGGGTCAGGGCGTCCGCGGCACAGACATTTTGAAAGAGACCACAGTGGAATTTTTCGCGCGCAGACATGCCGTGAAGCAATCTGCGAAAGCTCGCGATCTGCCACGTAACGCGTACGTGCGGGAACACTCACCCATCCAAGGCAAAGTCCACGCCCATGTGGTATTGGAAGACGCACTAGGTTTGTCGTGCCGGGAGCCACACCGACTTCTTGATGTTTCAGCAGAGCGTCCTGTGGTCCTACACAGTCAAACTTTGTCACAGCGATGAATGGATAGCTATCGCCGCCGTACCCACGAGACGTCAATAGGGACCTGGTTCAGTACTGGTTCCCCGAGGCTAGTCGTCTTGAACAGCCGGCGCCCTGCTCACTCATATCTGCGCCGTCTTTGAGAACACCATGCTATCCTGAGCCTCTCGGGACATGTAGCGGTACCGGTACCGCGACGCGCCCTTGCGTCACAAGGACACCGCCGAATACTTCGCAATCATGATTTCACTCCTTCTTATCTTCATGGATGTCAAGGCACATTGGGTCGCAGGGGAAGCAGGCCCACGAAGGTCCGTTCCGTGGATAGGGGATCGCAGAATCCAGATACATGTCAATATTTCATTGACAGATGGCGCTGACGAACATGAGCGTCGCGCGCGTCGGGGGGCATCGCACACATAGTAAGTCAGTCATCGAGTCATTGGCACGGATGAAGGATGACTCACAGGTTGCTCAATAGGCTACGTGGCTCGGCGACTTCTGCGGGAGGATCCGAGTGGTCTGTTCGATGATGGGAGAGAGCATTTGGGGATCGGTAAAGACACTAGCAGGGTCTCTCTGTGCGCTGTGATGTGCCAGCAGCGCCACAATGAAACGATCAGTCACATTGTTTCTTGCCCGGCCAACGAAGACGCAGCAAGTCTCACGACTCAGAACACTGCAGCGAGGTGGAGTCAATAACGATCGATTGTGCACAATCGTGACCCACAACCTAGGCCTTTAAAATGAATTCTACCTTTCGACCTACCCACCGAACCTCGCTTCGTCGCCACAGGTGTCTAATGCACGACCGGCAGCCCATAACCAACCTCGATGCATGTTCATCAGGTATCATGCGCATCTTGCGACTCAGAGTCGGTAACGGTATGTCATGAAGTCCCATACGGTTTGTCAGTGGCAAATACAACGGGTCGTCAGCCATGCCCATTGAGACTGACCTGAGAAAATACAGAAGCCATTGCAGATGCAGCACGGTGGTGCAAGCGACGCAACGTTACCCTCCAATTGCTGCTCTAGGGCCGCAGTCAGTATCAAGGTACTCACCTATTCAGCGCGGGTAATTTCGCCACGGCCGCAAGCGCGACATGCGTAATCTGAAGGGTGAAGTTGAAGTAAGGCAATCTCCCAACAGCGTTCAGGCTTTGGCATAGCCATCATGATGTGGCGAACCAGGAGTTAATAGGGTGGCCGCCACACCACGTTTCGGGAGAGGATTGTCACCTGAATCTGGCTTAGCCTAGGATCTATAAATATCTGAGTTTTGAACTGACTCAACTGAGTATGAACCCAATCTGCTTCGATATTTTTGATCGTAGAACTGTGCCTTGTACCGAGGACATTGTTTAGGGAAGGTGGAATATACACAAGCAACTTAGCGGGCCAATAGTCCGTGTACATCTTCTTTTCGCTGGCGAGGACAAGTTCGCCGGGTTTCTCGAGAGTCTCGTTCCGCGGACTCGGAGGTGGTTTACAAGGCTTCTATTGTCGCCTCATCGCGGAGTTGTCCTCGCCATCGGACAACACGATCTCATCAACCGCCTTGCTCCTGCCAGTTGACAGTGCTTTCACCGACAATGAAGCGTCGCGACTGAACCGGCTTGAGAGCACCATCGGCAGTCCCTCGTCGGCGTCCTCGTCTTCTTTCAGCATCAGGTCCCGAGCCTCGCGTGTCGATATCAAGCTCCCTCCTCTTCCTCGGCGACACCGTTCCTGCAATATCCCCACTCGTCATCTTGTAATTCATCTCGTTGAATCGGATCCTCCCGCGCAAAGCCATAGGCAGGATATGAGACGCAGACAGCGTGTCTGCTGTCAAGTCAGGTCGTTGAGCAGGACCGGCGGGATGAGGGCCGTCGCCAAACAAGGATACTTGGAGTGATTCTGTAGGATTTGTGACCTGTGAAGCCTATGGTGAAGGGGCTGACGAACGCTTCACAGCACGGGGATCACCTTGGTGGGCCACCAATTTGTAGCACCCCTCTTCCTCAGCACCTCATTCGCCAGATTTCCCAGACTAGTCACCTTCACCCAGGTGAGAGAGCCTAGTCTGGTCAAGAACCATGTCTCATCGTCCACGGTGCTACCTCCCAGAGTGGACATCGAGGCCGTACAACGGAGAGCAGATGCAGACAAGGATAGTTGCGATGAGGGCAGCGCGGTGAGCGTGCTGGCCGAATGAGCCCGTGGCGGAGCAGTGGCATGGTAGATGGCTCGGTACTCTGGGGAGATATAGGTATGAGGTCGCTACCACTGAGTTTGCACAGTGAGGAAGTCCGGTGGGCGAGATTGAGACAGCTCTCATTCGTTTCGCAGAGCTGATACTGCTTGCTGGTGCCTTTGATTTACCTTTCCCGGGTACCGTAGAAGGCGGTGTAGTTCCGCCCGCCTTCCTGCCGGACGGATTCCCGGGACTCTTCAAGCGATCTAGCTCAATCGCATCCGTCTCCTCGTCCGACAGCAGGATGGGACTCTCCATGCGACTGCCACTCGCCTTGTCTCCGGGCGATGAAACGAGCGGACGCGGCGTTTTGCGACATTCCTCCCTTTCCCTGGTGAATCCTCTGAGGACGTGGTTGGAGAGCCAGGTACTCGCTTTCTCCGTCCATACGTGCCTTTGACTGGCATCCTTGGTTTAGAGTATATATGAGGCGGGGGCGGGCAGAGACAAATTTGAGACTGTCGGTGACGGGTTCAATTGACGCAAGGCGTGCACGGTGCAGGCGCCCATAATCCCAGACGCGCTTGTGCGCGACGCGTGTCGTCACAACCACTCACGTCACTACACAAGGCCGTCTTGTCTTGACTGCCAACCGACAACTGTGAAGCTTAGCCCACAAGACTTGCAATACTTGGAGAAGAACCTTCGATACAAGAGTGCATTGACTGGACAGGCCACGAAAGCCTGAGCGAGATTGGGTGGTGATATGTGTAGTGAAATGCATGGAATGGTTCGGTAACCGCGATCTGTACCACGACGATACATGAAGGCAAGTAGCATGTCTATCTACACTACACAGCAGTATATCTACACCTTGACAGCAGTATCCGCGAAGACTACAAATGAACATAATCCCAGAGGGAGACAAAGCGAAGTAGTACATGTCCCTGCGACGATGTCTATGCCAGCGTGACAATGACACCGACGAGGCCGGCAGCAACGACGGTAAGGAGAGTTGAGGTTTGGAACCGAGCCGCACCGCTGGTCGTTGGCGCGCCGCCAGAGGAGGTGGTAGACGACTCAGACTCGGATGCACCCCTGGTGGGTGTTACAACCTTGGAGAATCCGCTCCAGGTAGTCTCGGTGGTTACAGAACCGGTAGGGGTGGCACCACTTCGTTGTGTGCTGCCTGCATTAGCGGTGTCACCATCATCGCCGCTGGACGAAAAGTCTTCCAAGTCGGGGGTCCACGTAGCGAAGTCACCTCACCGGTGGGCACGGGGGACGTCGTGATAGCGTCCACACCGGTCGCAGAGGCACCGCCCTGGACCGCAAAGAGCTCAACGGTCTGGGTTACAGTCGTGGTCACAGTGGTTCCTCTGCTACCCATGGCGATACCGACGTCCTCGCAAACAGCTATTCCATCGGCAACGTTGCAGTTTTCGTAATTGGCAAGGCCGAGGTTCTCGTCAAAGTAAGTTAAGGCCGCAGTACTCGGGCCAGCCACGAGCGTGGCTATGGAGCGGTGAGCATGGGCAATCACTCTAAATGATAGCAGAACGAACCAGGTCCTGCGAAGCCGTAGGCATACTTGCCTACGCTGGAGCCACCAGGAGCAATGACATAGGTCGCCACGCCATTTTGAGAACCGATGAGGTTCGCGGTGACAGGCTGCGGTTCGAAGCCGGGAATAAACAGAGAGGTACCAGCGTGTGCGTCTTGTATCGAAGAAACATGTACATTGGTGAGCTTTCGGAACGAATTGCGTAACAACTCACGGTGAGCGTAGAGTATGGCGGAGACAACAAGCGTGAAGGACAGCATTGTGGAAGGAATGGCGTGGATAATGGATGAATGGAATGAGGACGGGGTCAACAAAAGATTGCACAGGGGACAGGGCAATGATCCTTGAACGATCCCCCTCCTCCTCGGAGTCCTCCCCCTGCAGGTCCTCCTCCTCGCGGTGCCTAGTCGGATGTCGTACATCGCATCACATGGTGTAATATCTTGGAGCTGCAGTGCATATCTCTTGGAGCTCTGGCCAGAGCATGGTTGACGAGATTCGTCGCGTTTATGGACGGACGTTCTCACCGGAAACTCAGGCTGTTCACGGTGAACACCCGCGCTCAAGCTCAAGGCCGCGTATGAATAAGACTAAGTAGGCCCTCGTCATGATGCGTGGAACACGGACTGGGTAAGTCGGGAATCGGGATACCAGTGGAAGTGCGCGGGTTTTACTTATTATTAGACAAGTCATAATATTCACAAATCTCGCTCTGCCAGTGAGCTCCCCAACAAATCAGTCCTCAGGCTATATGACGCGGGACAATGGCCCAGGGGCACGAAGCCGGGCAGCACAAACCACGGTGAAACGAGCACGACAGCCGCGGCGTAAACGCCGATGAGAGTACTGAGCAGGCTCTAGGTATAAAAGTAAGCAAACTACTAACTCTCTGGTAGTATATCGGTTAGTACACGCGCCTGTCACCTGGCCGCGCGAAAGCGGGGTTCGACTCCCCGCCAGAGAGTAATTCTTTTTGTCCCCCCATCCACGCGCCTTGCGTGAAGATCATAGAGGTCTCCTGCGAACGTTCACGGTCTCATGTTGGCTGCCAATTCGGCATGCAGACATGTCTCTCCAGAAAGCGCGCATGGGCTCCTTAAACCTTCGCAGGTAGCAACACTCGCGCCCCACCTGGACTGATAATTACTCAATGCCGGTTGTCTCACAATTGCGACAAACCGGTGGCGAACATTTACAATCAAACAATATCAATATTTACATCCTGCAAGAGAAGGTCCAGTACCAAGTCTAACACCTTCGCCTGGCGGCTCGACGATGTGATACCTCCCCCCAGAGGACATTATATGTGAAAAGCCCAGCACCTGGGGATAGCCCGGTTCCCATCTGTCCGATTGGGTCAATGTCATAACGAAGACAGCGCGACCCTATAGTGGCTTACATAGTTTCCGGCAGCGCGTGAACATATCTCGCAGGGTCGCACAGGATAACATGCTGAGTGGACAGTGCGCCTCATGTTTGGAGCGAAAAGGTGTGCGCACCCTGCCGGGCTTCTCTTCGAACTTCCGCACGAGGACAGGCCGCTCGTGGCGTAGGTCCTGCCATACATCACAGGGGATCTTCTCGAGGAAAATGCCGTCCCATTCTTCGCCTAATGGGTTTTGCCCATCAGGCCATGGGCCGATCTTCCGCTTGCAGACGATGTCATCCGGATGGAAGAGGCGGAACTGTGCGGGAGACGTCAGTCTCGAGGATAGCGGGGGTGATTTTGGCGCATCGCGCGAACATTTCTCTCGTCGTAGATTGCTAGTCTCTGGAGGTTCTGACTGTGTCTGCTCATATTCACCGCTAGAGAGATACGGGCACTGAACTATCGCATAGAAGCGTTCGATGTTTTAGCGATGGCACCCGTGCTGAGGCGAAAGGCTACACTCACCTGGAAGATCTCCCAGGAGGTGTTCAACGCCTTCGTCGCGTCGTCAATAAGGGCGGTCAGAGGTGCGTTTTTGGGACGTTTCTTGCAGCGATGCAAGGGCCGATTTTGCCCCGATTCTGACAGCCAGAAACGTCCCGAAAACGTCCAAAATCGCGCTCACCTCTGACCGCCCCACAACAACTGAAATCGCTCTACACCTTCAACGTCGTTTCAGTCAGGTTTCTGTGCTTACTCAGGACTCAACTATCGTCCACGTGCGGGCGAGAATTTCGTCGCTCTTGGCACTCCGTAGACAGGCTCGTTGGACTGCTCAGTACTACTACTAAGTGACACTGAAAGACTTGGGCCCTGGTCTCGTTAGCTGAGACAGGCTGTCAGCCCTGCTCTAGTGTACAAGGGATATCCTCTTTCGCTTTGGGCAGGACTTCGCCAAAGGTGCACACAGGTTGACAACTTGAATACTAAGTTCATAGTGGTTATGTTACAATTTGTAAGACTTCCGTTAGCAGAGGATTGTAGTACATTTGTAAGAGGCACTAGTCTGTACTACACGGCATTTGTTATCTGTTATCAACGCGTGGAAGGGGGCGATACACAAGCCAGAAGCGTCCGCGCGAAACACGATTTTCGAGTGAAGAAGCTCCTCCCGAGGCGCTTCGACGATTCACGAGCGTTTCGCGATTTTGGGCGATTTTGGTGATCCAGAATCGTTGCTAAAATCGCATCAAAACCGTCGAGGGAAACGCCCCAGAAACGCACCTCTGACCGCCCTTAATGACACGGGAGACCTTTCTGTAGTGAACGAATCTGTACACAAAGTTCTTCGTCAAGTGCTTCTCCAAGATCTTATACACCTCTACGAGTGACCTATCCCCGCCTGAACGGATCAGCTTTGGGCGATAGGAGCACAACTCACTTGAGCAACCTGGCGATTTTGATGGCCATGGGCCAATCGACGTTCTCTGAGTCGGACCCCACTGCGGCACAGACATCCCGTCCAAACTGTTCGACTTGCTTGACTAGGCGGAGCCCGCGGCTTATGTCCAACCTGGCTTTCTGTACGCCCTGTCAACAGAACAAAGCCAGGCAAGTCACTTGGACACGAGGTCGATACCTGAACTGTCTTTACGATAGCCTTGACCAGAGTGAAGACGGTCTCGGGTGGGGCGGGGATCATGCCTGAGAAGGCCTCAAGCAGAGCGATCACATTGATCGTATTCGAGATCACGTTGGTGACGAGTGGGCTGATGATGTTACGCAGCGGGTCCCTCGCCGTCTCGGCGTGGTCTGTGGTCGAGGGAATTTCGGCAACGCGAGGGGACAGTGAGGCGGGCATGGTTGACAGCAAAGACGGCACTGCACAAGCATTGCTTCTCAAGCACTAAGGCGTCCCTGGGTGGGTGCCGGCGTCCTAGGCTGCCCAACCTAGCAGGGCACAGCCTGCTTTGCATATCGATGGAAGACCGCGACTCAGCCGCGTGCGCCAGTATCGCGGACATGCGGCACCTGGAGGTAGGGAGCATTATGTTATACGCGGTTGCGTGTGCTTGTGGACCCACAAAGGCTGACGGTCTACGCCCACACCTGGATAGCGGCTTATCCTGGCGGACAAAGTCAGACTGAGGAATACCTATAGTGGTAGCGATTCGCTCACCTGACTACAAGGCGCTCGCCTGCAACTGGACGTATGGCTGTATGTGGCACGAGTGCAGGCTACATGGCGTAGACAGTCCAATGAGTAGACGCATTACACCTCGAGAAAATGCTGTTGTTGCTCTGTGACTGGCTGAACGTACTACGACGCCAGCACTCAGCAGAGTTGACCGGCGTCACGGAACGCTCGATTGTCGCTGTTCAACCGCTTGAACACTTCAGATAGGCAGCCTTCATAGACACTGGTTGGACCCCATGGCGACGAAGGGACACTACGAGCATACCAGAACCTTGAAGTTGCGAAAGACATTAGACAAAGCGAGACGAGCAAACCCTAACCTGAGGGGAGCGATCTGCCCAGCTTAGGACGCCACCGGTTAAAGCCGAAGAACTGTACAGCGGCAATCGGCATCCTTTCGGCATGCAACTTAGCCACACAACCCAAAGTACACACCGCACAGCGCCCACAAGCCAGCCTCCGTTCTCAGCAAGTCCTCCAACAAAATGTCCAAGCGCGGTATGTCCCCATTGCCGTCGCTGTCTTCGACGCACAGGCATGTTTCTCATTCTTGTTGCTGGTCTATTCAGGCTCAGGTGCATCCGGCAACAAGTTCCGTCTCACCCTCGGTCTCCCGACGGGTGCCGTCCTCAATTGCGCCGACAACAGCGGCGCAAAGTCTCTCTACGTGATCGAAGCATACGGGACTGGCTCGCACCTGAACCGTCTGCCGGATGCAGGTGTGGGTGACATGGTTGTCGCGTCGGTGAAGAAGGGAAAGCCCGAACTGAGGAAGAAGAGTGCGTATCCTTTGCCATTGACCCAAAGTCCTCCGAATTGAAAATTCATGCGCTTGATAGCGATGCCCGTTGTTGTTGTCCGGCAGCGCAAGTCGTGGCGTCGGAGAGAGGGTCTCGTTCTCTACTTCGAGGTGAGTTGACTTCTGTACTGGGATGTCTTATATATATCTCACCTGTCTCGTAGGACAACGCTGGTGTCATCGTCAACCCTAAGGGTGAGATGAAGGGTTCGGCGATCACTGGCCCTGTAGCAAAAGAATGTGTGCGTATCGAAGTCCCTAGTTCTTGCCGCCACATCCTGACGCAGTTCTGTCGACCGGCAGGCGGATCTCTGGCCGCGTATTGCATCCAACGCGGGTACTGTCGTATGATTCTCTCTCCGTCTCTATCCACCTACGCCTTGTATCGCATATATGACTATGGCCGCAATTCCATGCTACGAGTATTCATGGTGTACTGCTCTACTCTGACAGTAGATGCTTGCGGTTGCAGCACAATCGCCCTTCCTTCCATAGAGGTAGTGGAGCCCTATGTCAACTTAGCGGTCCCCCTGGCCTGAGGAACGGGATCTCATCGATGGGCCCGCTGCACAGTTCAGGTTGATAATGACAACTTAGCTAAACGACAGACCAGCCAGGCGCCAGTTCCGGTCTGAGTTTTCCTTGCGCTTCGATGATTGTGACGGGCCTCTGTTTACAGTCACAGGCGTGTGTCGATCCTACCCGACTTTTATCTTCAGCCTCCACAGGTGTAGTGCTCCCCACCGGATCATGTTCACCCTGACTAATTCACCTTCCAACTTGAACGATAGGAAACCGGCCGTACACGCTTGGTCGGTACGGTCTACTCGCAGATGTCATGGTGCCGCTCTTCAGGCACAAGGTGACCTGCCGCGGTGAGACACGTAACCGGTGGACCGTCCGGATGCTCAAGACAGCCCATGCACCCTCCCCTTTCAGTTGCATATGGCCTGCAAATGTAAGTTTGGGTCCCCTGGCATGTTGCTTTTCACCTTCGGCCATTGTCCTCGTCTCCGTTGCAGATTATACCGGCCGACAAGCACCTTCCGTTGACCATTTTCTGGCATAAGCAGGATATGACCGGCCGCTGTTGTTAGCGATGTTTCAGCATGATGAGGCAGGACTCATAGATCTGAGTAGATTCCTCACGTCGCCTCTCAGTATCTACAATGAACATGCAACGGTGCAGGGCTATCCGGCAACTGTGCTCCACGAGTACTGTATTGTCTCCTCAGTATTAGACGGGCGTCTAGCTGTGGGAGGGGTGTCCTCCCGATGTTACTTATTGTAAGTATTGGTAATTTGCGGCGCCGCTATATCATGGCATAATTGATCATAACTGTCGTAGGTCCGATAAGGTACCTCCGAGTCCGAAGATGGGTCCCTCTTGGGTCCCTCCGACCCGCGCTGAAACGCTTCAACTCGACACAACACAATCCAACACCTAGCATTGCCGCTGTCTGCATGTCTTTCCGCATAGATGCAGCGTCTCATTCAAGCTTATCCTTGGGAAAAGTAATCGACCGCCGGAGTCGTACATATTTATCACGTTGGTCATACGACCATGTGGGTGATACGGGGGCCATACGGTCGTTCCGTACAAACCACACCGTCTCCGGTGCGAAGTCTCTTTGCTTTTCTTGTTTCGTGTGTTCACGCTTGGTTCACGCCGCCGACTCACGACGTCATTACATCTCAACATTCCTCGGCGCGTGTATCAGGCGACCTGGCACGCCCATTGCATCCGCTGCGAATGATGAAAGTAGCATGTTCAACGCCACCATGTGGCTTTCGCGTTTGCCTAGGCCTCGAGGCCCGACGGACACGCTGTAGTGCAGGCGGACGATCATCGTGTAACATCCGCACGGACCGCGCCGCTCTCAGGAAGGCATGCGAATAGGTACGCTGAGGCCTTGAGAGGTTGGCTTTTTTTGACCTAGAACCGCCGGTCCGACGTCGACAAATTTGACCGTCTCAACGTAGTGAGAGGCGGAACAAACTCGCTACATTGATCCTGACCTCTCCCAACATGCTGAGCCCCCGCTGGAGGCTGCACCCACGGGCACCTTTTGGGAATGTCCATCAAACTCACGGGCACCTCGCATGCTTATCAACGGCCCGTGTACACCCTTCTTCGGTGCTTCTAACCTCTTGTACGGGTACGTACACACTCCCAGAGCTGGCTTATCTTTCGTTGACTATCTGATAGATGCCGTCTTGGGCTACATTCGGGCTACAAGCAATCCCTGTCAGGACGCCTCAACAGCTTCCAAGTAGCTGCATGCACGCGCCGCGCGACTATCACCGTTCCGCGAGGTCTCTCCTCGGTCTCTCCCGTCGTCCGCTTCTCATCCGTCGCCCTGCCGCCCGTGCGCTCGCATGCTCTAAATCCTCTTGTGACTGCCAAGCCGCATGGCTCTATTCCTGTCCGCGCTATGTCCAACGAGTCAGGCAACCTCTGGCGGAATGCCTCGCGTACCACTCGGTGCGGCTGGCGACGGGGTGGTCGGCTGCACACTGTGCACGAGAGGCACACGGAGAAGCACACGAACCGCAGACATGCGTGTCCGTTCTTCGATACATGCAATAGCGCGTGGGCTTATAAGGTGCGGGTATGCCAATGGGCTCGCTCCCCATCTCGAGTACGATACCGAGGGTTCCACCAGGCCCGGACACTACCCTCCAGCCTCTGACGCCTCGCTCGCGACATGGCCCGCTCTACGATCGTTTCGATGGTATTCGCGCTCGGCGCACTCTGGTGCGCGAGTGCGACGCAGGTGATGCAGCGCCCTGCCGACTACAAGGACCCGCCGCGCGAGTTTGCCATGGGCGATCCGACCCCGCAGCTAGTGAGCAAGCGTGCTGACGGCGGGTATGTGCAAGCTGCGTACTTCACCAATTGGTGCGTAGTCGTATTTCGTGTATTCGCGCGTGGAGCCTGTGATTGACGCGGTTGTGGCTGGCGCAGGGGTATCTACGGCGCCAACTTCCAGCCCAGCAACATCACGCCGAGCGACCTCACACACATCCTCTACGCGTTCGCAGATGTCTCTGCGTCCACCGGCTTGATTTCCCTCACGGACACGTACGCCGATGAGCAGAAGCACTATCCTGGTGACTCGTGGGACGCCACTGGAAACAACCTCTACGGATGTCTCAAGCAGGTGCGATCAATGCGCCGTCATCTCATCTTAGACGCCTTCTCATAGTTTCCCACAGATGTACTTGCTGAAGCTGGCGAATCGTAACTTGAAGGTTCTCTTGTCCGTTGGCGGCTATACCTACTCTCAGGAGGGACACTTCGACTTCGTCACGGACGCCTCGCTCCGTGCAGCGTTCGTCAACTCTTCGACCTCTTTCATCGAGAACTTCGGTTTCGACGGGATCGATATTGACTTTGAGTATGCGAATACTCCCGAGCTTGCCGCGGGTTTCGCGGACCTCCTGACAGAGATGCGGACCGCCTTTGATGCGCTTGCCACGGAGAAGGGCGACAGCACGACCTACCAGCTCACCGTGCGCCCAGATTCGTCTATCTTGGTATTTCCGTCCTGAGTGTCCTTCCAGATTGCTGCCCCCGCTGGCTACGACAACTACCAGTACTTCAACGTCAAGCAGATGGACGCTGCGCTCACCTACTGGAACTTGATGGCGTACGACTACGCAGGATCTTGGCTCAACATCACTGCAAATCAGGCAAACGTCTACGACGCGTCGCTCACCAACGTCAGCACGGACGTTGCTGTTCAGTGGTACCTCGGCAATGGTGTGACAGCGAGTAAGATGACCATCGGTACGTGACATGACTTGCGCGAGTACGATCACGAACTCACGGAGGACAGGCATCCCACTCTATGGCCGTGCCTTCGAGGACACGAAGGGCCTTGGTGACTCTTATGATGGTGTTGGCCCGGGCACCATACAGGCGGGAATATACTCATACAGTGCTCTCCCGCTTGCTGGCGCGACAGTGACGGAGAACCAGACATCTGTCGCGTCTTACTCATACGATTCCTCCAAGGAGGAGTTCGTCAGCTACGACACACCGACCATTGCGAACATGAAGGCGCAATACGTCATGGACAAGGGGCTTGCCGGCTCGATGTTCTGGGACCTCAGCACGGACAAGACGGGCGACGAATCGCTCGTGTACGTGACGAGCCAGGCATACGGCAGCCTCGATCAGACTCAGAATCACATTGAGTGCGTACCTTCTCACGAGGATCGCCGAGATGCAGCTGACGTGTCCTGCGCAGCTTCCCCGATAGCGAGTGGACCAACATTGCCGACAACATGGGCGAGTCGAACACCACAACGTCGACGTCGACGACGGCCACGGCTACGACAACCACCTCGTCTACTGTCAGCACCACCGCGACTACCACGACAAGCAGCGCGACCACAACTAGCTCCAGCTCTAGTAGCCAGTGCGCCAGCGTCAGCGCGTGGAGCTCCGGTACTGCATACACCGGTGGGCAGACCGTCACGTACAGCGGCGATTTGTGGTCCGCGAAGTGGTGGACAGAAGACGATACCCCGGGTGGTTCAGGTACGTCAACAGCTCTGACAAGAACGGATGTTGTGCTGACGCGATTTGGGCGCTGCTAGCGGGTGTCTGGACAGATGAGGGCGCGTGCTAGATGCACGACAATACCAGGATGGGAACATTGGCTGAACAATTCGTGCTACGCTACATATAAGTTATACGACTGGGCGTTTACACGGGTGTACGCAATGTGTATAGTAGACGGGACTGCAAATGATATCCCCCCCTGTATCACTATCAGAATACCCGTGGACCCGATAGCTAGCTGAGGTTGTGTGACGAAAACCGCCTGAGGTCCCACTCATAGGTACAGGGACGAACAGAAGATGACGGAGTTAGGCCGCTCGAGCATCTCACTCGCCTTCTCGAACTTCTCTTGCAGCTCGCTGTTCCCAATGACCTTCGCCGCTTGGCTCATCTGTCGGATAAGCTCCTGCAATCGGCGGAACACACGGATGAGAGAGCCCTCGAACTGGTCTGTGAGCTGCATCACAGAGAAGGGTGTCAGGGTCCGACGGGCGTCGAGAAGGAGGGAACTGCGGACCTTGCAGATATCAGCGAACGATGCGCCGCGACACCATTGGACAACGGCGTCCATGAGTTCAACCTTGAAGGACTTCACGTAGTCGTCTTCGTTGATCGGCAACTTGGACTCCTTCGACACCTTAGCTATCCGCCGAGCGATCTCCTGCATCACCCGCAGAGGCGCAGCGAGTTCCTCCTTCAGTTTCGTGACTTGCTCGCTCTAGGTAATGTGATGACCATTAGTCGCTACGATGACGCGCGCTACAAAAGGTACACGCACCTTCTCCGTGAACACGAAACAGCTGAGTAACCCTGCACACTGCTCGGGACTCAACGGGTTGAAGACGCCGTTGAAGATCAACTCCGTCAAGAGCAACTCATCGCCGGTGCTGATCTCACACGCGACACGTCCTTTCATGTCCACGATGTCTGCACTCGTGGTGAAGCCAAGTCGCCTGAGCACTCGTTTCCGGTACTTCAGCTCCTCCATCTGCAGGACGTCATTAGTCGCCTGTATGCGCTTCTTCAGTTCGCGGATTTTCATCTGGCAGTCCTGTTTCCGCTTGTAGGCCGTGTAGAGCTCCGGAAGACGAGGGTCCTTGTGCAGGGGCGATGAGACGAGCTTGCCCTCCATGAGGTCAATCTTCTTCACAAGCGCCTTGAACTTGTCGTCCTTGATGTCCATGTCTTGAACAGGATCGAGGAGGATGACACCATCAGGAAAACGTCGTTGTACCTCCTGTACGCTCTTCTGCACGGTCTCACGAGCATTGAGAGGTCGTAGGTCCTTAGGGAGGAAGATACGCAACCGACTGATAGCCTTGACTGTCGAGAGGAACACAGGGACTACGAGTGGCGTGCCCTTCTGGCCCTTCGAGCATGGCTGTACTCCGCCGGGCGTCGCAACGGTGATGTTCCGGTCCTTCGGTAACGACGAGCTCTCGGCACAATTGAGGACGACGTCAAGGATGTACTGTTCGTGCGGTGGTACATCGTCCAATCCTGCAACGGGCACGTTCTGGCATGACAAAACATCAGTCATGGCGGCTGTGCACAGTACGTGGTCACGAACCTTCGGCGGCAGACGCTTCTGGTAATTCACGATAGCGCCCCAGCCGAAGTCGAGGTCTTTATACTTCACCCACACCAGGCGGCCGGGCTGGAGGAACGGTAAGCTGTAGTTGGGGTGCGTGATGACGTCCCGGAAGTCCTGGCCCATCTGGTCCAGCTGCTGGCGGTATTCGTGATACTCCGCGACGCTCTCCTCGTCAGGGACTACTATCGACTGCTTCCGCTCTTCTTCGCGGCGAAGCTCTGTCAGCGCACATATCAGCACATCGTATCGCTTCTTCGGATCCTAGGACGGTAGGGGCACTAACCGTCTTCGAGCAGCGGTACTCCCATGCTGCTCTGGAACTGGAAGAAACACCGCTCGAGCATGTATTCAGGGCTGATGCCCTCCACCTTCATCAGATTGAGTACCATGTTGTAGCCGAGATGGAACGCGGAATCCAGCCGATCTGCCTCGCCCTTGATCATCTCCTTCGCTCCCTGCGGCTCCAGCTTCTCGTCGCACATCATGATGACGACGCCGCGGTCATCGAGACCACGACGACCGGCGCGCCCAGACATCTGGATGTACTCGCCAGAAGATAGATTTCGGAACTCGCGCCCGTCGAACTTCCGCGCGGCAGTGAAGACGACCGTCTTCGCGGGCATGTTGAGGCCGATGGAGAACGTCTCCGTGGCGAAGAGCACCTTGATGAGGCCCTCCTGAAAGAGGATCTCGATGACCTCTTTCAGGATGGGCAGTAGGCCACCATGATGGATGCCGATGCCGCGCTTGAGCAGAGGGAGGAGGTTGGATATTTGTGGCAACTTGCGGTCGTCCTGCGCGAGGTTATCGATCGCGTTGTTGAAGATATTTGTCACCAAGTCCTGCTCGTCCGTTGAGTTGAACTCCATCTTGGACAACGTTAGCGCCAGGCCCTCGCACTCGCGCTTGCTGAATGCGAAGATGATGACCGGGTTGTAGTTCTTCAACATGATCATCTTGACAATTTTCTGTACGTCGGAAGAGCCTGGAAGGCGTCAGCGTGCGTTGAATGGAGTTCTGTGCAGACGTACCTTTTTTCTCGCCACCCTTCTTGGACTTTCCCTTCCGCCCCTTCCCACTCTTCGGATCCGCGGGGTCGTCGCCCTGCTTCTCCTGCAGCATGCCCATCGCCTTGCTGAAGTTGTCCTCCCTGAACTCGCCCTTCTCGTTCACGACGAGATAGATGCCCTCTCCACCCCCCGGGAACAGGTAGTGCTGCAGCGGCGTCGGCCGGAAGTCTGTGTATACGACGTGACACGGTTGCTCGTGTGACTTGCATATCCACTCTGCGAACTGCATTGCATTCGGGATGGTCGCGGACAGGAAGACGTAGCGCACCGTGTGCGGCAAAAGGATGATGGTTTCCTCCCAGACCACACCACGCTCCTTGTCTCGCATGTAGTGAATCTCGTCGAAGATGACCCATGCGACTTCGCGCATGATTTCGGACCCTCGATAGAGCATAGACCGCAGAATCTGTACGACGGCATGTGAGCATTCGGTAAGATACGAGACCTGACGGACGTACTTCTGTCGTCATAACCAAACACGTCGCTGAAGGGTTGATTGTTACATCCCCCGTCATGAGGCCGACGTCCCCAAACTCAGCTAACATCTCCCGATATTTCTGGTTACTTAGGGCCTAAAAACACTTCATTTATACGTGATCATACTGTACATGGATGCGACTACTAGCCTTGATGGGGCTCGTGTAGATAACACGCTGCTTATTTTGAAGACATTGCGCAATAGCGTACTCCGCGACGACCGTCTTTCCGGCACTGGTGTGCGCAGACACCAGTACGCTCTCGTTCCGCTGAATGGCGTATACGGAAACCTGCTGGAAGGGGTCCAAAGTGAACTTGTACTCCCGCGCCGGTTTCGCTGGAGGGACATGGCTCGCTATCGGCACGTATGGGTAAGCTGGGGGAACAGCGACTTGGTGTCGAACCTGGTGCTTGAGTTCAAGACGCGAGCCCGGCTCTGTGGTCCCCGTCAAGCCCGCGCTCGCAGCGACCTCTCGCTTCGCCTCGATCTCGACCTCGTCCAGGACCATCGGCTTCGGCGACGCCACTCGGGGTTTCTTCGTTGGAGGGCCGTCCTCGGACATCTCGTCCGTGGTCTTGCCGTTAGTCACTGGGGAGGGTGATCGCGGGGGCGTTGGTTGAACAGCTTTGCGCTTCCGCCCCTCGTCGACTCGTACGTCCATTGGCACATCCTCGGCTGGGGCATCGTCCAGGAATGAGAATAGGTCATTAGAGCTCATGCTGAGCAGCCCGCGAGAAAGTTATATGGGCAAATAGCCAGTGGAGTAGACGAGAGGTAAGAAAATGGTGTACTTAGCAAGCGCCCGTTGGTGGGTGTCGATTGAATTTGATGATTATTATGACTCTGCTTTATTCCCTATTATCAACAGTATTATACTATTACTCCTGCGACAACGATGTTCGTCTTGACTCAAACTATCATCTTCGTTGATCAGACTCCCTCATTCCATTGGCCCCACACCGGCGGGAGCTATCCATAACACTGAACAGGCTCATCAGGTATAGCGCAGGGTCGAAAATAAGAGGAAGAGGTGGTGCCGACATGACGTTGCGTGCGAAGAACCAGGGTGTACATGACTCCCGTGAGTTGAGGCTCATCCGTCTGGCTATTTTCTCGACGGCTCATGAGAATCCTACCGAGGTGCCCACGAAGCCAGGATGAGCACTCAACGCAGGACATGCTGTGCGCGTGTTTGCGACCTCTCCCTCGCTCTATTTGGAGGCTTCGCGGTGTCGTGTGTGGCCTGGGCCATGGATCGGGAAAAGGGCACGCTGCGGCATCATGCATGAGCCTGTTCTGAACTTCTGAGGTTCTGACCTGAATGTATACCCTTCGATCGACCAGGGATCAGGCAGTACGAGGGCTTTTCCTGGCTATCGCGTGCAAAGGGCCCTCGTCTCCCGTAGGTTCCCGTCTAGATCCAGATGTTTGCTTACCGGAGATTCGCGTTGCTGTAGACATCACAGTACATAGAAGATGGTGTGTACCTTCATATACTTACCGATTGAGGAATCATGTTGACGAGAAGTACAAATGCCATTGTTCACAGGTTCTTCGATACTAGGCACACGACGCCAAAGGTGCTGAAGAGTGCTACGACGTCGACGTGGGAGACGTAGACGGCGTGTCTTTGTCATAGGGTCGCTTCGTCCGCAATCCCGACCGTCGGCCAGGGTACACCTCTCTTCCGGCTCCGACAGTGGTAAACAGGTGCTGCGGGGGTCGGAAAACAAGTTGAACGCGGACCAGATACCGACGAACAATGCGCTTGCTCGACGCGTCACCTTCACAGGGTACCATCCTCGTTCCCACCGTATCTGCTGGTCATCTTTTCTGGGATCGGATCTGCCGTACTGGTCCCCGCAGGCACGAGGCCAAGCGAAATGTTAATGCTGACCCCTCGACTGCTCCCTGGGACGACGCTTCTCGCTGCGCTTGTTCTAGTCAGTCTAGCTTCCCGTGCTTCGCCGCCGGGGAATGTCGCGATACGGAGCGGCTGAGACGTGCTGCTCAATAACAAATTACGCGCCGGGCATGGGCCCTGGCGGGGGCCGTTCCGGGCTCCCAAGGGCAGCCTCCCCTGCACGTTCCGCATCTCCTATGCTCCCTACTATCGATGGAATGTGGAGTACATGGAGTGTTCTTTGTGGGACACTCCCACCGTTCCCATGAAGCTGTGCACGTCCTAGTTGTTCCGGCTTCATAGGGTCATGCCACAGAAAGGGGGTCTCATGATCGAGCTAGCGCCGAAGCACGATGGAGGTCGTCGTCGCGGGCCCGGCTAGCACTTCGAAATCGACTGCTAGTCGAGGCTGTGACGCGCCCGCTGACAGTCAGCTGGACGCTGGTTGGCGAGCAGATGCGAGATGAGTATGGCGGTCGGCCTGAATGGTCCAAACGCGCGATATTTGCGGTCCTCGCGGCTTAGAGTTGACACTGACAGCACAGCGATGCATTGTGTCCATCGATACTCGTGCTCCATTGTGCGTCCTACAGTCTTCTCTCACTCGGCGTTGCCGCCTGGTGAACTGGACAGTTCCGGCACCTCTGGGACACGTTGTATTGTGTAGAGTGGGCGAGGCGTGTCAACGGCCTCGAGAGATTCTCTCGGTCCATTGTTCAGCATGTAAGTTTACCATTTGCACGATTTCACTTTGTTGGCTTGTGGTCGCGTCACGCCGCCCAGCACCAACGATGGTAAGTCGACCATTTGGAGACCCGGACAAGGCCTGTTGGGGCGGGGCCTCCGTATTGCCCCGCCTGGCTAATGGATTTCCACCCGCGATGGTCACGGAGAGTGGATGTGGCTGAGTGAGTACGTTACTATTCGTCGTGCTGCGACAGGCTGCTGAATCAGGGTCCCGTGACCGTGTTGAGCAGTCACATCCTCGACTTAGTCAATCCGCAAAGGGGTCAGTCGAAGCCAGAATGCGTGTTCACGACCAGCTGACAGCTATTCTGGCGCAGAAGATCACGCTTCGCTGAGAAACGCTCGACGCAGGCCGCCGCAATTTAAATAGCCCCCTGGACCTCTCCCACCCACTCCAGCCTCCCCTCTTCGGATAGAGATTGCGCCTCGTATATCGCGTCGCAAATCCTTCAGTATGCCTTCCAAGCAGGTCATCGCAAGCCAGGACAATGCTGTCTACACCACCTCAGCTGGTGCGCCCGTAGCGGAACCGTACGCCGTCCAGCGCGTCGGCCTCCAAGGAGGTCTTCTCCTCCAGGGTATGTACCCAATATTCACGGGGACGACGGGCTTGGCTCATTCATAGTCTCACAGACTTCCACCACATTGACCTGATCGCTCACTTCGACCGTGAGCGTATCCCTGGTACGTATCCACATATAGGATCGCCAAGGATCTACTGATCGTCGGCCCATGCAGAGCGTGTCGTGCACGCGAAGGGTGCCGGTGCTCACGGCTACTTCGAGGTCACTCACGATATCACCGACCTCTCTTGCGCCTCGCTCTTCTCAAAGGTGGGCAACAAGGCGAGGGCGACGGTACGTTTCTCCACGGTCGGTGGCGAGTCCGGCTCTGCGGACACTGCCCGTGATCCCCGAGGCACGAAGTCTTCCGTCGTACGGCTGTCCTTGTCTGACGCGATGTGCCGTAGGCTTCGCAATCAAGATCAAGACGGACGAGGGTAACCTTGACTGGGTGTTCAACAACACCCCTGTCTTCTTCATCCGCGATCCTTCCAAGTTCCCGCACTTCATCCACACTCAGAAGCGTGACCCCCAGACCCACCTCAAGGATGCCGACATGTTCTGGGTAGGTTGTTATGCACAGGCAGCCCACCGACCGAGTGCTAATGTCCCTTGCAGGACTACCTTTCGCTCAACCCCGAGTCGATCCATCAGATCATGATCCTCTTCTCCGACCGTGGGCACCCCGATGGGTACCACAACATGCATGGGTACTCCGGCCACACGTACAAGTTTGTCAACAAGGATGGCTCGTTCCACTACGTCCAGATCCACCTTATTAAGGACGGTGGTGCGAAGTCGCTGACGGAGCCGGAGGCTGGCCGCCTTGCCGGTGAGAACCCTGACTACGGTATCCAATCCCTGTTCGAGGCGATCGAGGCGGGCAAACCCCCGTCCTGGACCGCGTACGTGGTACGTGCCGCACCTCCCCACCCCTCTCCCTGCGTGGCAGTATCTGACCTCCGGGCGCCGTGCAGCAAACCATGACCGCGGAGCAGGCGGAGAAGTTCCGCTACAACATCCTCGACCTGACGAAGATCTGGCCGCACAAGGACTACCCGCTCCGCCCCTTCGGCAAGCTCGTGCTCAACGAGAACCCGCAAAACTACTTCGCGGAGATCGAACAGGCCGCGTTCTCGCCGTCGCACACGGTGCCGGGCATCGAGCCCTCGGCGGACCCTGTCCTCCAGTCCCGTCTCTTCTCCTACCCCGACACCCACAGGCACCGCCTCGGTGTGAACTACAACCAGCTGCCGGTCAACGCGCCCGTGGCCCCGGTCGCGAACTTCCAGCGCGACGGCGCGATGACGTTCATCAGCCAGGGTGCTCGCCCGAACTACCAGAGCAGCCTCGTCCCGCTCAAGTGAGTGTCAGCTGGCCGCGCATATGACCAGGGCGGCTGATAGTCGCGGCCTGCAGGTACAAGCCGAAGTCGTACGAGAGCGTCAAGCACGAGGTCTGGCTCGGCCACGCTAACACGGAGCTCAGCTTCGTGACGGAGCGTGAGTAGATTCCCATCGTATCGCATCGCGTAGGATCCTCGCTCACCGATCTTGTCCCTGCGCAGTCGACTTCGAGCAGCCCCGCACGCTCTGGTCTAAGGTGTTCAGCGACACCGACCGGGACCACCTCGTCCACAACGTCGTCGTTCACCTCAAGAGCGCGAAGAGCAAGGAGGTCAGGAAGCGCACGCGTACGTCCTCTCCCCGTTTTTTCCTGCGATGAGCGTAGTTAGTCTGACACTATGACAGTCGCGTACTTCGGCGCCGTCGACCAGACGCTGTCCGACCGCATTGCATCCGGCATCGGCGAGGCCCCGGGCGTCGCGCCGCTGAAGGTCGCGCCCGCGTCTGCGGCCATCCGCTTTCAGGCTTTCGCCTCTGCATAGATCACGCTTCTGAGGGTTCCGCGTGTGGTAGAGGCCAATTGCGTCATGATGTTGCGTCCATACTTGAATGTACGATTTAGCTGTAACGATTAGCAATGACAATGTAACATCCCGCATTCTGCTGTCGGTGACACTGTCAAAGCATGATATGAGTGGTCTGACCCTCTATGAGTTTACGACTCCCCTCAGATGTGTGTGTGGCTTTGCAGTATCGCCACATTTACGCGAAGTCTGTTGACAGAAGCGCCCGTCGTCCGGTACACTCGTGTACTTGGCGGCTGGCGCCAAATGTTATCCGCTTCGCCCGTCACCGTGACAGTGATAGTGTACACATAGATGAGCGTGTTGCATACGGGTCGATCCTGAGGACATAATTATGTTGCTTAGGTCACTACTTCGGAGATTCATGATGCTTGCTGTGTCTTACCCGAATTCCCGCTGCAGGTGTGGGACAAGTGGCAGCGCATCTCTTCCGACGCGCTCGAAGACGGTTCCGCAGAGACTGTCAAGTTGATGCCCATGGTGCCCTTGCGCTTCCTCGTTGGCTCGTTTAGGACATTATAGATGCGCCGACTAAGAACGGGGAGGTCGTCCCAGGTAGTCTCGACATAGTGAAACGCCAGTGGAAGTGTCTATTGCGCTGTCCAGAGAATCGACAGCTGAGAAGAAAAAGAGGCGAGCTTCTCCCTGGAGGCCCTCATCTTATGATACGCCTGGAACGAGCGCTTTCAGCGGGGGTGGGGGCCATCTGCGCGAGCGAAATTGACCAGTAAACGGCACTGCCAAAAACACGTAGAGTCGACCCTTTGCAATGAAAGCGTCGTATTGAGTACACCACTCAATGGCGGGATCCTTGACGTACCCAAGTACACCTCCACGGCTGCCCATTCAGCCAATATCTCCTTCGCACTAGACACTGTTCGGGGCACGAGGATCAGAGTCAAGGGTCGGCGAAAGGAGATGGTGGAGAACTATACAGTACCGGTTGAGTCCGCAGACGTAATAGGACCACACCGTATTGTGTCCAGAGACAGCGCTCAATTCAGGGGCACTGTCTGTGACGAACGGAGAGCATGGATATTGTCATGCCAAGAGCGGGCAAGATTGTGCACTTAATAGTCAACATGTCTCGACGTCCACTAGACGGCAACTCAGGCATTCAGCTTCGAGTCGGAAGGCACACCACACACGTGGTTAGCAACATTTGGTATTTCGCGTAGGGAAGTGCGACGAGGACGACAGCTATTGATAGATTGTATGCTTATGCGATCGTACTTGGAACTGCTGAGCGGGATGTGGCCCAGGTGAAGACGAGGAGTAGAAAAAAGCGCGCGATCTGGAGCACAACGCAACTCAGACTTCCATGGATTCGCCACGTGGATACGACGTCCTAGAATTTTCGCGGGAATAGTTTCGTACTGCTGAGCTAGCTGCAGCCTGCATGTCTACTACTTACTCCTAGTTCCTGCACCGAAAAATCCCGATGAAGGAGAAGTCACAAGATACATATATACGTCGAAGCGATGACTCACAGCGTGTCAGACCACGATGTGCCAGGTAGCATGCCGCAACTTGGAATCCGAATCCAAGCATGTATTCAGAATTCAAATCGCGGACTGGTTAGTCGATCTTTACGTCGAGGTGTCTCGGGCCCTGTGATACCAGAGAGTTGATCCTTCACAGCATCGAGATCGGTGAAGCGGAGCCCGGCGAAGCGGTGCTCACCTCAAGACACGAAATGGACGATTTCGTGCTCCGCCGACCATATAATGTCAACGGGTTCGCTGGGAGTCCAGTCGTCGGGGGTCGTGAAGTGCCGACGTCGAATTGAGTCTTCCATGCTGTAGTCCAGGTTGGGACATCCACTGGACTCCGCCGCTAAGTTCGCTCGACGACCCTGTATCACGAACAATGCAGTCATCGGTCGAGAGAAGGTGTAACCACCGCGTAAGCTGTACATGTGGCCAATATTGGCTCGCGTATGACGCTGGCATATGCGCGAGAAAGACTGCAGTGGTCGAACATAGAGTGATGAGATGGGTTCGGCTACGGATGTGAGAGAAGAGACTTCGATTTAACCTTTGGGCCTCAGAGCATTCACCGCTGGGGAACGCACTCTTGAATTCTCTTTGAATGGGTAGACTTCGAAGAGGGGTGACAGATATCTCGCTACCTGACCAGCCGCTACGGAAGCATGCTGACGAGGCGATCTACCGTTCAGTGCCTTGTGTCACGCTCCAGGCTTCACGGGCAACGGCGTGCATAGCCATGAATGCAGCTCAAGGTTATAAAAGCCCTTGCTGCCGGAAAGACAAGTCAGCACGCTTCACTACCAAGCATCGTACAGAGATCAGCGCATCAATGACCCTCACCACCAACCTCTATCGCAGTGGGAATACCACTTCACCGCGCTTCGACAACGTGCGCGAGGGGAAGGACATCCAGGTCGATAGCAACGGCGACGTACACCCCAGTGAGTACGCCTTGTCTATCCGTTGGTCTGGGTCTGACGCGATACCGCACCGCAGATACCGGGGGTATCTCTACGTTCTCTGCCAAGGAAGCCTCGTGGCCCGACAATAAGACGTGGGTCCTGAAGAAGAACTCGCAGCTCGTCTCGGGCCTGCAGGCTCGCAACGACCACGGCAAGCATTGGTCCATCGAACCCGCCAGCGTGATGAAGTTCACCACATACAAGAGCCACCTCACGCAGCTCAACTCCAAGGCCGTGCGCTACGACAGCCTCCAGAAGGACGTCCTGGCTGAGGCCGACGCGGACCTGCGCGTCCTGAAGGCGCAGTCCGCGCATGATGACCGGGCGACGCGTTTCGTGTACGAAGCATTCGTGGCCGTCGTGCACACGCACACCCCGGTCTCTGGCTGGGACGAGAACGACTACGCGTACCTCGCAGAGCTTGCTCACGCGCTCGAGAACGGTGCCTTGCCGCTCTCCGCGCTTATCTGGGATGAGAAGGCTGGTTGGAGCAAGGAGAGGGCGTTTGCGGCGGATGCGGTTGGTGCGCATATCACAGAGAAGGGTGCTCGAGTGATGGAGTCGGGAGATGAGGACGCGCAAGCTGACGCCAATAATGACCACGCGTACCTACGTGCCATCCTCAAGTTGGATGCCATGGAGAACCCCCTCGTAGCCTAGATGTACTATTGAGCGACTCAAGCCTGTGTAACCCAGAGATGTTCATTCAATGTTTACGGATGCCACGCACGATGGGTGACACTAGTAAACGCACTCACACTTCAAGCAGAAAACAACGCAATATGCGGTCCCTTATCACTTGCCGGTGCTTCGAGCCTTGTTCGAGCCCGAACTTCAGGCTTCAAGTCGCGGCTCGTGGCCGCCTTCGAAGGATATGATTTTCGACGCGGTATTTGATCGCGGAGAACACCGAATTTGATGACATTGGGAGTGGGCGTCTCCCAACTAGCGATTGTCCGAATCATCGTCGTCAAGACAGGACCGTGACGTCACAAATGCCATACACCGACATGACCGCGGTATACACATGATGTCTCGGAAAGCGAGGTGCCATTATTATGTATTGGGATATGTGGGCAACGTTGGATAAACTCTCCGTGTGTACGGTGTAGTTACTACTACTAAGCTAGCATCAGGGAATTGATTATGGTTCACTGCCAATTCCGACGGGCTGTTGAAGCCTCGAGGAACATACATATAGGGGCCAAGCAATTATCGTGCTACGTTCCATACTACCTCCTCTGCGTCAAATCCTCAATAGTGTGAGCTGCCACTACGCATCTCACGCTGCCTCTAATCGGTGCCAGGTGCTACGACATGGATCGGCTCACTTCCGACGACCAGTTCCCCCTGCGCAGCCCACTTCTCGAAGATTACGAGCTCGGGCTGCAAGCTTCCCTCACAGACGGCGCGGCGCAAGTTGACCGGAAGGGGCTCTATCTTGCGGCCCTTGGGGCCTGACCGGACGAGCTTGAAACTGTAGGTGATCGCCTTGCTATTTCCCTGCAGATTCAGCCGGCCGCGCGGACTACTGAGGAGATAGTTGGCATTGAATGCCTGTGCGTGCGGGTTAGTTGCAGATAAACATATGGGAAACGACGTGGCGTACCCAGTTCCAGTGGTCTTTCCACCTGCATATCATGGCGCGGGTTAGTAGGAGATCTCCATCAATGATTGATGCAATACGCACTTCTTGCCCGTGGCTGGTAGTAGCAGGATGCATAATGGGTCGGTATGCACGCCAGCTGCGATAGGAAAACATAAATGACTTACTAGCAATCCTACTGTCGGAGGTGAGTCCGAAGTCCTAGTCGCAAAAGAGAGTAAGTGCATATGTCGATGCATAAATACGAAGCTGGCCTACTTGTCCGTATTCGGCAATCTCGCTGGAGGTAGTGATGACACGGATGAGCGAAACCTTCTCGTACGGACCGACTCTGAGATACAAGTAAGCAGGCACGAACTCATCAACCGACAAATAAGGATGATCGTCGGCTTTACTCACTCGATGCTCCAAGTGTGCGAAAGATCGTACTTCTGCTCCTTCGTCTCACTCGCAGTCGCGTTCACGGAGATGGTGATATCGAAGTTGGACGAGGCCACGTCGAAAATGGTAACACTGTTGTGCCATCCAATAGAGACTAAAGGGTTTGCGCAAGGATGTCAGCAAATCCGGGCTCGCTCTATATCTATCATGGACATTGGTCCACTCACCCCCCGCTGAAATGCTCAGGGTCGCGCTGCGTGAGTTCGACCAAGCCTCAGTCCACGTGTCCTCGAACGGCCGGGAGTTCTCGCTGTTGTCGTAGCTCCACGCCGTCTCCTCCCGGCTCGTCTGCTTAGGGACACGACTTATGATGTACGGGTTGCCGACGGTCGTGTTGTAGCACCACCACCTAAAGTCAAGAGTAAGCATGGCATTGGTAATCGCGCGGACGCAAAGATCTGGACTTACTGGTAGTCCGCAGCGATGCCCGAATTGAGGTAGAGGTCCCTCTCGCTGCTCATCGTGCCATCGCGCTCCCGGTTGGCACGCTTGTAGACTTCGTAGATGGGCCAGCCGAGGCGAGAGAGGTCTTCCCAGGAGGTCTTGGTAGCTGACATTGTTGATTGCTAGTTGCTACGCTGTTAGACGTCGAGCTTGCAGTGTGATTGGAGAGCGAGGAGAGGCTTTCGCTTGCAGCCCAGTTTTATAGTACGCTCCGCTCCAGCGTCTCTGCTGGTACATGCATCGCTATGAAGGCAGCGAATTCGCTAAAGGGGAACAGGCCGGCTGCTGCCTTGTGTGGCCATTGTCAGCTCCAGCCGGTGACAGGAAAGAGGTAGGAACCCGCCGTTGGTATGATGTAATAGCGCCGTCGGCCGCTTACCCGCCGTTGTCTTCCTTTCACACTGAAGGACGAGACCAGGGTTTACCGCGGACATTGTGATCAAAAAGGTATGTCGAATTATGAAGAATTCGTCCCATCTGATGTTTCCATGACAAACTGGCAGCTACACACGGTCCAGGGTCGCGAGGTATTTGAGCTGGGTATCGGCTGTGAAGCCTGTCGAAGATCTCTACGAAGACATCCTGCAACTGAGTGCAACAGGGCCTTGTGTCTGTTGGTCAAATCGATGTCTTCGGTTAAGAGCAGTAGCAAGACTCACACGTTAACCCGATTCATCACCTTGAGCGTTTGGCACGGACTTGGTATCGAAAGCCGGTTGGGACCCTTTTGGACCACCGCTGCAGGGCGAGCCTTTGGGTGGACACCACCCGTTTGCCGCATCTGGAATTCATGCCACCGTTCGTTCGATGGTTCCAAAGTGTCGTACGTTCATCCCTGCGATGCGCAGTCCGCCTATCCCTAAAGGGGATTCACTCGAGAACGGTCAGAACCGACAGGCCTCGTACTAGATTCACGTCACCTGGGCGGTGAATCGAAGAGGTTTCGATTCCGAATGGAGGAGGTCGCCGCGGTTCATGGCCGAACCCGGGCATCCGAGGCTGCATCACGCGACCGACATTAGGCTCGCTTGCGGCAGCACTTAGGCTCGGCGCACCTGAGAAAAAATGAGGACTCCATATACCCTTCTACGGTAGTAGGACACAGTAGAACACGTTGACTTCAATCAGCGGTGGCATTGAGCGCTGTATCGTGAGCCCGACTACTAAGTAACTAAGTGGGCTCACTTCATTTTGAGGGCAACGCCCGAGGCGGTGCCTGCCTGATGCTGGGAGCAATTGAGCAGGTAAGTGGATTCTTGTTGGCCATGAGGTAGCCACGTCCATGCTCGGAAACTATGGCATTGAGTACAAGACCCGGCAATAGGTGAAGAGTCAGGGTCAACCCTGACAATTGTTCACAGCAGCATGATCAGCGAAGCACGAACGAAGCTATCCCATAGAAGGAGTGCGCACCTTGGGACGCGTACTGGTCGCCTGGTTACCAATCGAGCTGAGCCTATCGGAGCTTCGGGGCACCGACTGAAGGTGGAGAGCTTCCATGCCTCCGCGACGGACCCACTGACACAGCCCCGTCGTTCTCGAGAGTCATTGGTTTGCCGCGGATTTACCATGCCACATATGTCAATCGAGCAGAATGACGCCCGAGTCGAGGGATGGGACGACAACGGTTACGTACGCGTATCTCGCGGAGCGCGCCCACGCGCTCGAGGACGGTAATCTAACGCTCTCGAACTTCGTTTGGGATGAAGACGGGGATTGGAGCAAGGAGAGGGTATTTGCGGTGGACGCGATCACCGCTCACGTCTCTCAGGAGGGTCAACGTGTGAGGGACGTGGATGACGAGGAGGAACAGGCGGATTTGAATGATGGCCATGCATACCTGCCATCTTCAGGTTGGATGACGAGAAGAACCCCTTCGTAGCGTAAAGGCAGCATAGCGATGTATCTTCCACAAGTCTTCTGTGCTTTGTTCTCGTGCACGTGAAGATTTCGAGAGACAGTACTAGCGAATGAGACGAGGTGTACGTCAATATAAGGCTAGCAAGTCTGGTGCACACCTTCACCTCATCGCAGAAACCAACAAGCCCTCTATGCGCCGGGTTAGAGTGAGACATGCATCGACAGCTGATATCCGCCAACTTGAGATCGCTAGATGATGGAGAAATGGTGCCCAAGTGTGATCATCGACGCGCCCATACGTAGAGGGGGATCTATCTCGTTCTCGAGTACCATGCGCGCAGGAGCCTCATGCGGGGTTCATTCCGGCCTTGGATCGGTTGTTAGACGCAGACCTATGGGAGCGGGCGGAAGTGGACATCGACCCACGGAGCGCGCTGTATATGGGGGATGCCTCAAGAGACGAGAACTAGATCATGAGATATGGAAAGCTCTGCATGTATCGTAGATACGGAGTCTAAACAAGTGGAATAAAAAAATAAAAAAAATAAAAAAGAGTACCATGCGCGCGGACAGCAATCGGGAGCCTCGGACCGCCACGGGGCGACCTTCCGTTGTCCGACCTTGACGGTTGTCGTGACGCGATCACGTGGTGACTGTGTTCAAATTTTCGTGACACGCCACCAATATCATCCAGATCCCAGATACCTACTAGTAGCGGCAGGATACGATCCACGCGTTCAAGGCCAAGCGGACACATCTCGTATTACAACAACACATCGCCGTTATAGAGCTCCGGGCTGTTGAAGCCTTCGGAGGAACGGACACAAGCCACGACCACAGCATGCCAACTTCTCTCGCCTTTCTCCTCATCCGACCAACTCCTTCACAGCGGAATAGACGCAGGCTACTTGGGGCCGGGAACCATGACCTCGGCGGGCCCATCGGCGATGGGACGCCTCACTTGCCCGGCCCACTTCTTGATGATCTCGGGCGACGGCTTCTTGCCTACACCCTTGACATCACGCTCGAAGTCAGCGGGGAGGGGCTCGACTCTGGTCCCGTTGGGTCCCTCGCGGACGATAGTAAAGGCGTACGTGACGTCGCGGCTACTTCCCTGTAGGTTCAGCCGGCCGCGAGGGCTCCCGAGGAGCCAGTTGAGTCCCATCCCCTGCGCTGGCGTCTTAGCCGCACGTACACAACGGTTGTGAGCAAGAGCAAGCTTACCCAGTAGTAGTGGCCTTCCCACCTTCGGAAAGGGACGGACATAAGCAACTGCATAGCGTGTCATGAGTGAGAGTTAATGAGATGCTCACTTGGATCCATCGGCTGATATTAGCACAAAGAATGATTAGTTGTCATCATGTACCATCCCCCGACCGCATAGCATGCACTTACTTCCGACCCTGCTATCGCTCGAGAGTCCGAAGTCCTGAGAGGAGAACTGAGCATGTACACTCCATACGGACAGGAACAAAGTGGACACACCTGGCCATACTCGGCGACCTCGCTAGCCGTAGTTATCGTGCGGATGAGCGAGACCTTCTCATGGGGGCCCACCCTGACGAGGTCTTCCGTTAGTATACAGATAAGTTCCGAGCCTGACTAGCATTCATCACTGCTTACACAATGTCCCAAGTGTGCGAAAGATCGTAGTGCTCTTCCTTGCTCTCCGTAGAGCTTGACTCCGTGGAGATGGATAGGTCGAGTCCCGACGACGCGACGTCGAAGATCGTGACGCTGTAGTTCAACGTGATGGACACTTTTTGTTGCACCGCGCGGTGAATTGAAAGCCAATGAGTACCATGCGGGAGAGGTCGGGTCAGCAACAAGAGGTGTACATACTGCTGGAGGTGATGCTCAAGGACGCGCTGCGCGAGTTCGACCAGGACTCCGTCCACGAGTCCGTGAACGACTCGGAGTTCTGGCTATTGTCGTAGCGCCACGCAGTCTCGTCCCTGGAGACCGCGTTCGGGACCCTGCTGAGGATATACGGCTTCCCAATCACGACGTTGTAGGACCACCACCTGATACATGCAAGTGAGTACAGCGTGCGGTCCGACGGTCACTCGTCAATCTTTTACTAGGAATACGTACTGGTAATCCGCAGCGATACCCGTGTTGAGGTAGAGGTCTTTTTCGCTGCCCATTGTGCCGCCGCGCTCCGAGTTGGCCCGCTTGTAAACGTCGTACTTGGGCCAGCCGAGGCGGGAGAGATCTTCCCAGGTAGTCTTGGTGGAGGACATGCTTGGATGCTGATGGCAGTTATAGTGAGGAACTGAGAGGCGTCGATATTGCGAGAGCGGACGACGACGAGGCTCTGCACCTTGGACCTCTTTTTATATACCATTCCAACGGCTGGCGCCTCTTCCGACCACATCATTGGTGGCTACCTGGCCATCAATGAGTCCCGCGCCTCAAGAAACGCAAGCTAGGAACATTTGACGCTGCAATCCTGCACGCGTTCGTGCGTTCACCGGTAGTAAGTAGCTGACAATAGAAAACAAGGAGCCGAAGTCAGTTCCGTCCATAATAGGTAGCATATGTGAGCTTCCCTGCCGGCTACCCGCTGTCAGGTCGATTCCGAATGCATGACCTTGGGCGCGCAAGTGTGATTGAGCACGTAGCATTCATCAGTGTTCTCGATGCGGCCAATCTCTTCACATTTATGGACACTACTCGGAGGCATGAGGTGGCGTGAGGTGACAGTACACCGCGAAGGCACGGCTGTTGAATCAAGGCGCGACATCGCTTATGAGCGCTATATTTGAGGGTGCTGGCATCGAGCTTCCGTGTGTTGGGTGAATGTGGTCAGGAGGACAGAATGTGCTCTCAGGGGAGGAGCGCACCTGGCCAGCGATCCTCGCCGCGGGTCGCGGCTTTCCACTCTGGTGGCTGTACGGCACCTGCAGTTGCTTCCAAACTGCCAATTGGCTGGTTATCCGACTCGTTCGCAGTGTAGAGTTCGTCAGAACAATCCTGTAACATTCTAGTTGAAGATGCATAGCTCCACTCATTGAGGTTACCACTCACATGGCAGAGACACCCAAACACGGACATCCCCGTGAAAATTCACTAAACCCCGAAGACGCTCTCTATTGCCGAGCATGAGGTCCAGGCACAATTTCTGAGCGCATTGGCCGTGGTGCGTAGTCAACTTCGGAGTGTCTACCAGGGTCGAAGAAGTATCGCCCTGAATTCGACAGCGGAGTCACCACGCTGCATCGGCGACAAGTGGAGGTCGAATAGTCTTCGCGATAGCCATCGCGAAAGGTCCAAAAACTCTTCCAACGGGTATAGGCGAGAGTTGGGATTCCCTAGATGAATACCTACACACCCTATGGCGACTCGCACAGGGCACCGGCGTGGTATTGGGAAGTTGTACACTATACCCAAAGAGCGTCAGATCAAAGACGGACAACTTGGATTGAATGCACTGCTCACTTTGGATGCCATGAACACGAGGCACAAGCTACAGTAGACACGCGATGCTCTCCAGAGTCCTTCGGCAACACAAGCGATGCTGCGGTGTCTGACATGGCTTCGTCACATTGAACTAAGCAGGATTCCGCCGTACTCCGCTGGGGTTTCCTGCGAAGACGTTTCCTCGTGGGATGGGGCAAGTGGACTGGGTTTGCCGCGAGATTATTAGATCGTTATTTCGTTGGGACGAGATCTCTCCTCGGTGTGATGTTCAAGCAAGCACGACATGCGAGTAGATAATAAATGAACCCAATCATTAGCCCGATATCGCACCGCGATCCGAACGCAATGACTGCTCACCATATGCCACGCAAATACAACATCGCGGCATCTGCCATCGGGAAAACATCTTGTCGATGCGGCAAACGACGTGGGATTCGGATATCATTCATTGCAACCTGAATGAAGATGGAAATTGCACGGCGAGCATGCCCAATCAATGCGCCGTCCTCGTCAACTGACCTGGAGCGTTCAGCGGTGCCTCCATACGTCTTACGACGCCATCGAGACGGAACGGGCTGTCCATGAAGATTGCTACAGCCCCCGTCGAGTCGCCAGGCCAGAGCCAAAAGAGGTACGCATGAGTTCATGAAGCATCGTATAATTTGAGGCATGCGAATGTCGCATCCCCGGCTCCGGCGTCATGAGCCACGACTGCCTCAGGAAGGTTGACGCAGAACCTGAGATCCGCTAACTGCACACGCCCGTCTCTGTCGCGCACGAACGCATTGCGGAACCCGCTCTCATAGCCGGTCCCCAGGTGCGGCAGCATGGGCAAAACTACTGTCGCCATCGGATTCGTAGCACATGCTAAGGCAACAAGCCGACCGAGTGAAGTGATAGCGAGAGGGGAATCATGGCCATGCTTACATGTTACGTAGCATGCCATTCTCTACTAGTTGCTAAGAGACGAGTAATTCCTCTTCAATTTCGACTTGATATTGGTGCGCTGAACCACGCTCAGGTCCGTGTATGCGATACCCCTGCACTTCTGCGACACTACAATTGCATTAGTCAGACTTGATATATTTACATGAGACGGAAACGTACGAGACATTTGTGGCCTGGACGGACCATTTCCGAATGGTTGACACCGATTCAACGGCGAAAGTGCACCTCGCGACCGCATGGCTGTGGTGCATACTTGAGTGCCTTAAGTGGCGCATATAGTCACTCTATCAGATCTTTTTGTTTGTGACACAAGAGTTACTTACAGCACATCGAGTCGTTCACTGTACTCACTGGCTGTGCGCGCCACTATTGCATCAACCTCTCATCTGCGAGTATTTGAAGCCTGTGACGTGCTTGAGAGACAGACCACCTGTATGCCGAGCATACGGGGAGAACTGTCCAGCCTAGTAGTATTCTGGCTGGGTCGCACATATCACCGCGGTGACCGATAGACATCTTCGCGGCTGGTATTACAGAACGTCGAGATGGTTTACAGAGACCTACTGCGGCTATGCTGCGAGTCGACTGGCTGCCTGGCAAGGAACGCACTCAAACTACCGTGCACATCAGCGCGAGTGCACGCTGAGGAGCGCATTAGCGCGTCGCGTCGTTAGGGACCAACTTGCTCGAGGAGCTCACCATCGCATAGAGTCGGCTAGGGCTACGTCCTGCTCCTTCTCCAAGAGGGTTAACCAATTCGGTATTTTCTTGCGTTTGCTGCCCCGGCTTTCGGGAACGGCTAATGACATGTCAGAGGCCAGCTACATGCGTACCCAGGACATGATTTTCTCATGAATGTGTCGTTCGTAGCGGCGTATTGGATTCTAAATATGCTGTGCTGAGGCCCCAAAAGTGGTTCGAGGGCCTTTCCTCGCGCACCGCGGTCACCAGTGGTGCACACAGCGAGCTTGAAGGTACCCGACATTCTGCAGAACGCGACAACCAGTCAGCCAGCGGCTAAAACGTGTATCCGACTTGTGCATCCAGGAGTCTCAAGTCTAGCGTTCATCGTGTAGAGATGGAGCGGTGTGTCGTTCTCCCTGAGGACGGTTGAACTTATCATCTTCAAGTTGTCGCGCACAGCAGGCTCAGTTCGTCCCGCCGCCTTACGTCATCCGCCACCGCGCCAATTTCATGCCACCTCCCTCATTCTCTCCCTCGGCAACGTGAAGAAGACGGCAGTCCTCCCGCTGCCACTCGTCGCCGTCCTTGCCACCGCTCGCGACCAGCAATCTCCCCGCATCATGTCTCCGCAACGACGTCCTGGCGGCCAGTGGGTCGCGCGCGTCATGTCTCTTCGCACACACTCCTGTCCATCGCCGTGACAGACCATCCCCTCGCACATACAGATGGCATACGCACGACGCCCCAAACGCATGCATACGCGCACGCTCGCCTTCGTGCGCATGGCGGCGGCGGCGGCGGCACACCCTCTGGATGCATCCCCCGCTCACGTAGCCCACGGCGGGTGCACCCACGACGCCTCCAACGCACACCAACTTGTAAGCTCTCCCGTCCATGGCAGCGGCACAGAGCGGCACTTGATGATGATCGGCCGCACCCAAAGGCACGCGTAGACTTACGGAATGCGTAAGTCTACTACGTCACACGCGCACCCGCCGCCGTCCGCGCCTTGTAGTGGCGCACGGTCGGCCTCCTCTCCACATCTGGCCGCGTCCCCGTCTCCTGCCGATCGCCGCGCTTCGCATCTGCAATGCAGATGCGAAATTCTCCCCTGCTCTCTTACGGCCCTCGCCCTCTCAACTCAAATGCCTCTCGCTTGGTTGTATAGGATCGGCCACCATCTCCCCCGCGTTCTCTCTCTGCTGTCCCTGGTATTGTAGCCAATGCCGCTCACCTCGACATCTACACCGCTTCGATCCCCGCTGCGCATATCAGCCTCTTTGTGGCATTTTGTGGCATTGTGTGACTCTATGTCTCTTGTGATTTGGTGAGTACTCTATGCAAGTAGTTGAGTGTATGCTTACAATGCACATCAAGGTGAATGCCTGTACCCAGGCCCGATGTGGGCGGCTCAAGTTGGATTTTCTGGGCCTGGCGCACTCCGACTTGAGGCTCATGAACATGCAGTGCACATTGAGCTTAGCAGTATTGCGGTATTGCAATGGCGGAAGCAAAGCAGAGAGTCTATGTCTTTAGTTTGGTCGTTAGCCCAGAAAATAAGATGTCGGGAATGGCGCTTGTGCCACTACGATTCCATTTGCTTGTGTTGAGTCGTAGCATCAGGACACTGCAAGTCGTCGTACTTCGAGAGAAGATGGTCGTTTAAGTATGGTACATGTGACGACTTACGAGCGTTTGCCAGCCTCAAGCGCGGCCGTTCTGGCATGCCGCCGGCGTTGGTCGAGGCCGTGTGCCTGGGGACCTGCCTGATTTGGAAGATAGCCAGCCAGGCGAAGCTGAGCATCTGAAGCGGCGGCAGCTTTCCTGTGTTCCTTCTCTTCTCCAGTCTTGCCCTCTGCCTCGCTGCGCAGACCTCTAACTCTTTCTCCTGCAGGTTTCATACCGACAGGAGCACTTAAGACCGCCCCAGTGCGACAAAACCGGAACACGCCACAAGTGGCTAACCAGCGCTTCACACCTTAAACCTCTTCGTCGACGACGACGAACACGCCCTCCCCACATGGATCCACTCTCAATCGGTGGCGAGGCAGCTGCTGCTCGCCAGTCAATACTGGGCTCCTTTCTCCGCCCCCGCCCGCGCGGCACATCGCAGTCGCACCCCTCACCGCCCGCCGCCGACGTCAACAGGGATTCACCGCCCCCCGTCGTCCCCCCCGTCGACTCCCCCGCCCGTCGCAGGAACGTACCCGGCCTCCAGCCGTCCTCATCACAGGCCGGCCTCTCGCAGATGTTGCGCCGGCGACGATCCGCAGGCACGCTTGCCAACGCAGCGGCGCTGGTGCCCACCATCAACGGCCGCTCGGCCACATCGCACAACAGCGCAAGCGTACCCTCCCACCGGATCCGCCTTGTGCCACACCTCGCCTCGCGATCCTCCCTCCGCTTCGAGCCCATCTGCAGGGACGTGCGCGAGGGCGACCCGCCGCTGCGCATCGGCCGCTTCACCGATCGGTCAGGGCTGGGGCTGGCAGCCGCAAATGCACTCGGGTCGAACAAGCTCGCGTTCAAGTCGAAAGTCGTCTCACGCGCACACGCAGAGATCTGGGCGGAGGTGGGTGGCCGCTTCTTCATCAAGGACACGAAGAGCAGCTCCGGGACGTTCCTCAACCACACCCGCCTCTCGCCGGCAAATACGGAGAGTCGCCCTGCCGAGCTGCGCGATGGCGATATCCTCCAGCTCGGGGTGGACTACCAGGGCGGAAACGAGGACATCTATAAATGCGTGAAGATCAAGATTGAGCTGGGCCGCGAATGGCAGGCGCACGCCAATCCGTTCAAGTGAGTATCCTTTCGACGTTCGGATCTTTCGCAGGCGCAGTACTGCGCCGTAACCCTTGGCCGCGCGCGGAGCGTGGTCTTGGGGTGTGATGTATGAACTGCCGCACGCCGGAACTCTATTGACCGCATTTCTCCACAGCGCAAACGCCCTCAAGCAGCTGAAGGCGATTTCGCTGCCAAACAACGCCACGTCGAAGAAGACGCTCCCCAAGTCGACACTGCCCGACTGCTGCATCTGTTTATTCGCAGTGACCATCCACCAGGCGCTCTTCATCGCGCCGTGCTCGCACGCCTTCCACTTCAAGTGCATCCGCCCGCTGCTCGAGACGCACCACCCGGCGTTCTCGTGCCCGCTCTGCCGCGCGTTCGCGAACCTGGACGAGGACGTCGAGGTCGAGATCGAGGGGAGCGTGTTCGGGGGGGACGACGAGGCCGACGCGGACGCCTCCCTCGTGGTCGTCACCGCCGCCGCCGCAGACAGACCAGCCACGGGCGACTCGCACTCGCGAGAACGCGAGCGGGACAGGGACCCCGGCGCGGAGACGGAGGTGGAGACGGAGGCACGCCCGATCCGCGGGCGCAGCGCGCACCCACTGTCAGACGCGGACGTCGAGATGGCGGATGCGGACGGGCTCGTGCTCCCTCCCCTCCCCGAGGGCTCGCCGCTCATGGTCGCGCGCGCGTGGACGGCGGTCAACGGGGGGCGGGACGGCTCCGAGTCGCCGGTGCCGGTGCCGGGCCCTGCGAGCCTCGCGATGGAGGTGTCCGAGGGCGAGGAGGACGGCGGCGAGGGCTCGGGCACGGGCAGCGGGGACGCCGCGAGCGATGTTATGCTTGGGGGAGCGACGCTTGGCGAGGGGCATAAGCGGAAGCGGTGATGTGCGCGTGAGGGGTTTATGTGTATAAGGCTTATATTCACGGTGCGTTTGTGGTGTCTTGCAACATGTATGTGTGCGTGACTGACGCTGTGTCTCCTGACTAGATGTTACATATACCTTCCACGATACATACGGCTAGCGTGCTTGATCTGCCTAAGCGGACGCTCATTCACGGATTGTCTTTCACTCTCGGTTTCCCCCTCCCTTCTTCCTGCTTGTATCCACATTAATTTGATCCGTTTTATTCGCGTCGTGTTTGCTGCTGTCTGTGATGCCCTCATGATGTTCCGTGTATCATACATCCCAATAGTGTTCTAGATAACCAGGTCTCTATCTTGTCCGTACGACCGCTCGTGGCCGAGCTCACCATAAGGAAACGTCAAAGCAGACACATAACGAAGGATCTAGCATAGGCAACGACAGGAATTGCATTATATAGGTATGCGGAGACGACGGACGAGACGAGCGAGGGAGACCGTGAGCGTGGCTACCGACAGGACATGGGAGTGAGTTACTAAGAGTACGCGGGATGTGCAGCAAATCGACAACAGCAAAGACACGAGAGGACAATTTCGGGGTGGTTCTCCTCTCCACCAGACGAGAGAGCATTACGGGGTTAGTGGAAGGGCGGAGCGGTGGGAAATGTACAGAGGCGGAAGACGAGAGTCCGTAATACAGAGTCGGAAGGGGAAGGTGGAGGGCAGGCATGCGGGGGCGGGGTATGGTGTAGGCGTAGGCGTTGGTGGTTATGTAGTGGATAAGATAGCGCGTTAATGCGAAGGGGTGGACCAAAGAAGACTGACGGAGACGAGCGGGCGTGGCCAGCGAATCTAGATGAACAGCTTGGAGGCCGGTGGATGGCGACATATGGGTGTTTTCTCGAAGGTGGTGGAGGTGTGGGAGAGGGACTGGGTGTTCTGCCCTGGTGGGCAATGTTCCGGCGCCTACGACAGCATGGTGGGTAAAGATCAGCATCGCGGAGCGCTTTCGATCCACCACCGCACGGACCTTTTCGCCATCAACCATCCCCCTCCCGATCCACCACCGAGTTCGATTCCGTAACTTCCGGTCCAACAACCCCAACACAACCCTGCGCCGCCTGCCCGCTCCCCAGCCCGCCGGTCATACGTCGACGTACATGAGCACCGGCTCGCCGACGCCGTCGATCTCGGGTATGACACACTTGAGGTCGAACGCCTTGGCGAGCACGATCTTGAAGATCTTCTGGACGTTGATGGATGCGGATGTCGAACAGAATATGAGCGACGCATGCATGGCCTTTGCGAAACGCTTTGCCTGACCAGCGGAAACGCAGGGGGTGGTTAGCCACTGAGATGACGGAACGTGTGCACGGCAGGATGCACTGCTCACCTGCTTTGTGATTTCCTCCTGCTCGTCTCGTGGAAAGGCGGAGAACGTGTCAAATTTCGTGCCAATGAGGAAGGGTATTGCTGTCTGTTGTTCGAAAATAGTCTAGTCAGGATATAAACTTGCGGTTGAGACTCACAGGGCATACCTTATTAAATCCCCGTGCTTGTCGATACCACTCTTTTACTGAGTTCAGCGTCGATTTCCGCGATAGGTCGAACATGAATAGGATTGCGACCGCGTCGTTGCAGACCAAGGGAAGCATGTTGACGAACTCGCGCTGCCCGCCAAGATCCCAAAGCGAGAATGTGATGGAAGTCCTCCGGACGGTGATCGTCTTCTCCATGAAGTTCACACCTAACGTGCGCCATCGCATCGCTCGTCGCCCGAGGCATACGCGTACAGGACCATGGGGGCGCACCTAGTGTCTGGATATAGTCTTCGTCAAAGTGCCCCTCGACGTACTTCACCATCAGACTCGTCTTCCCGATCTGCGAATCCCCCAGCATGCCGACCTTGATCACCACGCTGCGAAGAGTTGAACCGTGAGACGACCGCCCCAGCCATAGACGCAGAGCATGCCAGCGGTGCACCCGGCGCACTCACCTGTTCTGTTCATTGCCAATTTCGCCGTTTGGCCGTGCGCCCGACGTGCTGGGCCCTGCGGCGGGTGTGGGCGACGAGGACGACGCTGACGCTGACATGACGACCTATGCGATCTCGATCTTGCCCGGCAAAGCGAGTGCTTTATGGACGTGCGGGCGACCAGGAGCTTGTGAGTCAATCACAGACGCAGACGCGGGACGGCAGGCCGGCAGGAGAGATGGGATGAAAAGAGGGAAGAAAGGAGAAGAGAAATACGGAAAGTAGAAGCAAAGGAGGGACGCGTTCTGAGCGCACTGGATGGGCGATGGGGAAGATCAAGTACAGACGTCTCACTCGTAGAGCAGAGTGAGTCCGGATACGCGACGGACGCCGACCAGGCAGAGCAGTACGACGAGCAGAACGAGGGGGAGGGGAAGGCGGTCGAGGGTTTCGCGTCCGCTGTTGACGCTGGGAATACTAGCGCCCGTTGTCTCTCTCCCGAATCCTCACCAACGTTAACCCTTCCCAGCTTCGCCCGTCCAACGCCTTTTCATTGAGCATCTCGCACATAATCCCCATGCCAATGGTGCACGCCTGCTACTCTTTAGGAGGGTGCGGCTATCGCAGTGACGAGGGATGAGGCACGCCCGAACTACCAGCCTCGTGTCTGCGCAGCGGAACTCGCCGACGTTCCAGTAACATGGTGGAGCGCAGGTGGGATCCCCACAACTACCTGCGGCTAAAGTGTGATGTCAGCGTGGTGGGTTTCGTTCTATGAATCAATCATGTGGCTAATATTATACGTCTCCCCGGCGGCGATATGAAGGCATGTCCCAAGCAACAGGCCGACAACAGTCGCTAGCTAGGCACATAGGTAGTACACATCGAGCTAATTCATCTTAGTTACAACGATGGTGCTCGAATGCCTATCATGCACTGCACCGCGATCTTGTCGCGGGTAATTGCACTCAAGCAACTCAAGAAGACACAACGCCCATGTGCGAGCCTTCATACTTGGACGCGAATCCCAGGTTATCGAACCGCGCCCTGAAGCTTGCAGCTCGAAGAATCGACACATGTTGCTCTTGATGGATCCCGACTCACACAAGATTGATAGCCTCGTCCCCAGATGTCATACCAAGAGAACTCAGTAAAGGTTGTGGGCAAGGTGGGGTGACCTGTGTACCTTCGGCGGCAGCAATGACTTACCCAAGATTCACCGAAGAGTGGTAGGGAGGAAGTCATCTAGGCGCGTACCTTTCATGCGTCAAACAATTCTCACGCATGGTGGACGTACCACCATCCACCACCGCGGCGAACCGTACCGTCAGTGGTATAACATGCACCACAGCGTCGGATGCGTCAAGTCGCCTGAGCCGTTCTTACAGGGCACCCTGCGTTTCCACTGGTGAGTGTGCCAGTGCATGGATACGCGCTGCGCGAGTTTGACTGGGACTTAGGATACGCCGATCAACTTATGAGCTGCCTATCCTTGAGGCATGCAGGATGGGGTGTCGTTGCCCATGGATGTCTGGGAGTACACGGTAGACTTCCTCTGGTACGACCCGCCCAGTCTTCTAGCCTGTGCGCTAGCTTGTCGCGCATGGGCGCGCAGGAGTCGCTTCCTTCTTCAACGGGAAACCACCCTCACTATTCGCAGCGCCAAGGACATGCGCATGTACGGACATCTCCTGGCATCCAAGCGATCCCGGAAGCTCTTCGCGAAGATCCGCATCCTGCGTATAATCGACGACCCCACCAGCCCTTTCGTACATACGCTGCCGCTGATCCTGCCAGGACAACACCTCCCCGAAGTCGCGACGGTGGTCCTCGAAAACATAAACTGGACGATCTCAAGCCCTCACATAACGTTCTTCAGGAAGCTGTCGCAGTTCGCGGAATTGACGTCTATCTGCTTGCACCGCTGCATCCTTCGCCCAGTCTCCCATGCAATGCGACTCCTCCGCACCCTTCCCCGGCTGCAGAGTGCCGTCGAAGGCCAACGCGGTGCTGCTTGCCTCCCACGAGACGCCGTGTCGTTCGATTGCGTACTCATCGGTACGGAGATCGATGTCGAATCGCACCAACATATGCACCCGGGTGTAAAACACAAAACGCTGCAGCAAGGTGAGGTGCACCCGCGCCTATCAGCACGGATCGGCTCGCACATCGCTCAGGTATTGATCCATACTCAGCGATCGAGGCCTGTCTTCGGCCCAACCCCCTACGTTCCAGTACATTACCGCCTTCGCCGATTCAAGCGGCTCCCAAGGTACTGGCCCCGAGACGTGCGGACAGCGCCCCTGTTGGTCAGTGGAAAGAGCCCACGAACACGCGAGACGGACGCCAGACACCACGCGAAGAGGACACATGTCACTTTCAAGAGCCCCTGGTCGCCGTGGTGGGCATGCAGTCATGCATTGCACGCATTTTGTTGATCGCTTGTCTTTCGCAGGACAAGGATCTCAATAAGAGGCGTACGAGCCAACACCACTCGCCTCAGGCAGAAACTGCGCCTGCGGGAATGCCAGGCAGCGAGCTGAGGGCGCCGACCTCGGTCAGACAAAGACGGCCATACGCACTATGCCGAGCAAACATTCCTACGGCGTATCAAGGCGTGCCCCCGATTTATGTGATGCATAACATCCTGGCTGGGTATTTTGCTCGGAAGAGGTCCTCTGTTTCTGTTCGGGTAGGCTGTGATGATAAATCTTGCTCGGAGCAGACTGCTATATGCCCATCACGCTTGAACATATTCGTACTCGCGCTTATGATTTTCTGATTCCCTGACTTCTATGCTTCTCAATCCTATATGTTGTCTGAGCAGTCTTGATCCGTGTCTCGCGAATGTAAACGCATTCAGCTTACAGGTGTTTGTATGACGATGTACATAGCGCTTCCGAGAACAGTTGGGATGAGGCGGGGTGAAACTAACACATGTTGTGGTAGGCAGTGGCGGGCGCACGCACCTGGTGCCTGTGATCCCCCCCCCTTTGGCGGCGAGAAAACCCGAGCCATATCCGCTACTAAAGCCTTGATCGTCAAGTAGATGAACTTGAGCAATGTTAACTGGTTTGCATAGTTTGACGCTATTTCTTCCATATCAGAGAAGGCACGGTGCGTATACGAGGGCGGCGGGGTGCGTTTAGTGGCGCGTCACGGATTCACGACAAATCCGTGTCCCCGGTGAACCCAGGCAACAAACTTGTACATATTGTTCGCTCGCAAATATGATCTTCCTAGTGCCATGAAACGCGGCCGCCTGCTTTCATAAAGGCTCCTTACCTCGCAAGAAAATACGCTACTGTATTAGTACTATTTGAGGAATATGTACATTCTACCGCACATACGCCTCTTTCCGATGCGTACATATAACGCTCTGCAATGTCCGTGCGCGACGACGGTGACTTGGACGCCCATCCGCCCACACTACGCATTCGGACCTGTTATACTGTAATTTGACACCACATTGTACCGCAGAAGGCTCGGTGGCATATATTACTATGGCGCTGATGAACAACGCCTGAGTTCGGGACTTGCCGAGCTTGCGAGTCGTTGTGGCCGATTACAGCGGTTTCCATATCGCTAGGCCCCTCGATCACGAAGTCCGTTTAGTCGGACTTCGAACGGGCTCTCAACTCGACACTTGCATACAGGCGATTAATTCCAAAACGGGCTCGGCAGAGGGTAGCTCGTCGCGGCAGGTGGGATAAGCCACCGGCACGAGATATTACTCAGCGATAAGCAGGGTTATCTGTATGTTCCGCTGCAGTCCGACTGGACGTGTTTCGCGATCAAGGGGCCTAGCGATATGGAAACCGCTGTAATGCGCTGCCCCTCCTTAGGGTAACTGGGACCCACACGGGTCAACACAGGGACGGCGGAATGTCGCGCTGATGAGTCCTGTTCAGCTAATTGTGCTGACGGCATCTTCTCAGTTTACAAGGAGCAGGCACGGATCCATGGATGGCTGAACACCTTGTGGTGGCCACCCGAATTGCGGTCTTTCAAGACGTTACATATCACGGTGGCTTTTAGAGCGCACCACATTGCGCGGCTCATTTGTACCACAGTGGACCAGGATGTGGTCGCGGCCCCGGGGATCATCGATCAACTTCGAAGTCGACTATGCTCTGCTCGACATGGGACGCCGTTTCCTAGACTGTCAGTCCGAGGCGTACTCGTGTGCTGAAGCGCGCATCGTCAAATAACTTACAAGACATTCATGAGAATGGGTCGGATGCTACTATGCATTGCTCGTGCATTTGACTTGCACCCTGTGCAGAAGTACAGCCCAGTGTATTTTTTTTCCAGCGAGCAAGCCAAAGTACGAGTCATAGCCGCTCACTTCTGTGTACACCCAGCTCAGGCATCAACCTTCTCCGAATGACTCTAGAAAGCGTACGGCTTCTTGTCCGCCTCCGTCCACTTGTCGAGATCCCATATCGGCGGACCGTAGAATGGGGAATTCGGAGTATCCGCCATGAACTCCTTATACTCGTTCCACACGCGCGACAAGGAGAAGTCCGGGTTCCGCTCCTCTTCAATTCCCTCCATCCCGTCAAACCACCACGGCTTCTCGTCCTCCTTGCTTGCTAGCTCCGCCACCTCCACCTCCGCCTCCCGCTCGTCCTCCGTGATCACCTTGCGCTCGTCCTCGGGAAGTGTCTGCAACCATGCGTGGAACCGGGCGTCGTGCAGCGCACGCGCCTCCTCGCGTGGCATGCGCCCAAAGACGCGCTTGCCGATGCCCTTGCAGACCAGGTCGAAGTCAGAGCCGATGTCGCAGCCGCGGGCGCCGTGGCCAAGCTCAACCGCGCCCTTGAGGATATACTCGAGGGAGGGGTACTTCTCCGATGTGAGCTCACCGTTCTTCTTGAGCGCGCGTAGGGTCGCGACGAGACACGCGCCGTATGCCTTGAGCGTCAGATCGACTTGCTCGCCATCATCCGCGCCTACTACGCGCATGAGCAAGCAGGGGTGGGTTAGGGGTAGAGATACGTACTTGACCACACTGTTTCTGCGTTCATGAAGTGCGTGAGCGCCTCGAGGTACGCCATCGCGCCAGGCCAGTCTTTCTTGAGTATGCGATAGTGGGTCGAACGGAGACGCTTGTCGATGAGGTCAAGCACCCCGTATGCGTGATAGTCTAGCAATGAATGTATACATAAATATGAAGCACTTGAACACGTCACACAGACACGCACCATTGTAGATATACATGTTGTGTAACTCTGGGCACCGATTGTCCGAGCGCTCGAGATCCTCCGTCATAAGTTCCTTTGCCCTACCAGAAATCATCATGTCTCTGCTGATGAAGGTGTATCCCGCAGGGAGCTGGCTTTGTGAACGTGTCTAGGTCTAAGTTAGGCAGTGTTTTTGCGTGCGAACGGCGGGACGACAACTTGAACGTACCGACATGGAAGTCAACGGTCATATATGATATGTGTATCGATTGTGAGGGCTGTCGACAGCAGAGTATAATCAAGCAAGGGCGTCCGGCAAGGCAATCGTGGTCTTTTATACCGCAACATCAAAACGAGTCGCGTTAGGCGAAAGACACGTGATCGTGATCCATCACTCACCAGAACTTTCCAAGCGGCTCCGCGACAGTACATAGCCACTGAATGTTCGTTCGCCTGTAAATACTCCAGACGTTCTGAAGGACAAGTAAAAAGTCGGTGAGAGTTCATAAGGCCTCTCGGTAAGATCATAACATTGAGTATAACCTCGCCGTCTCACCCCGACGGGGCAACCTATCGTACAGCTATACAGTGTCAAGCACTGACAGAACGGGAGCGCAACGCGTGCTCACTGTGAGCATCGGGGGAACTAGTCATGTCTCAAGGTGTGGCACTCTGGCTGCCTCAAAGCATGGTTCGGGTTCCGGATTCAGTAATAGTGCATATGTCAAGATAAGCCCCAAGTCGTGGCGCAACGACTCCTGAGGCACAACGAGTTCAGCCCTTTTAAGCGTGATAAAAACACTGAGCAGATGCCAGACCTTAAACAGGTGACCTCAGCTCACCTCAGTCTGACATGTTGTCAAAGCTGAATGGCGCCTTGTCCGCTTCGTCCCACTCGTTGAGGTCCCAGATCGGCGGACCGCGGAGCGGCAAGGTCGGGCTTTCTGACAGATAGTCCTTATACTCCTTCCACACGCGCGTCAGCGCGAAGTCGCTGTCTTTCTCGTCTTCTGCGCCCTCTACGCCATCATACCACCACGGCTTCTTGCTCTTAGGCTCCTTCTCTCCCTCGCCGCCCTCATCCTTGTCTTCTTCGTCCCCCTCGCCCTCGTCTTCGTCCTCCTCGTCCTCGTTTTCGTTCTCTTCACTCGATTTGTTCTGCTCCACAAGGTCCTTCCGCACGTCCGCTGGGAGCGTCCGCAGCCACGCATCATACCGCGCCTTATGGACTGCCTTCGCTTCCTCTCGTGAGACTCCGCCAAAAAGCCGCTTTCCGATACCCTTGCAGACGCGGTGGAACTCGGAGCCAGCGTTCATGGTGAGAGCCATCTTGCCGAGGCCCGCTGCCGCCTCAAGCAGGTACTCGAGTGACGGATATTTCTCCGGAGAGAGGTCGCCGCTCTTCTTCAGTGCGCGCAGAGTGGCAACGACACACGCGCCGTATGCTCGGACGGTGAGGTTGACACGTTCCCCGTCGTCGGCCACTAAATACGTGTGAGATATCCACTGAGAGGAGGAACGAGGTGAGGTACGTACTTCCCCAGACCATCTCCATCCCCATGAAATACGTCAGACCCTCCAACTGGGCCATTGCTCCCGGCCAGTCCTTCTTGATGATGCGCGTGTGCAGTGTGCTGAGGCGCTTGTCGATGATGTCGAGTACTCCGTAGGCGTGGTAGTCTGCGATAATGCGTCACCTGTACTGAACATCGACTCGGCAAGAGGCGCAAGCACACCGTTGTAGATATACATGTCATGGAAGTCGGGATTCCGCGCGTCGGCTTGATTGAAGTTCTCCATCGCATACTCCTTTCCTATCTCTGAGATCATGATTCTCTTGTTCAGGAAGTTGTAGCCAGCTGGAAGAACGGATATATCGTTCTGTGCAAAACGTGGAAGCGACGGGGGCTTCAGCAAGCACAAAGAACGATTATCGCCTTCTTACCGTGGATGACATTTTTGAGGGGGTTTCTGCACGTGTGATGATAACTGCTGTGCGATGGTGTTGGATACTCTCAGCCAGAGTGATGTCAGTGGTAGCAAATTCTTGACGCAATTCGGTTCCAACCGCGCCACAGCGTGGACAAGCAGAACCACGTGATCGCGCCACGCACCCCCAATGAATCCTCGCGACCGTGGGCATCTGGATTCTGCAGGCCGTTCTTATTCACTCTCTATCACAACAAGTACAAGTTGTCTTCGAAAGGTAGGAGGCTCTTCTATCAGAGAACCGCTCTGTACACCAACTCTCAGTGGTATGAGCATATTCGGGATGTAAGAGCAATGGCACGGCATAGTAGATGTGAGTACTAGTGGTGGTCGCTCAGCGGTGTCTTGCCAAACTTGCCATCCACTTCTGTGTTCACAGATGCACTATGAAGGCACTACGTCTAGCAGTGCATGTGTGGGCGTAGGAGGAGCTCTACAACCACTGGCAGAGAGTGGAGGCTACTATGCCCATGCGCTGCTCCTCCGACCAGTCTTGGACTGTGGCCACTGCTGGTGCCCTTCACCCGCGGCTCAGAACACTATGACGGTTCTATCATGACGTTGTCCCTCCCGCCGTCCACGACCAAGGAACAGGGTGGATGGACCCATGCAACATATCTCCCTACGTACATTACTAGTGCTCTTCCCACCTGCATCCACCTTTGCTCAGTGCGTTTCGTATATATGTTCCTGTACCTTGCCTTGTCGCGACGATACCGTTCCCTCGGTGTCATGGTCAACGCGCTCAGGTGAGAACAGTGACTAGTCGCTACTGTGTCGTGGCTTACGGGACTCAATCCTCAGTTTAAGCTTAGGAGCATATGTGCTGCACAGTACACATCCCTCCCGAGCTGACAGACCAAATGATCGATTTCTTATGGGACGACGTATCGACACTTGCGAACTGTGCGCTGACGTGCAAGACGTGGTATCCTGCAAGCCTATACCATCTAAGGCGAAATCTTGTCGTTCGTAGTGCGTCAGGGCTTCGGCGTGCAGCTCAGGGTCTAATCTCCCCGTCATCTCGCCCACAGTATGCATCCGTCGAAATGCTGCACGTACACGAGGATAGTCAGCGCCCTTTCTTCCACAATCTTCCCCTTTTCATTCACGGACCATTCCTCCCTGCTCTGAGGACTGTCATCCTTCATGATGTCGACTGGCTCACGTACCGGCACCCCCGGCCGCATCCCACACACTTCCATCTAAAGCTCTCTTGGTTCACGAGCGTCACCACTGTGGTTTTTAGAAACTGTCGCTTCCGAGATCTCACAGAGCTGCTCTGCGTCGTGCGTAGCTTTCCCCGGCTCAGAGCACTCGGAAAGCTGCCAGCGCTACAGGACGATGCGTTGATCGCGACTCTCATGGCGCATGGTACCTTCGATATCACCTTCAAGTCCCCGCAGGGCGGATGCGATACCGTTAGCATCGTCCACCCTTCCTTCCACCCTTTCAAAGCGTGTACGACATCACCTAGAGCTACAACGTTTCATTTCGCTTATGTCATGGTGCTAGTGGAACTGCCCATCACGTCGGAATATGACATCCCCTATGGAATTCTGCCCGCCGCCGCCGCCGAATTGGATCGATCCCTCTATATCGGCTTTCTGTCCGAGCGTCAGTTAGCCGCGATTCCACAAACACTTGCTCTGAGAACGAAACTTGACAGGAGGAAGCACACTACACTATGCGGGCTCCTGTTTATACGGCTAGCTCCAAAACGCTAGGCCTACACGCGAAAAGTCTGGATAGGCGGGGTCCGTGTTGGTCTCATACCAAAACTCTTTGCGTGGGCTCGGTGTGTCGGACCTAGAATCCGTCCAGACTGGTCCATTTGTCCGCATCTGCTCTGGCAAATGACATTGGCAACCAGGGCTTACGGATCATCGGCAGACGAATGCTTGTCAATGCCAGCCCCGGGCCCTCGCCTGCGCGCAGATATTCCAGGGTAAGCGTCATAGCGTGCTTACTGTCAGTCGCACTCAAACTCAGGCTTTAGATGTCAATAAACAGTATCCGACTCTCGCGATTATGTGGTTGGTTGACTCGGATTTCAACCAACTTCTATGTATGCTTGATTGCTCAGAAGCTCGAGGGCTTGTCTCCCGGCAGGGAGTAGTGGCACCCTTTCCTACTTCTCTTATCATAAGTACTCACATACTGATTTTCTCGTTCTCTCACTGCAAATTGTCCGCGCCGCTCTTCGTTCGGTCCTCACATCCCCATACCACGGCTTGTCCTCTCGCATATTTGTACATTCCAACCTGCTATGATCCATCTTCGGCGACCTCAATGACCACTGGCTTATTCAGATTTGCTTGACACCCCACTACCTACACACTCGTTCGCAGGAGGCTCGTCTAGTACGTATACTACAAGCCAGCCTTCGAGTCGCGGACATTGGTAGGATTCCAAATAAAAGCTTCTGTGCGTCATATTTCTATCGATTTATTTTTAAATCCTGTCCAGCCGCACTGCGCAATGCGACCCCCAGTATCAGGTGCAGGGAGCCGTCTGAACACCACTACTCGACTTGAGGAGGAGAACGGGGTATATGTTGTGGGCGTGACATTCGCGTGACGTCACGCGTCAGTCGCCCGCGTCTGCCTTTCTCCTTCCTTCTCCTCCTGCCACTGACCAAGCCTCTACCTTACCCAGGTCTCGATTCACATCTACTGGTACTCGTTCTAAAGTACCCTTGATTATGCCTCCCAAGCGTAAGTCAACTGGTGGAGGTGCCTCGGCATCGAAGAAGGCGAAGACAGTCGACCACGGGCCCGCCGCGGCACTCGCATCCGAGATTCTTGACGCGTCGGACACATATACCATACCTGAAGACGATACAGACGTGCGAGAAATGCTGGTCGAACTGGCCCAGTACGCCAGGTATCTGGAAGAGAAGGTGGAAGCGGGTGCTGGTGGTGGGCGGGGGCGGTGGGTCAGCTGTCGTGGCGCCCCGCCAAAGGACACGCGAGGAACTTGAGGAGGCCGCGGAGAAGTTATGGAAGGCTGCGCAAAGCGGGATTAAGAAACAGATGAAGGTGAGCCCGCCCAAATAACTACCCACTTGATTTGGCTTCTCACGTATAAGGTTTGGCTGTTCAGTGGCGACCGTCCTGCAAGACGAACTCTGCGAAGTGGTCGTATGACGGCATTTGCCCTGACCCGGAGGTGTTCGGCGCACTCATGGGTCTGCGCGGCCCACCAGCCTTCAAGATGAAGAAGCTCCCGAAGAGCGAGTTGAAGGATCTTAAAGGGCGTTGCGAGGGCCATGCGAGGTGCGTATTCGTTTCTTCTGTGCTTGTATGCAAGACGTTGAGCGTGTATAGATTTAATACGTTGTATATCTCCGGCGATCACGTCAACGTCCGCTGGTCTGACACCGGCGAGTTCAAGTTCAGTGGATCGTATGGTACCTCTTGAACCCCTACCTCTCGGCAGGGATTCCCCCGCTACGTACAGCGCTGAACTGCTGCACTAATGGTTATCTATCTCCGTGTATATGCGTAGTGTATACTGGTCAAACCCGCATAATAACGGCTCACTCACTGTACGTTGTGCATCAATAGGGGGATCAAGTACGAGAAAGTTCATCGCGTAGCACCAGCCCAGCGCGCAACGACCACGCAACGACCATTGCAATTTCGTCGCATATCGCTTCCTTGGCTGATGGAATCTGTCTACAGAATGTCAACCGCTGTCACCCGTAGTGTCCCTTCTGGCCCGGACAAGTCCAGTGCACTGCCCACATCGCGCGTGTGAAGGTATTTGCATGCACTTCGGAGGCGAAAATCGGGGACGGTGCACCGGTCCTCTGCAGAGGGTTCAGACCCTGGAAACCACGATGAGAAGTGCGTCTATATCCACATATCATGATGAACATACGACGTTCATAAGGGCTCGGCGAACACTACATAGATGCGCCATCGACTTCTTGACGGAGATGTTCGAGTCATCCATTGACATTCGTATCAAGCGCAGCATCGCCGATCTCAGAGGCTGAGCCTGTTTGACTTCCTGTGCGACCCTACTAGTAGCACCGTGGCTGTGCCACTCTTCTTTGATGCTTGGGGGAAAGCACCGAGAAACTGCACTGACCGGTCTTTCAGTTCAACAGCAGGACGGATCATTACCTCAGCGACTGACGCTTGGCCTGAGCAAGCACTGCCGGAGTCCGCAATTCAAACATGAGAGGGGATCCAGACAAAGCCGAGCAGCAATGTTGCACGTTTCGTGAACATACCCGGTCAGTTCAAGGAACTGAACATGTCTTCGTGATGTCCCTGATTTCCGCAGAGTTCGCACTGACCACTACTAGCGCGGGTCGGGGTGGTGGAAGATCAGCACTGTGTGGAAACAACGAGTGGGGACGTACTGTTAGTCCATAACCCTTCTCGTACACGTTCATGAGCAGCGGGCCATCGACCACCTTTCGGGGTGTCTCAGGTTGTGCGTCGTGGGATGAGAGGAGGAGGAGGAGGCCCGAAGAGGAGACACTGGGCCGCGTCTTCCTCCTCCTCCGGAGAAATCTCGGCAGCCACACGCGTCGCGTTTGAATTGCGTGTTCAGAATCAGAACCGGGTCCCTATGTTGCTGCACATGTCGAGCGACGCTTAGCCGGTAAGTAGAATGGCATGGGTATAGGTAGCATTCACACGTTCTGCCGAAAGATTGCGCTGGCCCGTAGAAGCTTTGATGGTCGTGGTGCTGCTGCATTGCCTCGCTCGAAGCGTATGCACTAATGCGTCAGACCTCAAGTTCGCCCTTGGAATAGCAGCAGGTAAACTCAATCATGAGCGTTGTGAGTCAACAAATTCATGTATCAATGACTACCGGAGAGTGGCGACTTGCACACTGAATCCTACATTCCCAGAGGTACTTTCCGACGATGACGTCACGAGCTTTCAAGTTTGCTGCTACGTGCATGAGGGTAAAGTCTCTCTCGACGATCGGCATCGTAGTAGGTACGGATTGGATAAGCATGGTTCTTTCTCCTTTGGTGAGTAGCCTCGTCTCATGGCTGTGAGGAAATGGGTCGCTGGTTCACTCGGGAACTATAGTACACTATACGAATTTGCAGAAGCCCGGTCGCGGTCTGTCGTCGGCATCCCAAGTGTCAAAGTTCAGTCCTCCCAGAAACGCCGCCATCTGTCAAATCAGAACCGAGGAATGTCCCTGATGGCCCAACACTCAGCCTCGAGTGCTCTCGATACGGCGTCACAAAATTTTGAGGCTACAGCTGTCAAGGGGCAGATAGCTTGGTAACCATCGAGGACACCGAAGAGTGAGGGGCATGGCAATCTAGTCTTACGAAGTGTAGCATTCAAGGGAAGCATGTGCGTGAACACGTTCACCTGTAACCGCTTGAATGCTCACAGCACCACTCGACTCGAAGATGATTTTCTTCCGCCGCTATCGGCGCAGCGTCGTGTGACAACCGCAAGCAGATTAGCTCAAGAAGGATGATACCGCTCGCATGCTGTGTAACCGTTCTCATTCTTCGCGCGCTGTGACAATCGATGTGATGTCCAGAGCTTTTGTTTCAGCAAGTCCCTACTATTCCGAGTCCCTGTCCGTGCGCCGTGGTTGCTGCGCTCGGCATCTGGCAAACCTAAACTCTGTCAACCAAGACAAACTTGAAAAGAGGGAACCGTGATTGCAGACCGACACCTGCATCCCCTCCTCTCGAGCGCATCGACATGAACAGCAGCACATCATCGACTAGTATCACAGCGGCGCAGGCGGCGCTCGACATCGAGTGAGTACATATCATGTACGACCCCGCCTTTCTAGATCATAGCGTCCTCATATGCCTCCGTTGCTCAGTTTCAGCATTAATTGCGCCTTTGTTGCCGGCCTCTGTGAGTAACAGATAATCCTGTAGTGGTCGACTTCGTCATTTGATGGGTTGTCCCTCCCAGGTCTCCATTCATATGATGTCTATCTCACCTTGGATAGACAACTGAAATTTATATGGCCTCGCAAGCTTTCAGTCCCTTCTGCTTTGTTTTTGCTCCTGCAACTGTCCACCATGTGCTTCAATATATCAAGCATGGTTTACTGGTTTGGCACTGATGGATGTATTGTGAGTTTATCTCCATTGATGTGAGTACCGGATCTTTACAGCAAACATTATTTGCCCCAGGAGTATGTTCCTATATTCCTTGATCATTATACTTGCCTGCTTATCTTGATCTGCAGTACCTTTCCTGCCTATTTTCTGGTTGCTGTTGGTTCTCTACTGTGTCAGTTTGCTCAGACAGGTCAGTACAGTTGATGATCATGTGTCAGAGTAGCATATCCCCACCTCACTTCTAGGACTGTCTGCTTTGCGTGTCTATGGCATCAATGGAAGGCATTGGGGTGTCCCCCTTTTGATCTGTATCTTATTTATTCCAGGAATGATTGAGACCATTGTGAGTCACCAGGCCACAAAATAGCACTGAGGTTGTTGCTGATCATGCTTATAGTATGAGTGCATCACCACCCATGCAACCAATGATCCTCCCTTTGGGTGTGATATATATTCAAACCAGTCTGCACTTCTGGTCATGAACAAGTATGGCTGCACAATTATACATTCGTCTCTATACTAATATCAATCAATCAATTTTAGATGTGAGTGTAGGTGCTAGTGCATGTGTCATACAAGTGCCAATGATAGCTGGGGTAGTGAACATAGTCAATGCAATCACCAGCATCCTAGCAGCTGTTCTCACACTAGGGGCAACATGGCAGCACACATACAAGACAGTCAGATTGGCACATGCAACTGGCGAAGATGCACCTTTGGGAATGTTACTTTTGCGTGATGGTAAGTTGATCATTACTTCTTTACTACAAACAAGCTTCACATACCACTACACAGGAACATTGTACTTTGGGTGAGGGGATACATGATCCCTCTATTTAGAATGCAACTAATGCATGTGTTAGCACAAGCCTTCTGATAGATGTATTTTTGACTGCTGTGGATTTCATCCACACCACAGTAAGTATTTTCTGGATGCTGACCTCACATAGGTACTCACTGCCTGCAATTCTAGGATGCTACTTTAGTGCTGGTACTAGATGCCCTCTCCCCAAGGTGAGTACATTCTGAGATCTAGCCGACCTGACCTGTTCTTAGCCATATACTAAAGAATCCACAGCTTTGCAACAGTTATCCTCACCCACTTCCTATTGAACCTCAAGAGTATCTCAAACCCTTCCCCGTCCCTCACAACAGCTATTTCCTTACCTGATCTTCAATTTGTGGGGCCATATGACTTGGGTGGATCACTAATCCTCGGTGACGGAGGGGACTTCTTAGACGAAGATGTTGAAGGTGAGACCGAAGGAGACGGTATGGGCATGTCCTCGGTATCCGAGCTTCCTAGCTCTGAGATGCTGGAAATGATCGAGATCCCGTGTCTGTAGCCTCCCGTACTGATAGAGTTGTACTCCGAGTCACTATTCAACGTGCGGGCTCGCCCAAGTTTGTTCTACGCTGCTAAGCAGATTGTAGACTGACGGGAGTTCAGTTGTCCCGCGTGGTTGTACTAGACGAAGCCCACAGGCAACGAAAGCCTGCCTGACGAACTATGGAACGTCAGAAAGGTTCGACATCGACTCGGAGACGCGAACAACCGGACGAAGAGCCACGCACCACCGCATAAGAATTAAGCTCGACGAGTGCATCTAGCATAGAGTGCAATGCACCTCACGTAAGTACCAATTGCGCCAATGGCGTACGCGAGGACATTGCGCACATCAGACCATGCACCGAGCAATCGACGATGCAGCCTGAGGGCGCTGTGTGCTAAACCACTGTGTGGCAGGATCAAGATCAAGAGCTTGATATTCCTCACTGCTAGACATGTGAATCAGTCCTGAGACTCTACGGCCATGAGCCAACCAACATGACGCGCAGAAGAGAATAGAACCTGTCACACACAGGCGGCGCCATATCATCTCGTGCTCGATGCGCAGACCTTTCAAGTTGCGTGTGGAGAAAGTACTCCAGCTCCAAAACCAGCGCAACAGAGTGAACAAGACGCACCCGTACATTGCCATGACATCGCGCGGCTCTTCGTGCTTTGCATCATATCGCGCCTGCAGCGCTGAGGGCCTAAAACATAGAGCGTGAGTGCGACCAGCTGAACAGGACTTCGGCGAAGACGCCCACCTGAGTTCCCCTCCCCTTATGTCACGTCATGCGCACTTCAATTGGCTCGAAAGCCACTGTGAGTGAGACGTCTTCGCGTGCGGGGACGCGATCCAGTCTAGCATGCACTGTGCCACCGAATACGGTTGGGGGGTAACTGCCCAATGCGCACTTACACAAGCAGTATCTGAGAGCATCGTTCTCGGTTCGGATCAGTCTCCGATGCGCATCGACGTGGGGCACACCGCCGTCCCCAACTTATCTTCGGCTCGAGCTCGGACCCTCTTGGATTGTATGTGCCTCTGTCCACTCGGCGATAGGCGATGCGCAATATCCAGCGGGTAGTTGATCCTGAGGGGCAAGTATTTGCACCACACTGTGCGGGTGAGCGTAGGCAGAATGAGGCCCCCCTGATTATAGCAGCAGAGCCAGCAATACCCGTGGCTAACTCTGCGCTCACTCAATTCGCAGTGACAGGCATTGCAGAGATGAGAAAGGCAATGATCAGGTCGAGCGCAGGCGGAGGAAACAAAATAGAGCACACCTCGAGTCCCCAACATGCACAGCTCATTGACTCGGCCGGAATGGCACTCCGATGCTAGAAAGATTCAGCAGAGGATCACAGCAGAGGATCAATGGTCTTTCGTCTAGAGGGAAGACGGCGAAGCAAGCTAGCTCACAGTACGGCAACACCACCCCGAACGATGTGAAACAGGATTATGAACCCAAAAACGTATACATTGCTCGGTGACCGCCCGCCCGACGCCTCAATGCACAAGCTGAAAAGGTTGGCACCGGATTGCTCACTGGCAAACAAATGCCACAAGCACTGACCGCCACCATCCGGACCTTCCGCGCATCGCAAGGAAGCGATATTTTGCGTGCGGAAGCTCATGCAACGCAGTACGTCCCGGCGTACCCAGAGTCCTAGTCCATATGACGGATGTAACACGCTTGACCTGGCATGCCTGAAGCATCAACAACCTTGGAGCAGCGCATTGCGGAGGAATACGATGCGATGCAACCAGCGGCTGTTGGATAAACAGTGCATGCATACTGATAGAAAATTTATTAGGAACACCTCACAGCACTGATCCCTTGCGCGATGACCGAAAGCCTACCGCCGATCGCCCTACATATCACCACGCCGTTATTCGACAAGGCTAGCAACAGCTCCTTCCAGTCGTATTCCGTCTGGGAGGGCCGTCTGGGAACGTCACTGAGGTCGAAGAGAATGTGTGTGAGATCTCGGGATGTCAAACCAAGATTTGTTAGATACAGGACTGTACGCAGGACACCGCACGGTACTTGCTCTCTCGTTGCGCGTAATATGTCGCCGTCGAGAAGCTTCCCGCGCATCTCCTCGCTGAGGATCCGGCGGCTTGATGAAGACAAGCGCCTCGAACCGCCAGCCGACGACGTAGAACCGCTTCGACAGAGCGCGTCCTGCTCGTGGACGTAGAGGACGAGGGCATCTTCCCGTTCTCGTGTGGCTGTGATGGGGCTGGAGGTGTGCAGGCGGCAGTTGGAGTGGAAGACGGCCTGGGATGCGACCTCAGCGATCGCGGACTATTGCTGGTCCTCGCAGCCGCGTAGTGTGGTAGGGGCGCCGACAGACAGGGTCAAGCGGAAGAACCGCTCAATGGCTCGCTTCTCTTGGTGCATCTTACAGAATCCTTGTGCGACAACCAGGCGGACTCATCTGGCAGCCCTTGGTTCAGAGGTTTAGTCGACAGGTGAGCTCGAGGTTCACAATCATGGACGTACACAGTAGTACTTCTGGCACTAGCACGGCCCTCAATGCCCAAGTGATCTCCCTTCTCCCTCCCGCTTTGCGCAGTATGCATATCGATGGCGATTCAACGACTGATAGATGCCTCTGAAAGGGGATGCTGTCGGTACTGGAGAGTTGTCATCGAACGGCAGCCCGGCTACGTCCGTTGCGCCCGAGCATATTACACAGTGTCGTGTACCAAATGTGGTGTCCGGTCTTCATCTATGTAACACCATCGAGGAGGAGGAGGGGGTACGTATTCTAAGTCACATCCGTGACACACATCGTCGACCTCTTTCCGGCGCTTGTGTTAAGTTCAACTTTGACTTATCCCCTCATCACACTTATCCCTTTTGTCTCAGGCCTTCAGAGCTATATAGGTAGCACCGACTGCATTCATCGGCAATGCCATGCTCCCTTTCACAAAGCGAAGCTGCCATGTGGTGTGCCCCCGCTACGCTGCGCAGAGCGCTGATCTGTATCCTCTAGACATTGGATGGACTCGACACGAGCGAGGCAAGATGAGCTCGTCTATGTCACAGCCTCACATAGACAGATAGGCTCTAGAGTATGGATGAAAGGTGCCATGTGTCGTTGCTCCGCTGAAGACGTGCACTGACATTTCTTCAAGGTCAGGCCGTGCGCTCATCCATTCGAAGTCCTTCAGCCAAAATCGACATATCCTTGTTGCGAAGTGGGCTACTCCGAGGCTTGATATGCCCGATAGTCCATCGGTCCTGAGGCCGCCCGAAATTTTTGGTTCCGTGAGTACTATGCTTCTCCATCATATTTTCTGCCACCCTGCTTTCGACTGTCTTTTCACTCCTTCGTAGATCTGCGGGCCCATGCGCATTATAGTAGGAACCATAGCATCGCTCTTCAGGCCACGTCAAATTTTGTGTACCCGTACAGGGTACTCCAAGCCAGAAGCGCTGTGACTGGGTGACTGAACGGCGGACAGTAGTATTGTAATTCCATTTCGACAGTCTCCGCAACGCACCCTCGCCGTATGCGTATGTCATAGCCTCATTTCTTTGGCTCACAGCATTGAGGCTCGTTCCTTTCTCCATGGCCGTTGCGAGTGGCTGACACCTTCCCGGACGAAGTGGCTGACGACTCGGACTTTCACCATGCCACCGTGATCGCAGGTCTGTCCGAGCCCTACTAGTTCGTCTCCTCTTTCCCCAACCGCATCTCTTCGTCTCCCCTACACGCCACGGAAGTATGAATTCCGAGCAAGCCTTCGTCTCCGTGTACATCTACTACCGCCTCGACGGTAGCAAAGCCGCATATATGCGGAGCCAGCAATCAAACGACTGCAAGTTCGACACCAACTTCACGGGCAGAGACATTAGTTTCCTCCAACTCCCCGGAGCGGGACGGATAATGACGCTCGAGAGTTGGGAGGAGGCCAAGGTCTGCTGCAAGTGGCCCGTGATGGATCCAATCGAGGCAAGTCCGGCTTGCGAACCGTCGTCTCCTCGCCCCACAGCTCATATGGCCCTCCCGTTAGGACGAGCTCGTCGGAGTAATTCGGGACCAAGTCGAATTTCTGCAAAAGTCAGACGTATCAGAATTCTTGCGGTTTCTAGAGATGTAAGCCGCCCCGCGCGACCAGAGTGGGAGAGTATAGGGATATTCACCTTCATCCGCAGCTCGAAAGTAATGCTCGTACTCCCCGAACCGTAAGCGGCTGTCCAGCGTGGTCTTCATGCTCGTTCCTGGGCTCATCGTGTCTATGCATAGATCATCAGCGGATAAACAGAAGATCATGCAATTGCGGGATCTCCTTGCTCAGCACAGAGCAGCTGAGGCGCGTGAGAGGGCAAAGAACGACGGTAAGCATTGAACCTCTGGACAGCTTACGAGGATTTCACTGACTGCTGTAAGACAGCCCTCAGGGAGAAGGCTCGCCGTCTGCAGCAAGAACAACGCCGTCTGACGGAAGAGATTTTCCGCATGTCTTCTGCGAGCCACTCACAACGGGGTGGACCTGCTCCAGTTGAACGACGAGGATATTGAAGCAGATCATCATGTACCAGCTTAGCGCGTGTTCTTCTTGGATATCCGTTTGTAAACCTTGGCTCGTGAGATGACACAATCGTTTCCTCGGCGCGATGGGGACCACCTCGTCCGGCGCAAAGCACCGGTAGTCAGGACGGTCAACATTCTTGCCATTGAGGAGGGCCCGAGGCACTGCGGGGCAGATCTCTTCGCTGTCGCCGGCGCATTCTCGATCGCGACGAACATCTTCCAGAATCGGTTCTCGTCGGACGGACGAGATTCCCAGCGCGTGCATCGTTACCTGCACGGTGTGTCGTCTTTGGCCGCTGCTCCCCAACTAGGTGTATTGACGTCAACGTGGAAGTCGGAAGCGAACCAGCTCACCTTCTTTAACTTCCCAGTCTTATCTGAGGCTGCGTTCAACCTGACGTGCGACACGGACAGCTAACGACGCAAGCCGTGTCGTTCACCCGGGGTGTGATACCTGAGCCCGCAGTCATCGGGCCTGTCCACGTCGTGCGTCCTACACAGCTCACTCTGATCTTCATCTCCACTAAGCGCGACGGGCTTGATATTGTAGGTGACCAGCACGCAGGACCTGTTGTTCTGCATCAACTGCTTCACCGTCCCGCCGAGCTCAAAGTACCCCAATATCCTCGCGTTCGTGCAGGAGCTATCACTCGCGACGAGCAACTTATCGACGTTCACTCCCGCGAACAGGTGAAGTCCACGAGCGCACGAGAGATACTCGAGTGCCTTTCTTGACTGTTCTTAGTCTGACGATCTTCAGATCGTCTGTGACAAAACCTGTCCTTTCTTTCAACGAGAAAGTAGAAGCTACTTCGTAGGTACTGAGGTAACATCAGCGCATATAAGTGACCAACGGCAGAAATGACGCACCAGGAGCGATATCGAGCTTGTCGTCGTTTCAGATACCATGCCCCTGGCGAAGATGGATGTGACGAACACTGAGGGTAAACACGAGACTCACCACCTCCTGTCATGGTCTTTTCGCTTTACGTCTGGCCATCCCCCAGCCAATGCATCCGATTGTTGATACCATCCAGCAGCTCATAGTTGAAGCCTTCCCAGCGAGGATGTTCGATGGCACGGGCGGCATGCAGGCACGAGCCTGTAAGGGAGAGTTAGATATAGCAGAGGCCACTAGACTACGGTCTAGACGTACCAGGCCAGAGAGCGACAACGGCCCTCCGTATTGCCCATCTTGTACCACGACCTACACTTTTCGCTGAACAGCGTAGTCGGGAAATTATTCTAGGGCTCCACTTAACGCTCGAGCGTCTCCTTAGGCCATGCAGAAGCTTACCTCCAAGTACTCGTCGAAGTCGGCCATAGCCTCCCGCTTGACCTCGAGCCTCTCCCTCTGCATCTTGCGCGCGGCCTCAACCTCCACCTGGCGTTCGATCACAACGAGCAGCGAGCCGTTCCCGAGGCCGCTGTTCGGGCCGACCGCCATGAACCAGTTCGGGAAGCCGTCGGTGCAGATGGCGAGGTACGCCGTCGGGTGCGGCTTCCGCTGCTCCTGGATCGTGGCGCCATCCGGTCCGACAATCGGGAAGTCGAGCTGGAAGGAGTAGTCGTAGCCGGTCGCACAGATGAGGATGTCGAGGTCGGTGTGTGTGCCGTCGACGAGCTCGATGCCCTTCGGGGTGACACGCTTGATGTGGGTCGGCTGGAAGTCAACCTGAGCGAGTGTATGCGCGTTAGCATGGTGTATGGGCGCGAACACCGAGCGGCCGCACGTTGTCTGCGCACAGGGCCTCTAGATAACCAGGTCCTGGGGTCAGTCTTTCGCATGCGACCCCGACTCCGAGCTGAGGATCAGCGTACCTCATACTATGCATGTGCCAGTGAAGGCCATTGACCGGGCGGACGTAGTGCCGCGGCCTGTGACTGCAGCAGCGCGACTGTCACAAGCACGTGGAACGTGATCATTTCGGTCGTCACGGTGCGCGCTGCCGCCCAGTCACCGCTTCCCATAGTATACTTCCGAAGTCTTGGGGTTACCCATCACTCTTACTCTTCAAGCACGCTGTTCCGCATACCGTCGACGTTGTGTGTAGCCATGACTGCGCGAGTAGTCTGGCCGTGGATCCACCACAGTATGCTATAGGAGCCCCGTTCAACCCAAGTCTGCACGACGGATATTCTCTAGTCTACGACCAGGAGATATATCAGTGCCCTAGTAACACCGCAACTGGATTATCTCCTCAAGTTCAGTAACACCGCAACTGGATTATCTCCTCAAGTCCAGCACCGTCCTTAGTGAGCGATAGCCGTTTCCGTGTTGTTCTACTCTGACAGCCATGACCGCGACATGAACGATGGACAGCCTGACTGCCGCAACCGGTACAAGTAAGCACGTACACATCTAGCACTGTTATACGCTGACATCACGTCTTCCTCTCTAGGCGGCCGCGTTGTGCTTTCGCGCGCGTCCGGGAACGCATAGAATCCGCTCACAAGTTTCAGCGGACTCAGTGACGTCCATAGAGCGCGCATTTCAATTTTGACCGGCATGCCTCCGCGGATCGGACATACGCCCAAGTGGCTAGGTTGGGGTTGGTACCAGCACAGACGGCCTGCCGCGAGGTTGTCTAGCACTCGCCAAACAGCACGGTATCCCGTGCCCGCGCCCGACACCCCGCGCGGGCGAACTGCTGATCCACGTCGGTACGTCCCAGTCAACGTCCTCTTCGGGGATCATTCTGGTCTGACTCAGTGAACATTGACAGCCATCGTACACAGTGTCGCGTTCAGCCTTGACCCAATCCACCCTTGATGCGGTACTCGACGACTCATCAGACACTACCGTGATCGTAGCGCCAAGTGGTGTGCAAGCATTTAAACTATCGGGGTCATACTGACTTCGTTGAATCAAGCTGGCAGTGCACTGACGGCGGCTGAAACTGGCAGATACAGTGTCGCATCACCGCGCCGCATCATTCCCTGCGCCGCGTCGCGCACGAAACTACTGTGGCATATAGCTTTCAAAAAATGCTCAACCGGGAGGATGTCACGGTAGCTCACACAGGGTCTTGGGTCGTGCCGGTGGATCGGATACCGCAGCATTGAAGGCTAAGTTATGACACGATGTGCTTGTGCTGCAGGCATGCAGACGGAAGTCGCCGACAGGCGAGCAGTTTCTGCCGTTGGGTGCCTCTTCTGTTCGCTCTCATCTTATCGGTGCAGTTGATAACGACATGGATCACTGCATAGGTGTAGGAAGCGGTGATCGCCCGCACTGAGCCCGGCTCAGTGGCATTCACGAAATTCGTTGTCGCATATGTGAGCCTCGACACGACTTGCGACCCATAGCAAGCGGTCTTGTTTACTCTCAGGTGACTGGATCGATCACCGTCTCTCCAGCTCGATTCAGACATGGACGTTCTGGCAGGGATCCCTGCGGCGGACTCCTGGATCTGGTCATCACGATCCCAGCAATCATAGCAGGGCAATTCAGCTCGAAGCTCAGTCGCCCCCCCCCGGTTCCTGATGGCAGCCCACTTTAGTGGCATGGAGACAACTCGGCCCTCGCTCACTCACCCTGGCGTTCTCCGGGTAAGCCCTCGAGCCCTCTTAGCTGTCAACTTGAAGCAGACTGCTGTCAGCAGACAATAATGTGCGGGCGCGCGTGTCAACGGCGCGCAGCCGCTACTCGGTCGAGAAAGGTTTCGGGTGTACCGAACCCGGCGGATGTCACCTCCACGAAGGTGCGCCTCGACGCAAATGACGTGGCACGTCAACTGACAATCACACCTTTGGATAGTTAGCAGAGCCCCGGGATACGTTGGCATCTCTTCCCCGGGTCTTCCCTTGACGGACATTGTATAGCACGTCGGGAGGCGATTTTCTTTCTGCGTGCGTCGTAGTCCATTGTTCACTCGACTCGGCACTGACGCGGGTCAATCGAGTTTTCGTCCCACCATCTCAGCGGTCGAGTGCATGCTCCAAATGTAGCAAAGGCACTGACCCATACAGATCTCGGAGGCTCCCCCAGGCCTGAGGGATTGCGAATACCACGGAGAGGAAGGCAATTATCCCGCCTCGAGGCACCCACTTTGTCGTCTCCTTTGCCCAGACATAGTCCCGAAGGTGACCAAAATTTCATGCTCCTCGCTCTGGACTAGCTCTGGAATGTGTGGTCTCCGTCGAGGATGCGAGCTTCTGACCACTTCACCGACGGAAATGGAGTTCGTCGTGAGCACGCCCCGCATCCCTGGAACTTCCTTCTTCGAGGCTCGCCGGCGAAGAGCCTGAGATGCTACCCGCACGCTGGCCCATCCAATAGCGTCCGCCCCTCTTCTCTTCCGCAATTTACGCAGGTCTTCCCCGATCATGGCTCCCGTGCGCATCCCGGCACATCCCCTGGTGACCGAGATCCTTCGATTGGCACCTCAGTGGAGCCCGAGCTTATCTGGCAGCCCCCTCGTCCATTCCATGCCTCCACTGGCACGCAACTCAACGACGCCTGACGGCTTCCCCGCAGACCGCACCGAAGGCGCGACTCAATTGGGCACTACACCTGCCAGATCCCCCCACCTCAGGCGTCCACTTCTAGCTCTGATGTGACGAGGCCGAGGGTGCCCGCAGAAGAGGCCCGCAGCCGCCGACTTCCCGCGAGCCGGCGGTATCTCGAGGGGACGCTGCACGGAATGACACGGCGACCCTGATGGGACCGCTCCGGATCCCGACCGAGCGGGTCATCTCTGCGTGACAGATTCAGGACACCACGATTACGTCTCGCCCTCGACCTCGGCGGAGAGGGTCGTTGCCCTTTGTCAATTGGATTACTCGCTCGCGCGCCCTCCCTGGGTGAGTCGATGCAGTCCTCATGGTAACCGTGCGCTCCTCCACCGACTTTGCAAATAAACTCGGGATCTACTACTCCCTGCGCGGCACTTGGTGGTCTCGTACATGTGCTCCGGTCCTTCGACGAGGGGAGCCACATGTTGATGTCCTGGTGGCCTACGCCAAACCTTCGACATGGCGCACCGTTCGTCCTACAAAGGTCTATGCGAGTGCCAGCAGAAATAGCGTATAATCATTAGGCTATGTACAAGTTTATATCACATTATGTACAGTACTTCCAGCATCTGGCGATGCACGACACATGCTTGCAGTCCATTTTGATCACCATTTTCTATGCTTGCCTACCAAAATTCCACAACTACGCGGCCTACCAGAACAGCGACGGAAAAATTATAGACGTAGTGTACAACACGGCAACTTCGGGACGGAAAAAAATATACGACGTACGAATACAGCGAATTGTCTTTGAATTATAGATCTGCCAATGGGGTCCGTGAAATGGATAGCGGGACAAGATGCGAGGGGGCGTCGGCGGGCTCGCAGAGGCCGCCGAGAGAGAGAGCGTCCAAATTGGGTATATGCGCGCACTGGGTATGGCGCAGCGGAGACGCGCGCAGGGGGGTGCTGACGCATCCGCACCCCACAACCGTGGCGCGCAGAGCACACCACCGCTCAGACAGCGCTCATGCGCCGCACCGCCGGTGCGCTGCGCATCGGTATCGGTGGCGACGCGAACATCGGGACGGCGCGCGCCTGCGGATGGCCGTGCTCGGGCTTCGCGCGGTGGCGCTGGGAGAGGTGCTGATACGGCGCAGGCGGCGACGACGCCGGGTGCGCGTACGGGTGGGGGTACGCGGGCGCCATGAGGCCCGGCGTCGGGAGGCTGGACGAGATGGGCCAGTAGCACGGGCGCATGAGGGCCTCGCGGGGCAGCTCGGGCGTGCCCGCGGCGATGAGCTCCATCAAGCGCGGGTGCTTGCGCGCCTCAGTGATGAACAGCTGCGAGGCGGCGAGCTCGGCGCGGGGGCTGATGTGTATGCGTTCGAGCGCGGGGTTCTGCGCGATCTGCGCGCGTGCGTGTGTCAGCCGCGGGTGCGGTGGACGCTAACGGGGCTAGAAGCACGTACCTCGAGTAGCGCGGTGTTCCATACCGTGGGCAGCAGCGCGCTGACCGACCGAAGCCTTGGAGCGGAGGCTAGCGATGTGGCGAAAGACGCGGATGCGGGGGAGGGGGAGAAGCGGAAGGCGATGTGCACGGTTTCCTGCGAGGGTTAAACCCAGTGTCAGAATGGGTGCATCATACAATTGAGGTCGGAGTGGAGGGGTTACAAAGCTAATCCATATCAGGGCTCTTGCAAGTCGTCGATCGCTCGTAACGGTGAAATTCAAGGGTGACACCCACGGACACCATACCATTGTGGCGTACCGAGTCACGGACGCAAGCCAGAAGCCCCATTCAAAGTCAAGGGCGGAGCAAAATGGTACTCACGAGGTACTTCCATCCCCGGATGGCCTTGCCCAGCTGCTCGAAGACATGTGTCGGGCCTGGCAAGGTGAGATACGCGTTCTTGCGGATGACGAGGTGCCGCAGGCGGCGCATACAGGAGAAGCTGCCGCAGAAGCGGACGACCGCCGCGTCGACGGAAGGTGGTCGCTGCGGGCTCACTTGCGCCGCTTGTGGGTTGGACGGGCCGTTGTCGACGGTCATGTCGAACTCCTCAAGCGCAGGGCAGAACTGGACGACGTCGAGGAGCCTCGGGTAAGTGCCCTCGGCGCGGATACTGCGCACCCAGCGGCCGAGCTCGGGGTTCCGCCTGAGGCTCTGTGCGAGCAGGGCGGCCTGCTTGTCGGAGCGCAAGGTGATGTGGCGGCAGAAGGTGGGGGTGGCGATCCGGAGCCAGGTCCGCGAGACGAGGAGCGGCGCGACGTGAGGTGCAACACCGAGTTTCTTGAATTGAGCAGTAGATCGTTGCGAGGGCCCCGGGGTGACGGCGAACGCGAGGATGCGCTCGAGGAGCTCCTCGGGCATGTTCGAGAGTGTGAGACGCATGCTGGGGGTGGCAGAGGTGTGCAGGGTTCTACGTTGGGCGAGGGTAACTGTAGTTATAGCAGATAGCAGAAACCTAGTGTGAAGCGAAACAGGATGGGCAGACGTCAGTATATGTATAGCTGAGCGCCTAGAAGAAACTGCGAGACGCCGTCCATACAACCAACTATTCGAAAGTGTCCGTCGCTCGCAACGCATCGCTGACATGCTACTTCCGTAGTCCGAAGACCACTAGAGGGCGCGGAGGATCTAGGCAGGCTCGAGGTGCTGCTGAGGTACCAGCGGCCGGATATGATAAGCATTGAGCGTCGCCACAAGCGATGGTAATGCGACCACCTCAATCAGACACCTCGCCTGATGCTTTCTCGGGAACAGCGGCCAAAGCTCGAGCGGTAGGACAGGTCGTAGGGGCGGCTATCAGACACTGCAACTCACCAGTTCCGACTTGTTGGTCTACGATCCTATGTGCGATCCTGCGACGGTGGTCGACAGTGTCGAGTGGTAGGGTCCGGTAATCCAGATTCTATGGAGCTTGCGGCGGGTATGTCCGTGCAGTACAGGCGAGAATGCGAGGAGGGTATGACGGGCGGTATGGCCATGCGGCGTGGCCTGCTATTATATAGAGTTGTTTATTGCATGGTTCCACGCTCGGGGTCCGAGAGAAGGTAGACGTCAAAATCCAGCGAAGCGATGATGAGGGAGAGCATACAAAAGCTCGGCGGCGGTGCCCACAGCATCGCCTGCCCGATATGGCAAGTGGCCAGGGCGCAGGCTATCTCCGGCGGTGGCCGATTGGCTGCCCCCGCCTCGACCCTCCCGGCCCTGGTCGTCGCATCTCTGCCGCCTCTGCCCGCCGTAATCTCTGCCCGCTCTCTCAGGCCCGCACTGCCATATCCAGCACAAGCGACCTGACCGATCGGGCATCCCCTTGACTTCGGCAAGCACGTCGGGCGTATTCTAGGCCCACGCGCTCGAGAATTGGCTCGTTCGCGCTTTCTGATTCCACAATTGAGGCTCCGTAATAACTCCCACCTCTCGACAATTCGCTCCAGCCGTTGCCATGACCATGGCCACGTATTGATTCAAAGAAGGCCCCATGCTGTGCCTGGCCGTTCAGAAATACCTGTACGCCCCGTACAATACCAGTTCGTCCCCTGTCTCATGCAACCCCAACGTCTTGTACAAAACTGTGCGACGTACCGATGCAATTCGTGGCTGTCCTACCGCGCGAGAGTGAGTACCACACCCCTTTGTTCGAGTACAATACTGTCGGGGCGCCGATAGGCCTCAGAGCGCCAGTTCGTGAAGGCCCCGACGGAGACCACTTGATGGTCTGCAGCAGAACCTCCGAGTCCCATCTAGTTGCCGGATGGGCCTGTCGCGTGGGGCCACGACGATCAGCGTCCACCGTGTACGAGACCCGCACTTCCACTTCGATCTCAACGGGGAAGAGTTGCAGCGGTCGTTCCTTGACATGAACTCTGTCCTCCCAGTTCCTTCCTGGTTCTATCACTGCAATCACCGTCCAAGCCCCATTTCTTCTGCCACCGTGTTCCGGCGGCGCGGAATCTTGAGCACTCGAGGGACTTGGAAGCGACTGCAGGCGGCCGGAGAGTTCAGCGCGGGTCCTTCCTTCAAGCTTCCCCCGGCCACGAGGGCAGCCTTCCCCTAATACGCAATCACGGTGAGTGCATTGGCGCGTGGCACCGAGGACGCACACCCACGGCGAATGATCCACAACGACAAGCGTCGCCCCAGATTGAGTGCGTTTGCAATCGATCTCCCAGCATGCACAAACCTTCCTCTGGCTTCGAGCGCAGCACGCGCGAGCTAGAACGGTACAGGGAGGTTCGCCAGCCCCCGCGGCGCTATCGGCGCCGCAGTCAGCGTCCGCGCACGGCGCGGGTCAGCTGGGCGACGACAAAGCTTCCCGCTCGCCGCGATCCCGGACACGGGCCCGGGAGCAGGAACAGAGTACAAGCTAGCGTCCATATCGAGCCGCACAGGTGGGCGAAGCCGCGTCGCCCCGCGCGGAAATTGCGGCCCATTGAGAAGCAGAAGCGGGAAGGAGGGAGCCAGGTGCGCGCGGGGACGCTGGGACACTAGTACGTACGACTGCTACGACGCGACGTGCCCGTCGCGGCTTCGCGCAGATTTCGCGAACGCGGGGTGTCCGGCGCTGAAGATTGCGTGCGGCCCCACCTCAATCTGTCCATCCCGGACGTCGACGTGTGCGGTCGCGGGCCATCTCCGTGAAGCCAGGGGAACCCGGCAGCTCGCAGAAGCTGAGTAGGAGGTTCGACAAAGGAACTCAGGAAGCGGGGTGGTACTGGAGTCGGTCAGAAAGGCGAGCTGATGATCAAGTCGGCGAAGGCGAGAAGATACCAGGTAGAACTGTGGTAAGATTTGGAGAAATCTGTCACTGCTGGGTCGCGCGGGTCATGATAGACGCGTCAGTGTGGGAGCACGTACATACATGCCGAAGTCGAACGCACCCTGACCGTGAACTTTGGAGCGCGATCCAAAAGGCAAAGTGCGTACGCGCGTAGCTTCGGATAGCGTCACACCTGGCATGTCACTACTGCTATGTAGTGTTCGAGAAGGTCATGGGACATGGCGGTAAGATGGAAAGACACCCGAGGTCGTCGTCGACGCGTCGCTAACGAGCCTACGCGGGTATAGGGCCGTATAGGCGCACCAAGCGCCACGACGGATTTTCCACGCAGTGCCTGAGCGCAATGTCCCGGTGCAACATCGGGTGGCAAGTATACATAGACGACATATCGCAGGGCAGCATTGGACCTGAGGGATGTATTCAACACTCCCACTGTAGTACTGTACTACCGCCGCGGAACGCTCAGTTTACCTCGCGGTCGGCCGACTTTGCTTAATTGGATGGACAACAGAAGGCCATTCTCGAACTCGCTACGTCTATGCCGCTGAACTATCACATCAAATCCCTACTTAGCGGGACCGGAAGGGACACAGTCCGTAAGCCGGAATTACTGTTGGCGATGATGGCGTAAGTCAGGAAAACAGTGGAGATATTCAGCGCCCCAAACTCTCAGTACGTGGCGCTTGAGAACGCGTGATGTGCGGCAGGCTGGAGACACATACCGTAGGTCCCTATGCCGTGTAACCCTGGGCCTAGAAAGTCAGAGTTGAAATGGCTGTCCGCTCTGCGTCCTCGACCGCACCCTAAAACGAAGGCCTCGTCTCAAGATCTCAATGTTGTCACCTTCATCGGACTATCAGTTGAGATTCGGCTGAGATTATCAGGGATTGCGGCTTTTGCGGTATATTTGTCCTTCACGTACACGGAAGGTCCGTGTTCAGAAAATTGGTCAACAGTGGGCAGTCGTGTCTTGGGCAATGGTCTCGAATCAAACCTGGCCCTGCAGCATTTCATTACCCTACTGTCCCAGAGCATCTGTATTGCGGTCGCTCCCTCAGCTCCGTGCCGATGATATTTCATCAGAGTACAGCAGGTACATAGTGGCATATCATGGTGGCATGCTGTAATCCATACATTTTGCGGAGTGTGTGCGCGTGGGTGAAGCCGAAAGATGACATAGCAGAGAAATGACAGATCGACCAGCAAAGCGCAGCTTAGCGGCCACCCTTGCCACCCTTCATCTGCTGCTTCGATACACGGGGCGCAGTCGACACTGGTGCGCGGCCGGCGGGCTGCCACCGATCGTCAGCCCATGCTGCGCATCTCCGAGGGACAGTGAAACGCACCTTCTTGTCCTTCTTGCTCTCCTTGTCCTTCTTCTCCGCCTTCGCCTTCGAGATGGCCGCTGACCGCTGCGCCTGGCGGACCTGGGCGGTCTGGTTCCGCCGTGCGGCGATCGCAGCGAGGTCGGCGCCGACGATACCACGCTGGTGCTTCACGGTGCGGCGGGAGCGCTTCTTCGCGACCTCCTCCGTGATGCCCTTCTTGTGCATCCGGCGGTACACCTGTGTCCAGGCGATCTTACGCGGGTTCTTGCGCTGGAGGAAAAGCGACTCATTCTTGCCGTTGGCGAAACGGAAGATCTGTAGACGCATGAGATGGTGAAGGGGGAGGAGAATGGAGGGGAAGGACCTTGTTGTCACCGCGGACGAAGAGCTTACCCTTCGAAGGGTAGATACGGTAGCCGGAGAATGTGTCGATCTCGACCTTCTGCACTCCGGAAACGCAAAGTCAGCAGTGCACCTCTGTGAGAACGGAAAGACAACGCACCATCTATCACCAAACGGAACGCACGAAGCAAGCGTCGTCAGTAAGTCATCCTCTCTGAAGCCCGAGACCACGACGGCAGCGTCATCAGCCACCTCCACACGTAATCCATCCCCTTGCGACCGCCATTCCCGTACATATCGTACGTCGTTTGAAAGCTCTCGCCCTTCCCGTCTCGCCGAACGCAGTACGGCCAGAGTTTCAGTAGAGACTCATGCTCACCTTGAGGATTTGCCGGGGGTGCTGTTGACGGCGCCCTCACAGCGCTTGCCAGCGTCCACCTCCGGAGCAAATATTTGGTTTCGGTGGCGCACGCCTCTGTTTCCCGGCGCTTTCTCCAGTGTCCCTTGTTATGCCATGTCCAATTGCAACGCCCCCTACTACGCCTCGCGCGCAACCCCACTTGCGTTCGCACAATTTCGCTCACTGGCAGGGCCTTTCACCTCGAGACTGTCTCTGGCGTGCTGCAATTGTGGTTCGCTGCTATTGACTTAATGATGGGCCTACAACGGTTCTTTCCTCGACAGGTCTTGGATACATGCATCGCGTGGTTTTGAAGGTAGGCAACGAGCACATATGAACAACACGGAACGCACGTCATGCGCCGGTGTCGCTACTCACACTCCTTTGCTGCACACTTGCTCCGCACGATCAGCGATTCAGCCCTTCGAGTCCCGGGTGTCCGTAGGGATATTGTGCACCTCCAGCTGCCCGGGGCGGGAACGATGGCGACGCTAGAGAGTTGGGAGACGGCGAGGTCTGCTGCAAGTAGCCCGCAGCGGACCCGATCCTCTTGCAGTCCCTCGTCCCGTCGCCCTCATGTAGCCCCCCTTGGCCCGAACCCGACGATCCTGGCCTTAACGCGGCGTACGTCCGAATCTACCAAGTCTCCGCGCTCGATACCCGCCGGTCTCCGTTCATGAGCAGATGGCGAGTCGCGACCCTCATGCTCACAATAACAGACGAGTCATTCAAGGTGGGCTGGGAACGAGCGTAGATGCTCTGCGTGTGGAGCAGGAGGGAGGGATTTGATGGTCAGTCTCTATAGACTAAGCCTACCTGATTGGGACGGGCTCTCGGGTGCGCTCGAATGGTATCCCCCATGCATGAACCTCGCTTGCTTCGAGCGTTCAAAAGGGTAGTGATGCCGAACGTAGACCACCCCATACCCCCCGCGCAGTGTCAGGAAAAAAGAGTAATATAGTCTGTTTGGGAACTGCACACGCGGTCCGACGTACAAAATAATGTTCGGGTATAGAGGACGGCTACGAAATGTGCCATTGAATGGGCACTGGGTGTGCACACACTGTATCTCAAGACCGTGCCGCACGCAGCGCTTGCAGACCTGCGTATGCGAACGATGCATGTCAGCTCGCACCAAACGCATACGCGACGGAAGGGACGCACGGTTGCTCAACTCCCGGCCCTCCTCTCTCGAGGCATGGTACTTCGCTCGCAGAGCTGCCACATTCACGCAAGGAGTTGAGCACGGTCGGCTTGAGGAAATGAAGCCAAGAGTAGGGCACACACGTAGTATAGGTCCCATCGCCCCGAACCCATGATCTTGTTCTCATGAGGCAGGGGTTGCGAGTGAATATTGAAGAAGAACACTGCGCGAAGCCTTTATATGTTGATCTGCTTCGACATCCTCGTCATTCTACTGGAAGTCATCCACCCCGTTCTGGGTGGCTCGCAGAAGACATGCGGGAGATCTCGTTCGTCAGACGGCATTGTTCTCGCTGTAGACGGCCAGCCTTTTCCGTGAGGGCTGTCACACGGAATTCAATCAAATGCTCGCAAACCGTTCAGAGGAACAAATCCTACCGTCGTTCTTTGCCCTCTCACCCGCCTCAGCCGCGTCGTGCTGCGCAAGGAGACCCTCCGATTGCAAAATCTTCTTCTTATCTACAGACATTCTATGCATCATCAATGTGAGCCTAAGAGCGAAGTTGAAGACTACACTGAACAGTCGCTTACGATCGGGGCAGTACGAGCACGATTTTCGAGCTGCGAACAAGAGTAAGTATTCCTATACACTCTCCCAACCTAGTTGCGGTAGCTTACATCTCTAAAAGCCGCAAGAATCCCGCTGCCTCTGACTTCTGCAAAAATTCGACCTGGTCCCGAATGACTTCGACAAGCTCATCCTAACGGGAGGGCCATATGAGCTGTGGGGCGAGGAGACGACGGTCCGCAAGCGGGACTTACCTCGATTGAATCCATCACGGGCCACTTGCAGCAGACCTTGGCCTCCTCCCAACTCTCGAGCGTCATTATCCGTCCCGCTCCGGGGAGTTGGAGGAAACTAATGTCTCTGCCAGTGAAGTTGGTGTAGAACTTGCAGTCGTTTGATTGCTGGCTCCTCATGTATGCGGCTTTGCTGCCGTCGAGGCGGTAGTAGATGTACACGGAGACGAAGGCTTGCTCGGAAGTCATACTTCTGTGGCGTTTGGGGGAGACGACGAGATGAGGTCGGGGAAAGAGGGAACGAACTAGTCGGACGGCCTTGCGATCACGGCATGGTGAAACTGAAAGTCCGAGTCGTCAGCCACTCCGTCCGGGAAGGCTTCAGCCACTCGCAACGGCCAGCACCTTTAGGGAGCGAGCCTCAATGCTGTAAGCCAGAGAAATGGAGCTATGACATACGCGTACAGCGAGGGTGCGTTTCGAAGACTGTCGAAATGGGATCACAACTTAGCAATAAGTACTACTGTCCGCCGTTCAGTCATCCAGTCACAGGCGCTTCTGGCTTGGAGTACCCTGTACGGGTACACAAAACTTGACGTGGCCTGAAGAGCGATGCTATGATTCCTACTATAACACGCATGAGCCCACAGATCTACGAAGGAGTGAAAAGACAGTTGAAGGTAGGGTGGCAGAAAATGTGACATGGAGAAGCATAGTACTCACGGAACCAAAAATTTCGGGCGGCCTCAGGACCGATGGACTATTGGCACAGGCCACTTCGTAGAAGGGATATGTCACTGTCTGGCCTAGCCTGATCAGCACACATCCCTGCTACGATAGTCCCAAGACACCCGCTGTAGGCGCACGATTACACCGCACTCTGGCCTTACTGCTGTAGATCGTCAGCCGAGGTCATCCAACAGGTTCGCGACTTCTGTCGGTCCAGCAGGTAGTCACGTGTAGGTGCCTCCCATCCATCCAGTAGCGTGCAGCGTTTCGGTTCGGTCTGCGCGCGAGTCTACGATTCAGAGAGTTTACAGAGAGAAGCACAGGCGCTCAAGCCACCAACTCTGTAGCTGAGTAGTGGCGCTTCACGGTTTGGTCACGGTGCTACGTATGATAATACATACTGTCACCACTTGAAGCTTGAGCTTCCTGCTACTGGGCACGGTGCGTAGGCTGGCTTAATCGCATCCGGAGTGGCTTGAACCGGGCGGCTGCTTCACTGGTCCGCAAGCAAGGCTTAGATGATATATAGTATGACCACTGGCATCGAGTCACTGTAGTACCATACCGTGACGCGGCGTTGAAGCGCCACTCAGCGCCAATGCCTCTCTCCATATCTGTACTACTGTCGACCTGTTCGAGGCCCGCTGCTGGGCTCACGATGGCACTCCCTACGGCTTCCCGTTCTATTTGATGCTCGCAGAAGACATAGAAATTCTATGCGGCTAAACGGATAAGTGTGCATAGGATGGCGAGGAATATCTAAAAACTTGCAAGACAAGGACGTTGGCGGCTCTCAGACCAAAAGGACAGTTACTGAAGTACTGGCAGCCAATATGTCGATCGATATCCTTACGTCCGCACGCAATAATCATCGTGTACCCTCATACAGATGCACGCTCTTGTATCCCGGGATCCGTTCGAACATAACATTCCTACTCAGGCGGGTGTCTATCACGCAGCTCGCAAGTGCCCTATGCAGGCTAACGCTCCCTCCTCCCGCGATCCCGAGCTGTTCCTGGGGGCGCTGCTTCCTGACTTTGGCACGCTCAGTGGCCTCCAGCAGAACTAATCGGAAGCGAGTCAATCCGGTGCACCGCAAAGAGCGGCACAAGAGAACCTACTAGCATTCACGGCAGCCCTATCCATGCTGTGATTTGGTGCCTTCATGGTTCCGTCCGCAAGAGACTCTACGTCGGTCGGGACAGCGGAGTGCGCCTTGAATCCTGCCTGGGCCGCGCCGACGAACTTAGGCAAGATCGAGGCGTCGACGAATTCGTCCTTCACGCGCTGTTTGCGACGGGAGCAAGAGGGACGTGGGCTATCTCTCGGACCACCGTGGTTCCCATCGGCTCAAGCTGCCGCAGAAGGCAACAGCAAACTTCAGACATGACTATATTCCGACCATCGAATCGTAGCCTGGCGGAGGTTTGGGACCTCAATGGTAAGTTTTCCATCGGCTCGCGACTGGCTTGCCTCAAGTTGCTTACGAGGGGTGTGAAGAGCACCTAGCAAGAAGCCGGGCTGTGTGCACTGTGCTGCACTCGGGTGCTGGTAGTGGTGACCATGCTTCCGTTAGGCCTCTTCCTGAGTCCCATTTCATAGTACTATTCGTCCACTAGGTTGCTAGCGAGTATATGCGCTCAGCAGACACGCTGTACGCACAATAAATCGTCCAATCGATATGTCGTCCTGATCGAAACAACAAGCACGTGGGTTGGACGGCTGACATTGTCTGAAAGGGAGTTAACCTTGCGAGGCGCATTTCTTGCCTTCGTTCGTGTCTGTCTCCCCCGCCATTCTTTTCACATCGACTCTCGTTTAGTCCCGACTAGACTCCGTACACAATGACCGAGCTTGCCATCATGATACAGTACACCGGTACCAAAGCGAAATTCCTTCAACTCTATAAACAACGCGCTCGATGTTTCCGAATGGCATTCCTCGCGCACGATCTATGCGAGATTCGAATGCGGAAGCCCACACTCATATCTCTCGTGGACTGGGAAAGAGCGCAATTGAAGTGTGTCTGGATGAAGGTACGTGCCCAAGCAGCGGAGGTGTTGGGGTCTCTTCATCCATCAATTGACCCGCAATGTGTAGCCTGAAGATGCCATCCAGAGGCTTTTCCAACGCTTTGAAGAAGTGCGCACGGATACCGCGCTGCTGAACGCTCTTGACATGTGAGCTTCCATCGTCCAGCGTGCACCGCGACCTCGTCGGGTGGTCTCCAGAAGTCACAGCCGGCATTGTCCGTCGCTGTAGAGGTCTTCCTTGTCCCTTCGGTTACGTGGCCCAGTGCATATATACCTTACTAACGCCTGTCCCAGGGCCCGGATCGACATCGTTGCGGTGCACCCGTATGTGACTTCTGCCCTCCGCTTTCGTATCTGACTCCTTGATGAGCACAGGCTTCCCAAGTCACTCATCCCCGGCGTACCTGATGCCCTGACTATGACCGGCAAACGTCGTGCACTCAACATCGAGGGCACGTCCGGGTGTCGCGCACCTCCGGCCTCCGCTACGGAGACTATGCCTATGCCTGCTGCTGACACTGCGACTGTGAATCCTGTGAATTTGGAGGGCCATGCGGTTACTTTGGCGGCTGACAGGAATGGCGCACCTCTCGCCAAGGGCGGATCTCGACACCGCGACTTCTTGCGTTTCGTCTTCGCTGACTTCCACCAAGATGCGTCCGCCGCAGTGGTGCTGAGCCCGGAGGTCGACATCGTGATCTTCAACCCCCTTGGACCTCAACAGAGCCCTGCAGCCGAGGTATCGGCTTTACGACACGCAATTCGCAAGACATACCACGAGTACATGCGGCACTTCGAAAGAAACAAAGGTGAGTACAAGTCTGTGCTACCACTGATCTTGCTGCACTGGTGGTGACATCTTGTGCGCAGACATCGAGGAGGACATCGCGCACATGGAAGGACACATCAAGTTTCTGTCGAACAAGAAAGCCAGTATGTATCAAGTTGTCTGTAGATGAGGAATCACTGACGTATTGTTTTGCAAAGGGCTGCTCAATCGCGCGGCATCCAAGGCTTGATGCAATCCTACAACTACGCCCATTTTTCCTCTCAGTTACGTCCACCCTGTACTAGTTCCGTCCAGTTTCGTGTGACTATAAGTTGCATCGCCCCTGTATATGACTAGCGTTACCACCAACTTCGTCAACAGACTTCAGACAAGCTTCTCCGATGCGCGAACATACTTGCTCTACATTGCGAAGTAGAAACCGCACTAAGTAACCCCAGTCGTAGCGGCTGTTATCGTCATCCGTTCAACGACATGCGGATGATAGCGCTCGAATGTGGTGGGGGGAGACAAAGCATGGTACGCTCTTTGGGGGCATAGCGTGACCTAGTTCCTGCGTACGATGATCGCGAACGTGAGCGTGAGCGCGCGGCGCGTGCAGCCCCTTGGCCTTCTGCGCGAGCATCGTGGTCATACTGTTCTGGCCTGTTGTGGATACGTCAAGGCGTGAGCTGCGAAGCACAGACGACACACATTGGAAATTCTTAACGCCTGTTTGTACAGCGCGTCATTGCGGCGCTTGCAGACCTGCGCATACGAACGATTCATGTCAGCCCCACTAGCACACACACAACGAAAGGGACGCACGGCCGGTCTCCCGCATCAGCTCGCGGCCCTCATCTCTCAAGGAGCCTCGCTCGCAGAGCTACCGTAAGGTGAGCATAGTCGGCTTGTAGGAAAGATGCCAAGAGAAAAGCACGAGCCTCACGCTCTCAGACTTGCTCCAGAGCCTCAGGTGGCAAGGCATCCCGACAGCCGCAGGGCAGGATACAACCCAAACCTTAACCTTCTCGCAACAGCGTCAGCGTAGAAGGATAACTTGCACTACGAGAAAACGCACGTTTCCATGAACTCAAAGAATCACACAGCCTCCTCTGTGTTCAGACCCTACCTGCTTCTGAATCTCGTCAATCGTCCCGTCCTACGAAGTCGCGCTGGAGGCAGCGCGCGTGGAAGTCCTGGGCGGTCTCCGCTCTCATAGCCGCAGCCTTCGTGACATCGGGGTAGCAACAGCAGTAAAGATGGAGATAGAAGGGATCACTGCGGGAGTCGTGGAACTCGAACCATGTCCGCCTGCCACTGCGAACCGTCTTTGACATGTCGATCGACGTTGACTCCGCACCCACCCACGGGCGCTCCAGATACGCACAGCAGGTGCTCCGTGATACGGTCACCATGAAGGACAACGCAGCGCGCGTAGCCGCTAGAGAAAGCGACCGTATTCATTCGGTCATCACTGGCAACGTGTCGTGTCACCTACAAAAATAAGAAATAAAAAAACCATGTGGAGACCCAGATACCCAGGCCGACGTTGCCCGACTTGTCGTGATGGGCACTCCACCGTGAGCGCTACACAGTGAAGACTGCACCACGAGGCCGCCGACCAGGTAAGCCGAATATCCAGAAGCCGCAGTTCTCCCAGTTATTTTGCTTTGTTGCCAGCCGCACCTCATGCTCAGCGATCTTGCATTTCGTGCGCCCTCATGAGTCACGCGTCGCTAGCGAGACGGCCAACAAGACGCCTGACGTCGCGGTCGCCGGTGGGACTTGTGCGCAGGCGGCGAGAAGGCCGGGGGAATTTGCCGTGTCTCTGCGTTCTACGTTCGAAGGGCACAAAGCAAGAACAGTTCTCGCCTGAATGACCTCGAATGTATGTTCAGAATGCATAGCCTAGCCCGGAAAATGTCAGCGCAGGTCTTCAGCGGAGCGATGATACACAGCACCTGTCACCCATCCGCTATGATATGAGGTTCTGACACAGAAGAGCCCTTCTTATTTCATTCATATCTTCATCGAGTCCGTCTGGCATTCACATCAGCGCTCGCAGTGGGGCAAGGTAGAGGGAAGCGGGCGCACAGCTTCTCTACGGGAGTGAACATGTCTTTTTTCAATCCATGTAACATCATCGAAGGCCAAGCCCTATGTGGACGAGAGCTTCTCGCTGTCATCGGCTAGAAACAAATCATTCAGAACGTTGTTGATTGACCTTCAGCAACACTGCACCGGACCGGTGACAAGTGGCCTGTGTCCTACATCAAAGACCTAGGCGGGTTGTGACAAGAGCAGGTGTTCTGTGTAGGATGACAGACTTAGTGAAGCAGACACGTACAATGGAGATCTCGTTGCCCATGTTACTACGTGACATGCATGGGGGAAAGCACAAGTCGCTGGCCGCCGGGGTTGGGTCACCCCCGCCCGTGCTCACTCGCTCTTAGAACCTACTGCAGCACCAATCACTCAGTGCTGCGCATACATCAACATTTTCGGTGATTATGTGCTCACGAGACTCATATCGGCAATGCTTCCTCTGTGACGACTTCTCGGGCTACGTGTCTACCGAATGTCTCTGCTCCCGGCAAAGAAGTTTTGACTGAGTGAACTTTGAAACCGTGGTGGGCTTCAATATTGCTGTCGCGTAGTGTTGTCGCCGCAATACTAGGGCCATCTGGCGCCATTGTCGACGGGATAGATGTCGTGCGGCGAGGCCGAGTCGACGAGGAACGTCCCAGATCACATGTTCTGTAATGCCGCCTTCCGGCTCCGTCGGTCCGACTCAGCGCTCTGCTGAGCCTGCCTCGTCTGCTTCTTCTCCACCTGCTGTCATCGTTTTCTTTGTCGATGTCCGAGCCGGTCTGTCCTTGCAAAATAGGTGCCACCTCCATGTCAATTCGCACGATCCAGGCCAGCAGGCATGAAACAGAGCGTCAATATACTTCGAGATGGTATACGCCAGGCTTCATATTATTACGGAGTATTCGTGCGCATCAGTAATACGGATGGTGAGGCTCCGCTGTGTACCCCTTTCCACAATTCTGCACCTATCTTCTCTGTAGGTACCCTGCGTTCAATCTCTGGCAGGGGCAGGAAGTCGACGTGAAAGACATTCACGGCTGATCATCAAAACTTCAAGCCAGGCCGTTGACGATGATGCTCCTGTCTAATAAATGGAGCCACCTACGGTGCGCCCACGCGCCCGCTCCCCTCCGCCCCGCGTTCCCCGCCAGTTTTGATCTATGCACTGTGGATACCGGACATCTTCGATGACCATATGAATGAAGCAAGATTCTGTGTCGGAACCTCACACCGTAGAGGGTGGATGAAAGGTGCCGTGTATCATCACTCCGCTGAAGACCCGCGCTGACATCTTCCGGGCTACGCTGTGCATTCTGGACATACATTCGAGGTCCTTCAGGCAAAATCGGTTCCTTTCCTGCTTTGTGCCCTTCGAACGTAGAACACAGAGGCATGGCAGATTCCCCGGGCCTTCTCGCTGCTTGCGCACAAGTCCCACCGGCGACCGGGACGTCGAGCGTCTTGTTGGCCGTCTCGCGGCTCGTGAGGGCGCACGAAACGTGCAGTGAACGTCGATCGATATGTTCAAGTTGGCCGACGGCAACGGGCGGGCGTGGTCCGAGTTCTACACGTACGACCGTGCTGCTTCTCAACTATTCTCACATTCTGCTCACCTACTCACCCTCGTCTCGCCCTCCTCCCCTACCATTCTATACCATGCCCGCAGTGATCTCGTCTCTCCATCCACATCTGTTGCCGCCCCGACGACATGAAGGCTGCGGCCATGAGAGCGGGGATCGTCCAGGATTTCCATGCGTTCTCCCTCAAACATGTCATAGGACGGGACACCCCACGAGCTGCAGAAGCAGGCGGGGTTCTTGGGCACGGCGGTGGTCGTGTCAGTGACTGAACGTGGCAACGTGAGTATGATGACTTGAAGCGGCGCTGTATGCTAACTCGCCCCGAAGCAAGATGACCGAGCTTGCATCCTGCTCTCTGGCGGTCAACCCAAGTACGCACGCTTGTCTCTCCACGGGTGACTTCGGTGTACGGCAGGCGCTGTGGGACTGAGTACGGCACTCGGAGCGGGGTCAGACGTTTTCTCACTGTCTCTGTTCCTCGAGGTGATCATGCTCACAACCTGTCTACCTTGAGAGAGGAGGGGCGTGAGCGGATGCAGGCGAAAACGTGTGAGCGTTCCCCGTCCTCTGTGGGCGTGTCGACTGAGGGTTCTCGTTGGTGTAGGTATGCGTGCACCGCCCGTGGTATGACACTAAGAACTGGCAACACCCCTCTGGGGTTTGGGTTCGAGGCGCTGTATCTGCATACCATACCATTCTATGTATCCTATAGGTACCATACCATTCGCTGTATCCTATAGGCCACGTTGGATGCCGCCATTAAGTGTGAGCCCGACGTCGACGCTCATACTCGATCATGGAAGATAGCCCTCCTAGGTGCACGAAGAGCCTCAGGCTCCTCGTCTACAACCCGATGTAGGCTGTCTACTATAACGTAGATCGAGTCTAGGCCCTCTGGCTGACAATGGGTGAGGTGGGCGACCCTGTATGGTCGCGGTGGTGGGCGGCTGATCAGACCGAATGCTAGAGCGGCTGACGCGCATCGTCCACTGCATAAAGGCCCCCGCACTCCCCTTCTTGTCATTCTCTCCCTTCGTCTTCCCTTCGCCCAAACATCGACCTCAAGCCTCCGCGTCTCAAGATGGGCAGGAAGCTTAGGGCCACGTATGTCGCCTCCATGTGCTGTACGAGCTTGGACCGTGATACCCCGATGGTATCACTTTTCCTGCGCATTTGACCTCCCCAGGCTTCGTCGCCTTTCGGATCGCACGCTCATTCCAACAGGCCGAACAACCCAGCGGGCACTCCAGCAGTCGTGCACTGCCATCTGCAGTGCAATGAGATACCGAACATACCTTAGCTTGACCGAGGGCAACGCTGATCATGACCTCAGTCTCTAAACCGAAGTTCAGCAAGTTCATGACCACTCGACCCCGGTATGGACGACTTTCACCAGTCGATCACGTCTGCGCGATGGCCACAAGCACAGCGCTGCCCACGCTACACAACGGATGGGGAGCTCGTACACTATGCAACGCCTGGAGAGTGAATATGCTCAGTCGAGATAGTACTCGTCGAGGGAACGGGGCGCAGAGCCACAGCCTTTACGCGGGTCCGTGCGGACGCCTGGCGCCCAGTGCACCTTGCCCTTTGAATCGATCCAGGCGCGAGCGAAGAGGTCCTTGTCGCCGAGCGAACGGCGCTTTGCAGAGCCGGGGCCCTTGTATCCCTTTTTCCTCGGGTCGCCCTCCCCGTGGTGGACAACACCATTTGAATCAATCCAGGCGCGGGAGTACAAATCGACGTCGGCCTCGCGAGCCTCGCTGTGCACTCGGTCAGTCAAATACTAGTCGGCGAAAGTGTAGAGTACTCACAAGGCAGCATACGAGGCGAGAGCGGGCGCCACAGAAGCGGCGGCGGCGGCGAGAGCGACGGCGGCGGAGAAACGCATGGTGAGATGTACGGTACGGGTAGAGCGAGAGGGTCGTGAAAATCGAGAGGTGATGTTAGTCGTCAAGAATCAAGCAGGGCTGGCATGCGTGCATAAGCCTGCGGATCGTCTCGGCAGAGAACACGGGGAACTCACCAACCAGTACCACTGCTTTCGTGAGCTCGGAAATGTAGAGGGGATGAGCTGAAGGACTCAGCACGATCGACGCGCACTTATGTATCCTCGACGGCTAAAGCATGCGAGGGACGATGCATCAGATGCCAGGACGATGGCACCGCCTGGCCCATCGCAAGTAAGCCGAGACCAATGGTAGCCTGGTACATACTCAAGGCCGCCAAGGCATCAATGTGAGGCCGCCGATCCCAAGCCGATCGCAATTCGGATACCTATACTCACCGGTGACCGGGACGCCCGGGCCCCGCTTACTTATACGTCACTGCGCCAACGCCTTACAGTAACGTCTGTCATAGACCGAGTCTATAGATGAGTCATGTAACTAACCGGGGACGCGAACCTAAGCTATGGGTAGAGGTCGGTAGAGGGCAGGCGTCGGGCGTCGCTGCATCAAGTCAACATCAAATGGTTGCCGTTCCTCCTGCCGCCGCCTCAGGAAGAACCCACGATCCGCATCAAATCCGCATGCTAATAGGCTGTCTTCCGATTCTACCGCCCGTACACCTCAACCCCCGTCACTGCCTCACGAGAGCGCGAAGACGCACTCGTCAATGTCCGCACGCGCAGGGAGAAGTGGTCCTCCGTCACGTCGACGCGCGCCTCAAACGCTCAGGTTCATTGAGCGGTCGCCGCTCGGGCGTGCGCAAGGAGAGAGCACGGACCACGGGGTGTCGTGTATACAGCCCTGACCGAGTCTTACGGATCCTGGCTCAACAACCCCCGCCACCTTCGAGCCCAGCGAAGTGCCCGGAACACTCTCCCGACAGAACACGATCGGGAGAAGCTGTTGCTAGACTCATTGAACAACGACGTGGTGACATGAAGGCCAGCGGCGGCGGGTTTTGGTCATCGTGCAGCGGAGTACTGCTGTGAGGCGATTTTATCGGTATGTATGCGCTGTCTACATATCCCACAGCCGCTGATTGCTTCGTCCCGTATGTGATGCGCTGCTCGATGCGCCAGGCGAGTCCGGTCAAGCGCGTTGTGGACTGGGACTCTAGGTACGGTACATACTCCGTCGCATGGGCTTCTGCACGCGCCATATGGCTTCCCTGCAACGCGCGGAAGGTCCGGGCGGTGGCGGCCGGTGCTTGCGGCATTCGCTTGCAAGTGAGATGATCGCTTGTCAGCCTTTCCAGCCTGTGAGGTGCTGGGAGGGCGGTCAGCGAGCAATGTGCCCCTTCCCCTTTCTGGGCTCTTCACATTATCCAGGGCGTTTTGTTATGCTGTCAGCTGGCTTGCCGTTTGTCCCTGTGAACGAGAGACTATCGATCCACTGAATAGTGTCTAGAGTCAATAGTTTCTAGCGTCGGAGGGCAGCTCGGGATCTACAATCCTGACAATGGCATTCCGGCCGATTTAAGTACGACCGATACGTTGCGCGTGTCGCGCAGTCGAGGTGCACCCTGCTTCATCTGCACTCGACCTCAACACTTTCGCTGCCACACCTGTTACTGCGGAGTGAGAACGACAGAGTTGGCCCCGGGTACTGCTGGCTCTGCTGTTATGAGCAGAGGTGCGTCGTCCAATTTCCTCTCATTCTACCAATGCTTATCCACATAGGTCATCATGGTAAACCTTGTCAATGTCGATGTCCCGTTGGGCGTCTCGCCCCGCTTACCGCCCGCTGGCCAAGTGGACAGAGGCGCATACAGTGGTGTCAGAGCTCGAGCCGAAGATAACTGGCGGACCATGAAAGGGGAAATCAAGCAAAGAAGCGAGTACCTCTATCGTGTGCATGTTCTGAGATGTTGCATCGAAGTTCGTTCGCTGATTCCTACGTTCAGGCTTCGTTTCGAGATTAGTGGGACGTGCGTCGCCTTTGAATGGCGACGTCGGTTCTTCTGCAGGTTCCGAGGCGACTTGGGATCCATGGGCCACTTCCCAGTAACGGGCAAGCTGGGGGTACACAATAGCTCGTAGTGAACTTGCTCATCGCGCCGTGACCGGGTGAACGCGAGCGTCACATGCACGTGCTCACGACGTGTGGACCGGACTCTACACTTTGTCACAGTCCTTCCTACTCCTGCACGATCGTCGCTACCACGAGGAGGACTAGTAGGGCCGCGAGGACTGCCATCCTCCTACTCCTATTGTCACTGCTATCTAATCAGATACCTCGCTCGTGACGTCACAGGACGACAACGTGGACTTCGCGAAGAACTGCATACCGTTGGTGTACACACTTCGCGACTTCTTGCATCCATCCTTCCTTCGAGCAGACGCTTGCACCCAAGATCGGACCATCTGATAGTGCACCTTGTACTCCTGCCACGATATGCAGATCACGCTCGCCCTACATTACAGAGGGCCGAGGACGCAACGCATGAACGAGCTTCAAGACAACGCCACTCGCTACCTCGAAGAGTTTGTCAAGGACGATCTCAGGTTCTTTGGCCTGCCGGCTCCAGAGGAATGTGGATGCACGTGGCGCTCGGGTATCATTAGGTGTTCTTGGACGGTTGGAACGAGTAGTGTGAGCACGACCTCCCGAGTGGCTACTCACTATGAGCATCAGTTCATGGTCTTGTGAAAGTATCTTCAGCGATATATCCGCTCTAGCTTTCAGGGTATCCACAGAGACACCCTACCGGAGCGCTCCATGTAAGCTGTCCTCCCTTCCTCTGGCCGTCGCCACGTTCTAAGAGGTCCAATAGATCGGCGATTGAACTTCACATCGAGTAAGTGCCACGTCCTCGCTAATCTGTTGGGCTACTGACCCTTGTCTTTTGCAGCGGGAAACAGCACTGGGTCCGGGCGCCAGCTGTGAGGGCCCTAGATGACAACACGCAGCATTCAAGATTCTCGCACACCCGAGAATCGTATCATAATAGCCGGTACGGGGAACCTCCGAGTGTGACCAACACTATCAACAGTGCGCGAAAGGGTGCCGTGCGCACCTACCGCTCTTCACGCTCGGGTCAGTCATCTCGCTATGGGTTCTGGGCGGAGACTAGGGGTGCCACTGACTCTTGGTTGGATTACCGGGTTCAGAGTCACCTCCCCATCGTTCTGCAAGGAGACGCTCAAGGTCTCGAACGCGTCGCGAGAGAGATGGCCGCAGCCCGACCCCAAGATTCGAAGGTAGAGAGCACACGCCACACAGGGATGTGGACAGAAGCCGTCCAGAGCACCGATTTCCTCGCTCACCTCCTCCTCTACGAACATCCTCAGCCTATCGTGAAGGTTCGGGCGTAAAGTCCGACGAAGGGAAGGCATCTATAGATGCGGTTGCTGCCCACGCAAACCCGCCTATCGAGACGTCCTCTCTGCGTTTTAGTGACAACGAACCGGCTCGTACCGGGAGAGCCGATCGGCGTGAAGGAGATGCTCGTCCTGCTACGCGTGGCAGCGATTCCCCATCGTCCAACACCACGGCCGCACAGACTATGGTTGCCATGCTCCCGTCAGAAAGGGACCCTGTCTTTCTCAGCTCAAGCACTTCTGCCGTCACTCCGGGCACTGCCACAAGCGACCCGATGCGGGATCTGTGGAACCTACGGCGCGAGATCTCTGCCCTGTCTGCACGGGAAGAGGTGCTAGCACACAAGCTTCAACAAATGGGAGTGCGATCGCCGCCTGCGAGTCCGTCCCGGCATCTCACACAACCTGAAATGACGAAAAGCCTCGGTGCAATGGAAGATGAGATCTGGGGTGGGCCATCACTTCCACGGACTAGTGCATTCTAACTCACCTTTGAATCATTGTATCCAGAGCTCCGTGCACAGGTGAAGGCCCAGCTCGATGCACGAACGGCCGCAGAGAAAGCTCTGGAAGGTGAAAGGCGAAGTCGCGAACATGCAGAGGCTGCCTTGCAAGATATCCGTCGCGAATGCTACGTACCGTTCGTAGCTCCTGCTATCGCGGACGCGTTCTTGCAAATCTCGCACTTGACAGACAAGCTCGTCAGTGATGTGTGAATAGCTGATAGCCGGGAGTTGTACTCAGGACTATGCGGTACTGAGAGGCTACGGGTAATGTCAATTGTCTATCTATTCCTCGTGAGGTCGCTCAGTCAAATGCGGGTGTGAGTCGGGACAGACACATGTTCAGTAAGACGTAGATGAACAAACCCCTCCATTAACTCTACTCTACAACAACTTTCTATAGACTGCATAGTACCCTATCCGTACAAACGATGGTATAGTAGCTCTGCGGCGCTACGAGAATTCCGGAGTGCCAGGATCTACAGAAAACGACGCGGTCAATCATACAGGGACGGGATCCCCAACCGTCAATACGGGCTCAATGGCACTGATAAGCCGGCTCTGCACCTCTCGCGCGGCCTTCTCCACGCGCAACTGAGCCTCGAGAGCTACAGGAGGCGTATCGGTGAACGATGGGCCCAACCAAGCGGTCAGAGGATCAGTCAACGGTGACTCACAATGGATCCTCGCCTCCGCCAACGGAAGTGCTGCGTCTTCTTGCCCACGCCACAGAGGGCGATACTCTATATGACGGCATGATGAGTGGTGGACCCTAAGGGGTAATATGCAGGATAGTTCACGTACGCGACATCGCTCCTGCAGCCTCTTCCCGGCCGTCCGGGCGCGCATCGTGCGCGAGCACTCGTGAATCCAACTCCTCGAGCCTTGCACGGAGCACTGTATACTAGGATTGAGACAGTTGTATAGCTGCGAAAGCACATGCACACGCACGTGTGTTTTCCACCTCGAGCTCGCTCCGCGTCTTGATTAGCGTTCTCCTCAGGTCTGCGAGGCCGGGCATCATGGCGTAAAGTCATGACTGAGTTACAGCGACTCACCTTGGGCGGAACGCTCCGCGTGCTCTCGCCTCTCAACCTCGGTGTTCAGAGTATCTTCTAGCTTACGGTACCTGTTCCCCGCTATCACAAAAGCCCAGAATCAGCATGCAAAACAGAGCATGGCGACAGTCCAGGCATACGAGTGTTGCCTTTTGTATCCTTGTCTCGTTGGGTGATCTCCGCTTGGAGCATGTCTCGCTGTCCTCGGAGCACTATGAGTAAAGTCCATGAGCGCATAGGGTCGTGTCAAGAATGAGTAGACCCCTACGAGCTTTCGTAACCTGGGCGGACCTGGCCGCGGCCTCCGCCCGCTCACGCTTCTTCCCTTCTTCTTGGAGCAAGTCAGCCATCTTGCCTGCGCGCAGCGCCAGTCAACAGATGTGTTGACGAGGTGGGACGCGCACTCACGTTCCTTCCTCGCGGACAGCTCTTCCAGCGTCTTCAGCTCTGCGTCCTTCCGCGCGAGGCGCTTCTTGTAGTCTGCCAGAACGTGGCGATTTCATGAGCGACTCGGAGGACCCGGAGGCGAGCGCACCTTTTTTCTTCTCCTCGCAGGTCTGCAGCTGTTCTCGCAGCTTCGCGGTTTCCTGTTCAAGTTGCTTCCCCTTGTCTTCCGCCGCATCGCAGGTGCTCAGCCGCTCTCGAAGCCTCGCCACATGTCTCTCAAGCTGTTCCTCCCGCGCCTTCGCCGCATCCTCGCTGCACCGCAAGCGTTCCCAAAGCTTCGCGAGATCGTCCTGGAGTGCACGCTCCTGCGCCCTTGCAGCCACCTCGACGTCGCCGACGGTCTTGCGCACATCCTGTCCGTGGTGCCAGCCCCAAGTCCGGTCTCTTTCCTGGATGTTCTCCTTGTCTACCCATGGGTGATATGCAGCGTAGCCTTCCGCTGTGGTTTGCATTACCGTGGTGTCCCCAGGGAAGGGCTTGAGGCCCCATTTCGCGGAGGTCGACCCGGAAGCACGCCCGCCGCTCAAGAAAGGTGCCGTAGGAGATCGAACAGAGTCAGAGTATACGCTCGATGCCGCAGACTTTGTTCGTCCAGAGAGACCCATCCCGCCGCGAGCAGGCCTTGCACCACGCCCCAGTTCGAACGATCTTCCATCGGATGTCGCATGGCGAGCGGGGTCGACCAGAGCACGGGAGCCATCTAGCCGGCGCGCACCGGAGCCGCGCGCCCCAACCCTTCCTCTGGGAGCTATCCCTGCTTTCGTTCGGGTAGTGTCGCCTGTCGAGCTGGCCTTGCCGGGGCCCGAGATACTGACATCAGACGAAGCCTGAGACGCGGCGCGCGAAGTCCGGGACATCCCAGTTAAGCTCCCAGAGCGAGGTGAAGCCGCCTGCAGTCGCGAGAGCAAGGAAATTCTAGAGTCCGGTCCCGTAGTAGGTATCCAGGAGGTCATCTTGAGACTCATGGTGCCTTGCCCGTCGTGTAGACCCAGGTCAGCGCCACGTATATCCTCCTGTTCGGTCTTGAAACTTGCTTTGGGACCGGGCGTGTAAGCACACGTCCTCTGCCGCTTGTTCTGGATACTGCCTCGCGCTTGACCCAGACCAGGTTCGACGTCGTACGTCCTTTTCAGCGTCAGCGTCTTGCCCGAGTCCCTGAACATCAATCAGCTCACAAAGCGGACACATTACACACGCAGGCTACGCACCGGATATCGGCCGAAATCCGCACGCTGCGTATGAGCCAGTCATGAACCGCCGAGCAGGCTCCGTACGGGGGCCCGACTCACATGTGCAGCGCGCGCAGCTTTTCGTCAAATGCGACGCATTCTTCGCGCGTGCGGGTGGCGGGCAGGAGGTTCTCTATGGCCGTGCCCTGCCGGTGGTAGCAAGGAGTGACATGTCAACAACCGCGCGCGCTCGAGCGAGTGCACTTACTACTATGCCGTCGTCCCACCTGCACTGTACAACAAGAGTCCTGCCCCCCGAGCCTTGCTCAATCCGACAGTTGTCATCTGGAAGACCTAGGCTTCGAACGTCTTCCCGAACGAGGCGCAGTAAGCCGTCCGGATCCTTGTGCGAAGCCGCCAGGTGAGTGAGCTCCTCGCTATAGTGTATATCCAGGCCGCAGGTAGACATTGTAGCCTAAGATCAAGAAACGAGGCAGCAAGATACGTGAAAGCCAAGAAATGTGATGGCGGGCTCGAAGAGTCGAAAGAGATGTGGACGCCCCGGTGTGAGGAACGTGACCCAATGGCGGCTTAGGTCAGCGATGTCTCCCGCTGTGGTTCGGCGGCCCGTAGACTCTGAAGCGCACACTGGCATGACATTGCTAGGCTCCTTGTCTACCACCCATGTCGATTTTTTCTCTCTCGGTACCTGGGAGACTGGCATACGTCAACCGTCACGCGTCACGACCGAGACAGTGTGGGACATGAGGGACGGTAGTTCGGGGAGGTGGGGTCTAGTAGCTGTGGCTGGACGGCGTTCGTACTGGGCGACATCTGTGGTGCTTTGCAGTTCGTGGGTGGGTTTTCCAATCGCGATATAATATAGGAAGCTGATAGCGTCGAAGCGTCCGTACGGGCTATGTTTGGGGCTTGTCGAGACTCTATATTCTGTTTGACTCTTCAGACTATCTTCAGTGAGCATTATCACTTTGGCTAAAGTTCATTGACGTTAGTGTTACGTTACCGCGTCATTTCTGTTGTGTCAGCATCCGCATTCTTTATTCCCTGAATTCAGCGATGATCAGTGCCGACTTTCTCTTCACTGCCCTGATGCACGGTCTGGGCCAGGGCAGGGAGTTGCGCCATTTCACGTTGAACGGATGCAATGGTTCCTTGCGCCTGTAGGCATACGGCTGACGCTGGCACCTTCTGACTGGATGACTGACATTCTATGCGGCTGTATCTCAAGCTCACGCTATCGGGTGGGAGGACTAGTGTGTTCGCGTGCAAGTAATCTAGGTGAGCCTTCAATCGGAGTACTGCGGACAGCTTTAATGAACGTCCCGGGTACGTAACGTGCGTAGGTTTCCCTCTTGTATGCTCTGCGACAACAGTACGCCCAATCCTCTTCTCGTAGTAGGCACGACTGGACTGTAGTCCCAGGACAATGGCTACGGAAGTACCTCCGCGCGCCCCACGGACAAGAACTATGCTATCCAATTTAGCTGCACACATCCCAACGGCTGAATGCGTATGGTGTTCCCTTCCTGCTCATGCGACAGCACTCGGGGGCCGACTGCTATAAGCTATTCCCGCAGCTTCCCTGCCGCCTAGTCATTGCTTTCTACTGACCTTTGCCTCGAACTCAGATCCTTCACGCGGAGATGCCTAGCCACTACTGACCGGCCGTGGCCGTTCACAAAACGGCCTAGGAAGGTCCACCAAATGCGCGGTATTCTCGCCTGGCCTTGCGTAGTATCTCCACCTACGCGCCGCTACGTTCTGTGTGTCCATTAGGTATGACCTTACAGCAGGAGGATTATGGGCGCATTGCGGCCAGAGTAGGCATTCATGCCCATCGAACGAGCTCGAGATGGATTCAGAGGGCCGTTATAGAGGACGTGAGTCATTGACAGTAATTGCAAGCTACCTGCTTTATAGACGAAAGTACCCCCTCGCTTCATCTCCACCCATTTCACAATGTTCGCCCCTCATCCTCACCGCCCTCGCCGCGGCCGGCGTCTCCGCACAGTGCGTCTTTGACCCTTCGCTCCTATCCTCCCTGATGCCCCACAGGACGTCCTTCGCGATCGCCAATGGCTGCGGCTAGTACTCAGTCGATCCCGCGTACTGTCTCGCCGCAACCGCGGCCTCTGACGGTGGCTTTCCTCTCAGAGCGGGCTCGTCCGCTGATGTGACGCTCTGTGCGACGTGGTCCGGCCGCAGGGCCCCGACATCAATTTGAATGAGTGCAAGGATTCTGGGGAGATATGGGCGCGTGTGCTACCGTTGCGGTCTGATCGATGATTGAGCACGGAAAAGAGTCGGTTCAACCGTTGATCTTCCCGGCTGGTGCATCGACCAATATCACTACCTTTCGCGTTCGCGATCTTGCCATCCAAAGTCAGCCAAGTCATTGAATTCATGTGCGAGCAGCCACTCACAGCAGATGCCTCGCGCCCCGCCCATGGCTTCAAATCACATGTTGCGTGGCCTCTGCTGCTGCCTGCCAATCATTGAGACATGGTATTGTGCACTGTCGTCGTCGATCGAGAATCACAGTAACTTGAACGGGCGGGCGCTCGAAGCCTCCTTGACGCATCTAGGTGCGCCCGGTGTTTGTTGCCCTTTCGAGTCGCGGTCGTGTTGGCACACACCAAACCATCAATGAGCTAGGGATATGCGTGCCCTCTTCCTCGTAGGCTACCGACGACGGAATCTCTCACCTGCCACCCGTACTGACCTGTGTTCAATGCAGGTGCACCACGGCTCAGAAACGGTGCCGCGGCCCCGGTATCAATTCAAATGAGCGGAAGGAGAAGTGTCCGATATGGGCGCGTGTGCTACCGTCGCAGTGCCAGTGCCTGATCGACGATCGAGCACGGACAAGAGTCAGTTCAACCGTTTACCTGCTCGGCTGGCGCATGGACGAATATCACTACCACTCGCGTTCACGATCTTCCCATCCAGCGTCAGCCAAGCCTTCGGATTCAGTGCGACCAACCACTCACAGCAGATGCCTCGCGCCCCGCCCACGGCTTCAAATCACATGTTGCTGCCTGCCAACCATCGAGCTAGGTGACATCGAACCTGTCACGCCGACGTTCGAACCGCTTCGCTCGCTGCGCCGCGAGACTTCCCGTCCATGACGTCGACCTGTCACGCCTCATCGCCTGCCCCTCCGTGCACCACTCCCATCTTCCCGCCCTCCGTCCAAACAGACGGCAAAGTGACCAGGCGCCGCGCCCCGACAGCACTCTGGAGCCCGCGCAGTCACGCTCGCGTCCTTCTCGCTGGTCGAGGCAGGAGAATCGCGCCGGCTGCCCGCTCGAGTAATCGCTGCACGCCATTTTCGTGCCCACGCTCACGCTGCCCTGCCTCGCGCTCCCGTGGCCTACGATGACGCACTGCATCGGCGAGAAGCCCCTCCGCGTGAAGCGCCAGTGGTATGCGGCGCATCCCGATGCGCATATACCTCGTCGCGGCAGCGCCCTCTGTCGGGCCTGGGCTGATCACCGTGCCCCCGCTCGCACAGGGCTATCCCAACGACTCGAGCAAGTGCAAGTGACCCAAGCTGGCCCCTCAGTCCCTTTTGTGAGAAGACGCAAGCTCTTACTCTGAGCATGTTCCCGCCGCCATGGGAGCGACATGACGACTGAAGGTAGCGAGCTTCCCCCGTCGACAAGCCAGCCTCCTAATCCAGCTACGCACGGGGCACGTGCACCTCAATCAGCATCTACATCGCATCACGAAGGCCGACTCCGACCAATGCTCCAGATGCGAGCAAGCGCGCGAGACCGTAGCGCACTTCATCCTCGACTGCCCCGAGTACGAGGAGGCCCGAGCACACATGAATTTCAAGTTGGGACCGCCCGCTTCCACACTGCGATACCTCCTCACGGACGCCAAGTCAATGAAACCTCTTTTCCGCTTCATCCACGACACACGCCGCTTTGCGGCGTCCTACGGCGCCCTCCTCCTCCCCGACGACTGAACCCAGAGCGGGCGCACGCCTCGAAGATCTGGCGGTACGCGGCTGGCGGCTCTCCGCGCTCGAAACAAAGCGCATGGACTCCATTCCCAATCCATCTGGGATCCAGCGTGTTCTTCCGTCTGTCTGGCGGAATGGGTACCGTCTGGAGGAGATTCTGCGGGCTCTACCACAGCTCCACTCGCTGAAGCCGTCCACTACCTAGGAGCTCCTGCAGGACGTGGGCGAGTACTTGCCTGTGCGCCGGGTGGACGAATGTCGGGAAGATCTGGCGGAGATTCTGGTGCCGACAATGAACGACTTGCTGGCGGCTTGCCTTGCGTGTCCGTTGCTAAAGAACTGGTTCTTCCTATCCTAGATGTAAGGCAGCCTGTGTCGACGAGTCCCATTATTCCACTTGAGGTGAAAGCGGTGACTCAGACGGCGTGGAAGACGAGAGAACAGAGCGTGATCGACGTGTACAAGGGTTTGCTCGAGATCTGTCCTAGAGCCCGTATATTCTGAAAAGGCGTAACCGATCGATCCGCGCTCCGCTGACGACGGCTGTACGTTTTCTGAGTCGGCGGTGACTCTGCGTCGGATTGTCCTTCTGAACACGGACTTTTTTCAATGGTACTTGTCTCCGCGTATCATCTTTCCATATGCATGCAGCAACTCTTTATCCCTCTCCCGACCCTGTATTTCCAAGCTTTCCATCCCCTCACTCCGGTCGTCGCCCTCTGTGCGCTTTCCTTTGATCATATTGATTTGTCACGACTTAGCCGCCTCGAGCATCTCTTAAATGTGTGAACTAATAGAGGATTGATTCTGTCCAATTTCTTGAAGTGGATGCTACGCTGGCCGCTGGTATCGTTCCGTCAATCCGCCATAGCAGGCTATCATGGTCTCATTCTGCTCCCTTGTCTTGATTGACGTTGCGATATGCTGCACTATGTGGCGTGTTCTCATCTCACAAACGCCCTAGCACTAAACCAAGTTATGTCATTGAAGGACGTAGCACATACCATCCGCGAGCATTCAGAAAGCCATAGCTGAGTACCGAATGCGAGTGAAGAAACAATCAGTTGGCAGTGCAGAACACCGCGATGCATTAGCTCCGAAGGAGAGTTGGGTAGGTGTGACGCTCTCCACCAGACGAGCAGAAGGTTAGGCTATAGTCCAGTATCAGGATGCACTGTAAGAGTAGGAGGCAACAGGTGTGTACTCGTATATTATCACGCACGACGCCTGAGATTAAATTCTGAGACCGAGATTAGCACTGCAGCGGGAGAGGAGAATCAAGTCCGCTGCCGTCTCATCGACAACCACCCATAGTCGAGTCGGTCGCACCGAGAAGCCGGCTCTGCGCTTGCCGCGCAGCCCTCTCGACCCGCAGCTGCTTCTCCAGAACTGTGGACAACGTGTGCCTTCAGCCGCGGACACAAAAGCACCAACGTCAAGGGACGGCTTACCACAGATCTTCGCCTGTGAAGTCGCCAGAGCAATCTCGTGCTCGTCCGACAGCTCTTGGATCGCTGGTAGGGCGCACGAGCGATCAGTCCGACTCCGACAGAGAAGCTGTCCACTTACTCGTCTGTAGGGTCCTCTCAGCAGCGTCCGCGCGGCTCCCGGCCATAAACAGCTTCTCCCTGGTAGTCTGCAGCTCAGAACGCAAGTCTTCCGAGGAATGTCAGCTCAGTGTACAAAGAGGTCGAGGAAGCCACACACCCGTCACGTCAGCCAAGAGCTTGTCATACTGGACCGAGGCCTCCGTGCGCTCCCTCTCCCTCTGCGTCCGAAGTTCCTCCAGCGCTTCACGGAGAGCTGCATACGCCGCCGTGAGTGCGCTGTGCACATACACGAGGGGCCGGCGACCACGAAGGACCACGCACCGGAGCTCTGGCCCTGCAGTTCGAATCGTGTCCACACCAACGTCCTGTTCACCTCTGGGCGCCCCGATATATAGTCAGCGTCAACGTCAAGAGGACTCGAAAACGGCCCACACGCACCCTGTACGGACCGCTCTGCACACTCCCGTTCCTCGATCTCGACAATGAGGGCTTCTCGACTCCGCACTGCTGTGTAATCGACATCGAGTGAGCACACATTACTAAGCAGTGCCAGCGAGAGCACGCATACCAGCGGCCGCAGCGCTCTGGCGCGCATCCTCCGCTTCCCTGGCGCGCGCGGAGAGCTCCGCTTGCAGCCTCTCCTGCTCTCTACGCAGCACTGTCACATTCGTGGTCAGAGTGTGCAGCTTGAACGGTGCCACCATGAGGGACGCACCGGCCACCTCCGCATGAGCAGAGCGCACAGCAGCCTCGGCGCACTCGCGTCTGACTGTCTCCTCCCGGAACGCCTCCCTATGACCTGCACATCAATGAGTATCTGCCCACCCCGTTCGCTGGAGCTGCACTCACGATCAGACGTGGCCGCGACCATGTCCTTCCGCGCCGAGTGTGCGTCGAGCTCTTCGGATACGCGCGCACGTCAAGTTCGCCATCGCCGAGTCGAGAGAGTGGCGGAGGCACGCACCCCTCTGCGTCTCCCGCCGCGCAGCCTTGCACGCCCGCACCCGCTCGCGCAGCCTCGCCACGTCCTGCTCCAGCTTCCGCTCCCGCGCCTGGGAGGCACCCCCCGCGTCGAGTGCGCTCTTGAGCAAGTCGACGAGGCCAGGCTTCGCATCGCCGTCACCCCTCGCGCTCTGCGCCGGGTGCGCGGCCCCCATGGTGCCCAGTCCCAGCAAGACGCGGTCGTCCACGGGCTCTTGCTTGATGACGATCTGCGCGTTTGCGGACTCTGGGGGGCGACTCGGAGATGCACCTGCATCCGAGGTGCCTGGGGAAAGCACAGGGCGTGGAGGCCCGTAGGCCTTGGCTGTGTCCGCGGCCGGAGTGCCCGCCTCCCCGCAGCGGTTGTCGATGGCGCCGAGCACGTCGCGGTTCTCCGGCGAACGCTCTCTGCGCGCCGCGCTCCCGTCCCTGGTCTCTGTACGGATCCGCCCTGGGATCGCCCGCGCACGCGGCACCAGCACCCTGGACGTGCGCCCGTGCCGCGGCCCCTGGGGCGTGCCCCCTCTATTCTCCTTCTCCCTGGTGAATGCCGGGTCCAGCCTGCTTCGTTTCGGGGACCCACTCCTAGCGCTCGCAGGAGGCGAGCGAGGCCGCTTGGGCGTCGCGAGGCGCTCCTCGAGGGTAGGTCTAGCACGCGCGCTCCCAGCTCTACGCGCTGCATCGGGGCTGCTCAACGGGGCGGTGCCCGACGATGTCGCTACGAGGCGGACACTGCGAAGCTGGATGAGCTGCTGAGAGGGCCGCGCAGGATGCGTTGCGCACTCACATGTCCAGCCCCGCGAGCCTGCGATCGAAGGCCTGGTACTCTGCCCGCGTGCACGCTCGGCCCACGTGCGGGAGCGCTGCCAGCGCGTCGCACTGTGCGCAGACGGTGAGTCCGCGTTTGCCAGTGACCATTGCATAGAACGTACTATGTCACGACCATCCGCATCGCCCCTCCGCCCGTCTGTCCTCCATGTGCAGCGCACTACGGCAGCGCTGCCCCTCCAGAAGCTTGTGCACGTACAGTGCCCCGGCAGGCGCAAGCTGCGCAGGTCGTCGGCCACGAACCGTTCAGCGTGTTGTGGGGAGTTGTGCCATGCAGCTAGCCGTGCCTTCTCCCCTCCGTACTGGATGTCCAACGTGTAAATGGCCATGCGTCGTCAGATAGTCGCCGCGCTGAACGAGCAGATGAATTAGCATATAAGTACGCGCGTAGAACTGGTGCGTGGGACAGAGCGAGCTGTTACGTTGTATCGGGCATTGATCTCGGCTGGCGAGGTACAGGGGTACGTCCGAAGGCTGGCAGGTCGAATTAGCCCCAGAAGCGATTCAGTCTCTCCGCGCTGTCAGTACATATGATGATCCCACCGAGATAACCACAACCAGATAGTCTACAAATCCAATGCGCTGCAGTGAAAGAGGTGAGGGACACAAGCGCTCACAGATCTCCCGATGGTGGCGCGCCGCGCGGTCAGACGCATCAAGCGCGTTGAGCGCATCCGAGTCTCTAGTACTCGGTGGCTAGATGGATATCCCTCCCTCCTCTAGAACGGCGCTGGGCTGCTCCCCGCTTTCACTTGTTGTCGTAATAAGACCTCCATGCGCCTGCGTGCTGGGTTTGTGTCGAATCTAGGCTTTCACTGCCTTCGTCACGCCCCGACTTTGACGCGACTCGGAGGATCCAGTCGCCAGCAAACCCGCCACCTGTATCGAGCAGCATGTTCCGAACGGTTCCACCTTTTTAAGTCCAACGGATCCTGCGACGCGGGGCACAGGGATCCAACCAGTGATCGGCGCAGCGAGAAGGAGACGCACATGTCAAAATTGGGAGCCCCGTCTGCGCCGCCCGGCCGCGCCTTCTCGTCGCCCGAGGACTCGCAAGCTTCGACATCATATGCCCCAAGGCCGGTCTGTGTTGAGCAGGGAGATTACACCCTGTTTGCGTGCGCGTGCGACCTGCGCTGCAGGGTAACGCGGTGAGTCGAATACCTACAAGAAAGGGGAATATAGTACAGGGGGCATCTGAAGAGAAAATATGGCATGTGTGGCTCGAACGCGAGTGAGGGTGGCTCCGACTGCGGGCACGATGTGAGGAGGAGGAGAGGGAGATCAGGTATAGTACGTGGAAGGGTACTCCCGCCCGGGAGACGCCAGCCCGTCGAGGCCTCTGACGAGCTGTCTGGCAGGACTAACCGGCGAGCATGAGGACCTCGACAGAGGTGAAACTATTGACGTGCGCAGCTGGCCGCCTCCAGCGCGGCTTCATCACTCTGTCTTGAGCTGCCGGCGTCTGCCTTAGGCACGTCAAGGGTGGTCTAACTCTAAGCGGAGGTGGTAGAGGTCGATGTACTGTGTCCAGCCGGCTACTCGGCCGGGTTAGGGCACTCGGTCAGTTGAGTCAAGAGAGAGAGGATCTCATCTATTTCTTGCCAATAGTATACTAATCAATAGCCACAATCGAGACGTACATAATGCCCCATTTCTCAGCTCAAACAACAAACTTGGTGTCGAGCAATGCGTCGGGTGGCCGAGCAGGGTGTCCGGCCGAGTAGCCAGCTGGACACAGTATCGTAAGTAGCTAATGATGGGTACGTACAAAGTAAGGTGTGCGCGCGCAGCGGGTCGATTACGCAAGCGGGAGCTCCAATGGAGTCGTAGAGGCTTACGATGTACTCGAGGCAAGCGGTGAGCTCTGCCAGAGTACACTCACTACACGGCCCGATGTCGATACTGCGGATCCCAGGGCAGTCAATTTTTTTCCATCGCGACAGTGCCGTCTGCGTTTGCGCTCACGTCTGTGAGTCGGATTGTGAGATGTGGACGGAGGGACGCGATGGCAGGCGACGTCCGTCGCGCTTCGAGTTCTGTGGCGCCGCCGCCTGCCGTGTCCATCTCGACTCCTGAGATTCCCACAGCTACCAGCGCTGAGAGTAGTTAGTTAGTACCGCTTGGACTCGGGAGTAGATGCTCGAATGTACAGTTTGAGGGAGAGTAAATAAAATTCAGAGCTTGATGATGATAAGTCAGAAGAGAGTCTGCTTGAGATCGCGTCCCGATTCCCACGTGGGTGCCCACGATCATGTTCAACTGCCGGCGGTTCACCTCCTCCATCCTCCATCTTGCTCTCTACCACGACCATCCTCGTGAAAGTCAAGCTTCAAGACTGAGACAGCTGGCTGTCGCATTGTACCCATATTTACTATGTCTGTCGTTTCTATCACACTCGTTCTGGGGTACTTTGGAAGGAGACTTCATCAGCTCCGCATCCGCCCAATCCGCCGCGACTCTCGGTTCTATCCTGTCAGCGACTATCTCTTGGACGACCTCAGAGCACTCCGCATTTCTACCCCCGACTTTGTTGATGTCTCCTGTGACTGCCTGAGGGTCAAGTATACCTGGGCTGCTAGCACAGACCCCTGCCGTTCAACCGTGAGGCTGGCTACGTCCCAGTGATATCTCATCGATGCTGACTCGTGGGGTTGCATAGGACACGACTCGGCGCATTCGTGCCGAAGTAGAACGTGCGTCACAGGAGCGCTGGTTATTGAGCAAGCTGGAACTGTGAGTCGGCCCGCGTGTGCATACTGCGGCTGTGGGTTGCCAACTAACTCGCCTCTGGCAGTTCCCACATCGGCATCATAGAAAGGTGAGGCTCTAGTACCGCTTCCTGCGCTCTGCTCACTCACCGTCCACCTGTGTAGGTCGTCTGAGACGGACACGCCCTCCAAGTCGTGGAACGTCACCGCTGTCTCGGAACGCGCGCAACACCACGGCAAACGAGCGCGTTCTCCGTCCCCCGAACCATCGCACCAACCGAAACGTCCCAGGATCACAAACCATGACCCGCAGCGCGGGGCTTGCGGTCCGTCGCCATCGCGCAACATGAATACAACTTCAGCCATCCCTCGAGCGGCCCGCCTCTTGGAACCAACACACGCTAGATCTGTTGCGACTGTACCTCGCCAGGCGCCCACCCTGCTGTCAAGAATCTCGATGGACCATGTGGGAGCTTCGCCTTCATATGCTTCCCGCAAGGCTCCCGAGTCCGGAAGGTTTAAAACGTCTTTTGACTCCCGGACTCGTTCTCCTTCTAGGTCTACCCCACGTGCTCCTCGGGCCGCTCCTGTTATGGATCCTACCTCTGGGTCTGCGCGAACACCACCTTCATTCGGGTCTACGATTGGACTGCCGATGCCGTCTGTCTCGCACGGCTTACGTAAGGAGCGTGAACTGCACACACCGGCTCGGGCACGGCAAGTTGGCTCGGGTTCAAGTGTCCAACGTACGGACCGCATCACCACACCGTTGCCGACGACAGTGAAGACGGATCACTTTGCGTCTTGGCGGCCGCCATTGCTCTTGTCAGAGATATGTACGGACAACACGGAGGCAATGTCTTCTACTCCTGGTATGGCCCGGGAGCCTTGCACGCCTACGATGCCTTCCTGGTCTTCTGCAGCTTGTATCTCGTCTACGTCTCTGCTGCCAACTGGACTTCATGCGCCTACTCTTGCAACAGTCTCTAGCTCGAATCCAGCGCCCTCTCCTCTCGTAATAGCCGGGACCGCCGCTCACCAGTCGCCGCCATCCGAACGTCAAGGTGACCCAACTTCCGGATTCAATGCCGTGTCGCTCAAAACCTGTCAAGAAATGGCAGCCATCGAGGGGCTCTCTGGTCCTGTAGATGGAGCGCATCCAGACGACGATGTACCTGGGGATGTTGGTGATGCAATGGCAGGCGTGCGGCCACGGCATCGGAGCTCGCGCGCCGGTTACAGGGCCCAAAAGGTCAAGGCCCAAAGGGCAGTGGCTGATAGTGTCGCCGCTCAGCAAGACGGGGTAGCGAGCCCTGAAGCAAGACCATCACCCGCGGTGGGCAATCAGTCGCAAGG
>KE504156.1:253498-266980 GCA_000344655.2 Fomitopsis schrenkii
AGGAGAGGTATGAGCGCTAGTTATATTCCCTGTCTCAGACCGACAACATTCCCCGAGTTTATGTGTTCTTTGCTTTACCATGCTTCGGTCCTCCTAGACCATGGCGACAAACGATGAGACTCATACCAAAATATGAGCCCTGTCGGACTCGGAGAGTGGGCTCTTACCGTGACAGCCCAAGAGCCTGAACACTGCAGCCGTCGGTCTCCAGAAAACGGTAGCTCCCAGACATCCATTCCCGACACTGTTGCTCACCGTTATAAGGAGTGCGACCGATTTGTTAGTCAACGGTACCAGCTTTACTATGCGGGCGAGTGGGATCCAATCAGGGCACGATTTATAGCAGCTGATTACAATGATTTTCAACTCGCTCGCTTGCAGCATCGACGCCGCTCACTCGCTGCTTGGCCTGGAAGAAGCGAACGTTGCCTGTCATATTGACAGTAAGAGAACCGCACAGGTGAGTATGCTCTGCTCCGTGCGGTTCAGGGTCACGATTATGAGCATGTAGTCCTCCCCGATCCCCCCCACGACGCCGAGCGAGTTGGAGTGTCCTCAACCTGCGTGCGTAGGCAGCCGTGAAACACTCTTTAAATCAGGCCATTGGCCGGCATGCCACTTACTTCTCCCCAAAAGAGTCCCTCTGTCCTTCGCCGCGCTCGCGATGAAATGACCGATATCGAAGAGTTAAGCGAGTGAGCACTTTGATCCTCGTATGTAGACAACAAGCTTATATCATTCTAGGGAACGCGCTACACGCAAGCGACGCTGAACCAACGAGGACTACGTTCGAGAAGCCATATGAGTCTGCGAGATTGGATGGCGCTGGAAGACTCCGCCACGCGGCGACGTCACTCTCAAGAAGACGTCCACAGCGCCCCAGAAGTAGCTGCCAACAGCATGGCCGATGTTCCGCTCTCGACGGCTTCGGTCAACTGTCCGCCTCGCGAAGTCACCTTCGAGTTCAACATGTCCAGAATGGAGATCCTAATCCGCCAGGACGGCAAGAGTTCCACGGGTCTATGCACTGCGCCCGAGAAGGACAAATTACATCCCGTGCTCAAAGAGCCGTACTCGCCCACCAATCTGCTCCCGACTGAGAGCTCTGATACTAGGCGACCCTTCAAGTTTTCAAGCATCTCCGGCCTCCAAGCATTCTCCACCGGTATCCATCAAGCCCCCTGCGTCGCCGTGGGTGTTCAGGTTACGGTTCCTTCTGCGGAAGGAGTCCGCACTGTTGGGCCCACCTTCACCCAGTTGTGCTGTTGACGACGGAGCGGCTACGCGTGGATTCTCTGGAGCGGTAGCTCACGCAGGGGTGGGCTATAATCAAGGAGCTGCAGAGGGCTTACGCCGAACTCGAGCAGCGAGAGTCGCCCGGGGTCGCCCAGTAGGATGCCTGAGGGGTTGGTGCTGATGCGCTTACTCCTTTTCATGATCGTGAAGGGTACGTGCGTCTCAGGGTCAGGCGGAGTCTGGGAACCAGAAGACGGCTTCGGATTTTCTTCGGCAGTCGTTGAGGTGGCTCCAGCGCCGGGGACTCTCGGTGAGCTTGTTCTACTCTTGGCATCGTTTTGGATGGTTAACACTGCTCTCAGCGATTGGGTTAGAGTCTTTGAGATTTATTACCGGCTACCTCATCTGCGTAATCTGTTTGTATAGCACTGCTTGTGATATCCTGCTCTATATTTTGCTGCTTGTACCTCCGTGCAACGCGTGTTACAACAATGCGCCCGAGGCAATTACTGTCAGTGTGAAGCGAGGATTGGGCAGACGCACGTGACCGCGACTGAAGTTGAGGTGCGTACGCGTGTGCATGTCGGACTCTTCTCTTTCTCTGTCTCCGCCTCCTCCTCTGTCTTCTTCACTATCTTTCCGTTATAATATACAGTATATCTCGTAACTTAAATCTCCTTGTAATACACCCGCACCTCTCTGGCGTGTCCCCAGGGCAAGATTGGTCTCAAGTCGCCGTCCACCGCCTCCAAGCACTGCCCGTCTCCAAGTATCACATCACTGCTAGTCGCCGTTCGACACGAGAAAATTCAAACATGCTTCCTCCTTCGAAACTGCTCCTCAACTGCCGAGAAGTTGTGGATGAGGTCTTCTCGTATGTCGACTCGGACGATAGGCCGGACGCGCAAAGTCTTCGCAAGCAGACGCTGGTGAACTCGGCCTTGGCTGGGAGAGAGCTGCACGAGCCTGCTATGGATGCGCGCTGGAGCCACTTGGAAGACCTGAGACCTTTAATTGCGCTCGTCAGGATAAACGGGATTTGCAACGATGCGATGGCAACAGCCTTCCTGGTGAGCAACGCCCACTCACATATGACGCGCGCGTCTTATGCTCTCGCATATAGGAGCTGCAGAAGAAGGCGGATGCGTCTTACACCGAAAGGTTCAGGCATCATGCCTCCCGCATCAGGCACGTCAATGCGCTCAACGCAGGGCTTCTCTCCTCCGCGGCTTGGCTCGTCCTCAGCAACGACAATCTGGGTAAATCTCTCCTACCTCGGCTGCGGTCTGCGGGTGTCCTGGTCGACAAGACCTTCGGGGCGAGTATCAAGCTTCTGGTTCCCCGTCTTCTATGCGAATTGCGTCTCTTAGCGCCGCACACCAAGTACATGCCCTGGACGCAGGAGTTCACTTGCATGTTGGCCGACTCTGAAAAACTCAGTGCGAAAGGTTCTGCGGTCACGGACAAGATGGTGGACCACATCAGGGAAGCCAGTCCAAGACTAATGTCACTTGTTGTCGATAGTAAGCTTCTTGTCCCTGCGCGTTCGTGCACTGATCATCCATCGCTGTCTGCTCCGCATTTGAGCCGGTGGGGAGTTGGCGTGTTTGTGCAAGCTTTCCGGCTTCGTATACCTGGAGAAGATATGCATCTCGACGTTTCTGCCGCTCCTCCCCAGTCGCGCAATACAATACTTTCCGTCGCTCCGTGAACTCCAGGTCCAAATGTTCGGCGTATTGGCTCTCCGCGATATGATGAAGCCCATCATCTACCCGCGACTCCACACCATCCGCCTCCACGTCTCCGATAGAAACCGCACCACTGACGACTGGTTCGATATCGTGTACAGCATCGTGAAAAGTGCCTTGGGAGACCAGCTGCGTGCATTCGACATCAGTGCAGAGACTTGCATAGTGTTCTCCGACACGGCCCCGCCAGCTCTCCTCCAGATCCTGGACATACTTATACCCCTGATGACCGTCCCCACCCTCGAGGAGGTGCCGTTCAGCATGTGTCCTGGGGTCGTTGTTCTGAACGACGCAGCCATCAATAGCTTCCTCCACGCCTGGCCGCGCCTACGGACGCTGAATCTCTCCGGGTCGGACCCAATGTCTTCGCTGCCAGCGGCGCCCGGTTCCAGGCGCCGACGTGCCCTACTCTGGCTGGCCTTATCTCCGCCATCAACGGTCGCGGTTGCGGGCCGCAGCGTCTCGCCTTGCAGGCTGTGGTCATCACGCGCGTCCCGGACTGCCACTACTCTCGCTCAGACAAGATCCCTACGCACCTCGAGCTCGACCTCGCAATCACGGACGTGGCTCTCAGCGTAGCCAAGCTTGAGGACGTTCTCGGCCACTTCTTTGTCTCTGCGTGTAAAGAACATGGTGGGGCTCTCGTTCGAGGAGGAGAGCGTCCAGTGTGAGTGGACGATGCTTGCTGCGCGTCATTATCCCCATACGATCGAGGCAGTGGCTAAAGACACGTTCCTGGTGAGTTCTCATGCAGTGTCTCTGTTCGACTCGACTCCTGATCTAGGGTGTAGCTCGACATTTGTTTGTTTGTTTGTTTATTTCCTTTAACGTCATTGAGGGCTAGCTCGACATTGACATCAAAGAACTCATCATCTGACATTCAAAACCACGCTGCCGGCACCGTATCACTCGACCGTGTACCTCCCATGCGCGCCACTTCGTATTCCGACGACGTCTACTAAATGTTATTGTCAATTAGTATAAGACTTGATTTGTCCCTCGCATATCACGGACCTCTGAATGGAATGTAACTTCGTTAAACGCATGTTTTGTCGATGACGTGAGTCGTGACACAGCGCCAGAAAGCCGAAACTCGGTGGGCGGCTTGATTCGGGAATCGACTCGGATAGAAATTATTCGCGCGTGCTGAGAAGATGTTACTTTTGGTATCAGAGTCGAATTAAACTTAGGGGCATGAACACGAGGTGAGAGACCATTTTGCGTCCAACAGTAAGAGTGGTAGGTTACGGTTGTGGCCCGGTCATTTGCCCTTCGTAACTTAACAAACTCGGAAGCAACGTCATGAGCGCCCATAGATCTCCGCGCGATCCCGCCGAGGCAAATTTCATACCTCGCATCTCTCGGCCAGGTTCCATCTCTTCCGGCTTTTGCGGCTGTCTGTCGACGCGTAGCTATTCTGCCCCCTCACTGAGCGAGCGAGCGACGAACTTGGAGCTTATGTAACAAGCACTACAATACCGAGCGTTGATTGGCTAGCACCGCAGGCGGCAGCAAACACAACAGTGGCAGCATCGACACCGGGGCGGGGCAATTCCAGGTAACCAGGCATCGTCTACGGGGACCGGGCCCTTGAATCCATACCCTTAGCATGGCATGTGCAGAAGGCCGCAAGTGCAAGATGAGCAAGCGCACTACAAGACCCATGCAAGCTCTGTGGCCTATGACAGCGGCGTCATAGGATAGTAGGCGATGTTGTAGGTCCCTTGGTCCGTTGCGGCTACACCCAAGTCACCTAATAGGCTTGTGGGGTAGTCGAACGCGAGGCGCTCCGGTGGCTTACCTTTTGGTTTGTGAACGGCGGGATGTCGCGAGCGGGGACAATATTCCCTGCCGTTTAGGACCTAGGTGCGTCAGAGTCTTGTCCATACAATCCTATATCTACATTGAACACTGTCGAAATTAGGTACAAATCAAGAGAACGTGTCGTGGAGGCAACACAACTGGATCAACAAACGAACGCTCTACACACACCCCCATTCACTGCACATCCACGCGACTCTCCCTACCAACTCCCCTCACCTCTGCAGCAGCGCCCATCGCGCCATGGTTCTCGGTGTCGATGAACCCCGGACTGTTCGTTAATGTCAGGAGGTAAGCACGCAGCATCATGACTAGCTCCTCCTTCTCCCGCGCCCGCTCGCGCTCACGCACTAGAGCCGCTTCGGCCTCCTCCGCTTCTGCTATCACCCGCGCGAGGGCCTTCTCCAGCTCTGCACCCATGTATCAATCAGCGCAGACGCAGTGGATACAACGCACACGACTCACGGTTCACCTTCCGGCTCATCTTCAGCGCCGACGCCGGCGCAGCCAGACAACTTGCCGCCTGCTTAGTCGCCGCCGCCGCCCTCGGTGCGCTCTTCGCCGCCACGCCTCTGCTCTTCCCATACATCAGCAGCGCGTGAAGGCGCCGGTAGTACGAACGCTCGCGCAGCTTGTCGTAGTACTTGCGCGACAGCTTCAGTTCCTCGGCGGTCATGCGTGCGGCGGGTGGGCCAGCGACAGCGGCGGGGATGATGGGGACATGCTTCCGAGCGGACAGGAGGCGTTTAGTGACGGGCCGCGTGTTGAGCCGCCGACGTTCTGCTTTCGATGCGTGTGCTAATGGTCTGGTCGCAGCGGCGGCGGGGGGCTCGGTGCGATGAGTATGCCTCTCTCTCTGTGTGTCGGCGGCGGGCGATGGAGAGATTGTGAAGCTCGCGACTTCTGCTGGATAGTGGAGCGTTTGAGTCGCTCCCGTAGGCAGAGGCGTGGTTGGGCGAATGGAAATGAAAGTGGGCACGTCCAACAGCTTCCTTCCCATCGGTACCAGTGCGAATTCGGCAGATATGGCAGGTGCTCGTATATGCGTGGCCTGCACATCAGGAACATACAGCTGTCCGGAGGTTCCCGCCGGCGACGTACTGCACACGGGCTGGGGGGTACTATGAGTCCTCAATGTGGTAACGGAAGCGGCGGATAGGGCGGCCTCTGTGGAGGAGGACATGATGTGGGGACCCGCTAGACCGCGCGCAGAGAGTGAAGTAACCTGCGGCTTCGAGGATCCAGCATAGAACGAATGGCAGCGAAGACTGCCGTTGATCCCGGACTGTTCAGCCTCGTGTCCTGTAGGGGTTGCCGGGGTTATCGTTCGGTCCGGGGTGCTACGAGTGAAATGTGAGCACAACATCCCGACGGGTGCGATTTGCCGACTTACTCGACTTCCCCCACCTCAATCCTGGTCCTGTGTGGCCCGTCAGCTGCTTTTATATGCACTCTCCGCGACGTGAGACACGCACAAGAAGAAACGTGCTTGAAGCTCGAGTGCGATCTCCGGCGCCTTGGAGAGGCTGATCGTCCGTGCGACATTCTGATGGGTACGTGTGAGTAATGCACTCTACAGAAGTCGAATATGGACGCTACTCACAGCGATTTCAGCCCCGGCCCCGGTCCAGAGGCACACGGTGGTGAGTCCGTCGCTATCATCGACGTTCACAGAATTAGGTCCCTGGATGCCAAGGGCTTTGAAGAGCTCTCGAGCGCAGTAAATGTGACCGGAGTTCGTGTCCAGCAACTGGAGAGGCGGGCTGAACTGGAGTCGGGCCGTAATACTATGGTACAATGGCGGTTGAATAAATTCCGTTGGTTTGTTGGCCATGGCCAGGCTGTATAGGCTGTCGTTATAGGGCATAGCATAGATGTAAGCGGCCTGCCGCTGGGGATGGACCACCAAACAAAGAGTGTATGAGAGATAGTGGGGGCTTTGGTTCAAGTGTTCCACCAGCGGGCCGATCAAAGCAGGGCCACGGAAAGATGTCAGTCTAGTGAGGACGGAAATCGAGTGAGCAAGACGGCGCGCTCACTGAATGTCTCATCGGAATGGCTCCGATCGTTCATTCTGTGTCTGTGCAAACGCGACCCTCCTAGCCATCAATAATTCAATGCTCAGTCTTTCCTAGATGATTGACTCTACTGAGATAGAGCTCGGAGAGCCAGGCGTGATCCCATCGCAAGTACGAGTACGAGCGAGTGTCCGGCTCGCCGGTGCGGTCGCGCGAGAGGCGACGGAAGCAATGCTTTTGGCGCTCGTAGATCACATCGGCCGCATCTCGATTTCATCTCTATTAATAGATCCAGCTGCCGCCCTGCTCCTGCTCGGTGACGACGACCTCCATCCGTCCTGCACTTACCTCCACTGCTCGTACTCGCCAACTGATGCAACCTGGAGGTCGCCCATGACTGATCTCACGTCGCCCACGCGCTGATTGGCTGGCTGTTGCCTCGAGTGACAACGAACGCAGGAGCAGTGGCGTGGCGACGCGCGCATGGGACGCATCTCTGCAGCTTCAAGGCATTGTCTGTCTCTAGTAACGGGAGTCAGTCTGTGCCACACCATTTGCGTAACAATTATGAGTCTCTCTCTGCTCTGTGGTCTGACACTGAAGCCTCTACCAGAGACTGAATATGTCTAGTCAGCGACGCTCCTTTAGGTAAAGGTGCTGCTGGGACCTCAGGCCGTCGGTAAGTCCTTTTGCTATTTATTGCATTGGAAAGTGACTGTGCGTTCCGAATATTCGGGCATACGGGTGCCATTCCCGAGTATGACCACCCTGGCTGACTGCCAACCGAGCCGTCCGTACGTGACTTGTACGCCCATACTCATTCAAGGAGGAGCAGAAGTCCTCCACAGATCGATTCAAACTGCCTTCCAGCCTGCTCAATCAGAACGACACTGGGTACAAGGGATGGAGACCGCCATTGCGTATCTGAAATTCTCCCGAAGGCATCTGATCCAACCGTGTAACTGATCGCTCGGTGGATAAGCGTCCAGGCTCGGTGTACCTACCTATGTCTACGTAGCACTAACGGCCTCGTCTGATTCCGGTGTAAGCGGTCATGCCAGCGCACGCGAGCCTGTGGTCTTTCAGTGTAGTAACTGTGTGAGGACTTGTACAGGACTCAGGCTCACGGTACAAGATGCCAGCTGGCTACGCACACTGCACCAGCGAGCGGCGCACTGGCGGGTGATCGCGTTGCGCATTCTCCAAGCAGTGCAGCCCCGCAAGCCAGAGAAAATCGCGAGTTGCTCGCCGTACGGCGTCGAGGTCAGGTGATCGAACTAAGAAGCGGCCGGCGTTGAACGTTGAATGGGGACTTGAACTTGAACCTGAACGGTAGGCCCCTCTTCCTCCGACTTCCTCCTTTCACACCTCCCCTATTCTGCTTCTTTGACCCGCGCTACCCATGCCCTCACACTTGCTTTTGTGTCGCGAGCTTCTAGACGAGATCTTCAAGTATTTTGGCGTCCGGAGCGACTTCGACGATAAGCATTGCGCGGCGAGCCTGAGAGCGGAGTGGCACACGGACCTACTCAACGCAGCCATAGCGGGGCCAGATCTCTACGAACCCGCACTGGACGTCCTCTGGAGCCATATGCACGACACAGACTCTCTGTTCTTCGTTCTCGGCGACTTCAAGCGCAAGCTGCTGCCGACCAAACACAAGAACGGGCCTAGAGAAACCTCCCCGATCTTGGTGCGCATATACCCTGTTGCATGGCCATACGGGGGCTGAAAATGAAGACTTGACAGTACATTGACGGCGAGCTCACTCCGGAACGCTTCGCGAGATTTCGGCACCACGCCCGGCGTATCGTCCATCTCGACGTCCTCAACCACAGTACCTTCGATGTCGCGGTCTGGGAGAACCTTGCTCGTCTGAACGACCACAAGCCCCTTCTGCCGCGCCTGCGCCACTGCGGGTGGTACGTAGGCGTGCCCTTCAACCACGAGCTGATGTCGTTCATCACTCCGATGCTGCGCTCCCTGGACGTCCGACACCGGGATGAGCTCTTCAGCCCTAGCATGACGTCCGGTGCGAAGCTGAGGCAGAAGCGCGCCGTGGGCGCGCGAGACTTCCTTTCGGACTATATGGTCTTGAGGCTTGCGGAATCGGTCCCGAACTTGTCTCGGGTTCGCATATGCAGTGAGCTCTCAGTTCATGGCGCGTCTCACAGGTTCACTTAGTCTGGAACTGCTAGCACCAAGATTCGAGTGCCTCTTCATGCTCTCGCGCCTCGGCAAGCTGGCCCACCTCACACTCTCCGTCAAGCGCGAATTCTCACTTCCTGGCGGCGATGGCAAGATCAAGTTCCCCAATCTACGCAGGTTGGACATCGTCGCTCCCGTCAACTCTATCCAAGCGCTTCTGGAGGTCATTGACTGCCCCTCGCTAAGTCACATCGACATTCGGCCCCACGGACGGTGCACTGTCGCACGGCTGAGAACCTGTCTCGAGTACATTGCCGGCACTTGGTCTACTAGCCTGGTCAACTTGGCGGTCCGCGGCTGGCAGCTCTGGTCTGGTGAGCTTCGCTCGCGGTCACCCATCCCGTTCGTCCACGGAATCCTCCCTGCGCTGTCCTCCCTGTCTTCTCTGCGCTCTCTCGAACTCGCCGGCAGCACTCTGTTCTGGATCCACGGCTTCCACGTCGAATGCCTGCTCACGTGTCTCCGTGGGCTGCGCTCTCTGAAGATCACACTCCTATGGGAGCACCCTGGAGATCTCGTGGACTTGCTGATCCTTCCCCCCGTGGAACCGGACGTGAAGGACCTCATGGCTCTCCCCGTGCCGACTTTCGCCGCGGTCCATGCGTTCTCGCAGCTCCGGCCGAATCTGGAGACGCTCGCGCTACCGATCCTCGACATGGTGCACATCATCGAGCCGGCGGAGAGCGGGCGCGTCCCTCCGCGCGGCGTCGGGAAGTTCACTTACGTGCGGAAGCGCCAGGCGGAGGACTGCAGTGTATACGCCGCGGCTCTGTTCCGTCTTTACGAGGAGCCGCATGTCGGGGAATGGCTCAATGTCCCCGACGCCATACTCCAGAAGCAGAGGCAAACTACGACATCCATTCTCAACATCGGATACAATTTATGAGCGGATGAAGCAAGACTGTGCCTTATGCACGACATGTTTTCTTCTGCCTTGCAGGGACGGACACGTCTTGCGTTCTCTGTTGTTCAGTGTCAGTCGATGTGTCCATTATGATACGTAGCCTTTACACGCTTATTACTCTGCGTTGGACACCCTGTGGTGTCGGAGTACTGTACCTCAACTCAGGATATCGACCTGTGCCACTGCACCTCGACTTGTACCACTGTCTATTAAATATTCGATATTGGTCGCACAGAAGCGAGGACGGAGGGGAATTCGCTTGATGGTGACATGTTCAACGTTCTAGCCGCTGGACACCGCTACCAATTTCATATCACACAACTCCGCCTAGATTCCATCTCTACCAATCTCTCCTCCCCCCTGTCGTCGTCCATTTCCCCACCCCCATCTCGAACTCGTTGCGCCTCTTCGCCTTGCTGCAGAAGGCACACCCGACTCATGGTCCTCCCCTGCGTTGTGATTGGCTGGCGCCGCAGGTGGCAACGAAAGTAATAGCGGCTACAATGGCCGTCTGTCTGCAACTGGGGCCGGCCTGGTCCACGACACGACTGTGTACCGTGTGCAGGAAGACACGATTACACAAGGCTACAGGAAGCGCACCTCAAGAGTACCGGTGTTGTGGCGGCGGTGTCTACTAGATCCTCCTGGTCCGCGCTGTTCGAGATTTCTAGGGTCTTGACACGTGCTAGCGGTAAGGGAGCCGGACGTCTAACTTTTGTTTTCATCCGCAGTTATTACACCTACATGTATCTTAGGTACGAGCTATAAACACGTAGAACAGTGGAAAAAGAACGGCCTGCGGTTCAACATAGTGAGCACGTGGGGGATCATCAGGACGCGATCTCAAGCAGACCTCCCTCAATGTCTCTTCCTCTTCGACCATCATCAGGCTCCGGATTCATTGACTCCCATTCAGGCTGTGCATCAGAGAACTGACTGCCAACGCCGCCTAACGACTCTCAGCGCTGGTAGCTGTGGGAACCTCCGGATTCGAGATGGGCACGGCGGCGCCACAGAACTCGCAGACGTACGTCGCCCGCAACCGCGTCCCCATGTTCACATCTCACGATCCCAACCACAGGCGCGAGCACAAAGGTAGACGGCACCGTCGCAAACGACCGATGACCCTGGCTGCTCCGCCTTTCACATCTGCTACTACCGATGCCCCATCCCAACCGGAGGTTCTCTCGGCGAAGGCGCGGTTTGAGCGACTTTTCGCTGAATCTCACTACTCGAAGATATGGCCCGTCGCTTCCGCATTTTCTTTGTCATTTCCTGGGCCGCCAAGCTCCACGGATCCCGTAGGCGGCAACATCGGCTTTCCGACGCCCGCGCAAGGTGTCCACCTATTGGCACACGCTCGTTCTGTGTTCTCAACAATGCCCGCACTTACTATTTCTGCGCCTGTGGACGACGCTCCGGGTCCCTCTCACGCCCTCAAAGTAGAACCTGTCGAAGTCGACCTCTCTCAGCCGACCCCTACCGAGGTCCCCGGAACGATGTCCTCGGTCTCTGCGGAAGTGTCTACTGGGACCTCTCTCAAACGCTCTCCTTCCATAGCGCCGTCTCCAGAACTCTGGAAAGACACTCCGGCGCCCGCTCTCCAGTCCAATGCGGCGGCACAGCAACCATCCTGCGAACCTCAGCCCGGTGCCGAGCGCATCGCTGCGAAGCGGAAGCACGAAGGGTGCGTCACGGGCGGACAGCACCATCCGCCCACTCCTGATGGGGCAGATGGAGGGGCTCCTCCTCATCGCAAGAGAAAGAGAGCGCAGACAACCACAGTGCCTTGCATTGGGACTGTGACCGGCGCTGGAGATTCTGCGCGTGTCACAGGTACGTGAACTACCTCTTCCGTCCTCCTGCAAATGCTAACCTTCACTCGCAGCACTGCGGCTCAAGATCAAAGCCGCGGAAGAGAGGAAGGCGAAGGCGGACGAGGAACGCAAGGCCGTCGAGGTCACGCACGACCACAACGCCCGCGTGTTGGACGCTCTGAGGGCGGTGCTAGACACAGCACACCCTAGAAAGGTGGCGGTGGGACGCGATGATGACTGAAGGCCGGCGATGTTGCGTCCTAGGTTACTGTCCCGCCGCCCCCTCTTGGCTCGGTTCATCACGGTTCTCTCTCGATTTGTAGGCACACCGTAACTATTCAACTACGCATGGCACATACTCCTGTGCACACCCACGCGCGCCTCGCGCGCTTGGAATTGAAGATGCTTGAGAGCTCGAAGTGTCGCCTGGAATTACTGGTTTGGGCGGCAAGTTGGTGTATGGTCGAGTAAAGCTCTTTGATGATGGTATGGAAAGTGTCCTTCTCGAGCACCGTGCACGCTCCCGCGGAGCTCTTGCCGTTCTGTGAGGTCAGGCTCTCCAAGTCTGCCGTGCTTAATTTGAAGGTGTCTTCGTGGGGAGGGCGTTGACTGAAGCGGTCGCCGGCGAGAAATTCGTCAGAGACTTCGCAGGTGTCCCCCCTTCCGAAAGGCAGTCGCCTCCAGAAGCCCTTCGGCGAGGCGCAGTCTCTACCGTCTTCAAGGTGACGTCGCCGCGGGGGCGGGTTCTCCCAGCGCTGTGTAGAATTGCAGACCCGTTTGGCTTCTCGGGCGTAGTCCTCGTTGGTGTGGTGTCGCTTGCGTGTTCCCTAGGACTGACGTAAGCACATTGACAAACTGCGAGGATCAACGTGCCCACCCACTCTTCGATCTCGGACATGGCCTCTGTGAGCGCATCGAGGGACAGGGGAGTCCTTTTGTAAGGAATCAGCGGAGAAAATACAAATTTGCGGACAGAGGGAGTGTGTCACGGCTGATTACGCACCTGGGATGAGGGGGCTTGGGGTCCAACTCGCTCGGTGTCATGAGCGGGGTCCGGGAGTTGGAGGACTGCATGCTCAGAGTCGCATCATCTAAGCCACATGAAGTTAAGCAGACTCACCTATGAGGCGCTCCAACTATCAAGGTAGGAGGTATTGTTCGCTTCTTCTAGCCCAAGCAGCGAGCGAGCGGAGTTGATGCTACAAGCGAGCGGATTGACGATAATAGCCATTGTCGGGTGGAAAGGGCGTGTTTCTGGTCAGCTTGATTGTATAGAAAGATCTCTTGAAAAGGAGAGAAATGAAAATGAGGTCCGCGTTGCTGAGTCTTGATGCATTGAGGAACGGGCGAGAGGGGGGTTGCGGCGGTCGTGGGTTGTGGAGTCCAAGCTGGAGACTCTCTCGACAGAGGGCGGCCTGGACCTCTTCACGGCATCACCCTGGCGCGACATCCATCGGTTGCGGATGCGTCGACGTGCATGAACCTTGAACCCCAGTGAGAATCGACAATTTTACCTAACTTTTGCATATACTGCCGGATATTGAGTGACAGCTGTTCAACTTGACACCTATCCGGTTATATTGCCGTCTATGTATCCTCTAACAACGTACTTCGTTTGATCCAAATCACCGTAATTCGTCAAACTTAGCCGGCTTTCGACCGCCTCCGGGTCGCTAAAAATACGAACCAAACCACGAGCCTCCTACTAAGTAGCGTGGTAGCTGCACTAT
>KE504156.1:268495-296127 GCA_000344655.2 Fomitopsis schrenkii
TGTCAGGGACACGGAGGCGGACGCACAGAGCGTCCTGGAAGAGCTAGCGCAGCAGGAGTTCAGCCGCGGGATGCACGCGTTTCCTCGACATAGACTAAGCGCTGACTCGATTATGTAACACACTACCTCACCTGTAGTAGACACGGTTCGGGATATGATCATCTTATCATCGCTCAGTCCTCCGGTCGGGTTCTTTTCTCTCTTCTTTTCTCTCTTCTTTCTCTCTTCTTCTCTCTCGTCTCGCGTCTACTCGTCTCGCGCGGAGACGTACAAGACTGGTACCTACCGCGCTCACTCGTCGCCATCGACCCCGGTTGGCGCCCTCTCCGTCGACGATCTCCGGACGAACGACGTTCCGACCCCTCTCCTCGGTCAAGGGATCGCCCTTCGACCGACTCCCGAGCGGGCTCTCGCTCTCGCCTCTCCTTTCCATCGGGTCCCCGGGAGAGGTCCGCCTCTCGTGGCCCACCCGTCCACTCGACGTTCCCGGCCAGCCTCGCGGTGTCGGACCTTTCGAGGACCATCGTCCTCACAGTGGTGGACATTCAGGTCCACCGCGGGCCAAGCCGCACGGTGAATGTCACAATCGGGTCCCACGGGCGGAACCCAACACAACCTCGTTCCTATGGCCTCGGAGGAGACCGCACCGATCCCCTCCGTCCCCAGCCAACGTTTCCCGCTACAAGCGGCCAAGTGGACGGCGTCACCATCGATATCCAGCGGCACGGGATCACACGCGCAGACGTCAGGCGATTCCTCCCCGGTAGTAGTGAGTATTCCCCCTACACCGTCACCCAGCGCCGCATCGCGCGCCACCGCGCGGCCCCTGCCCCCATTTCCAAGCCCACCTGCGAAGCACCGCATGTATGCCGCGTCACGATCGAGCGACACGTCAACGGACGATAGGATTGAGCCCCACCTGGAGAAGCCATATCCGGCCGATAAAGAGGTCGGGCCTCGGTCGATCAGGGACCTACTCGACGATAACAAGGACCTACGGGAGGAGTACCGCCAGCCCGGCAGGGCTCTAGAAATCATTGGCGAGCTCATCGCGCCGTCGATCACCGAGGCGCAACCCAGCGTGGCCGACGCGGCGAACACCATCCTGACGTCGGAGTACGACGACAAGTACGTCGTCGATCGTGAGCACTTGGAAACCAAAGACCGCCGCTATGCCTTCAACCCGACAGTCTACGATCGGCTGAGCTACGTTACCGAAGCGCTATCGTTGGCAGTCACCGACATGCTCGCCCTCGAAGGACGCAAGACCGACTGGGCCATCGACCCCTCAACCAGGATCATGCGGGCTGCGACTGGCTGTGACAGCAAGAGCAAGCTCTGTGACGCCTACTTCGTTCTACGGGCACGGATAGCCAAGGCACTGGACCTATTACGCCATCGCGCTGCGCTCCACTGCGGACGTGAACACTCGGAGGCGCCGTCGCTCACGGCCTCGGACGCTCCAATTCGGTGGCACGCAGGCTCGGAACGCCAAGTCCTGGACCACCATCTCACCCAGCCGGACCTGTACAAGCAGGTCACCCCGGAGTACGGCACCATAGTGAAGACGCGGCATGCAGGCGAACCACACGCCGGTCAGCACTTCACGCGCGACGCCACCAAGCGCTTCGTTCGCGAAGCGGAACCCGGGGCGCACACGATCAATCTACGTCTCATCATCGAACAGGCCACACAATCTCCCTCGCGTATGGACCGCCAGCGGGAGGAGACAAGCACCCCGCTCGCTCCGGCACCTCCCATCTCTCAGCCGATGATCCCTCAATTCACCCCGCCCTCACCAGAGCGCCACCCTTCTCCACTAGGTCATCGACCCCTCCCCGCGGCAATGCGGCGTGCACCAGCCTCAACGCCACCTAAGATTGACGCCTCCCCGAGCACCTCGCCTTCCCACATCCCCGCGAGCCGGCCCTCCACCTCATTCATCGCCAAACCAAAGACCTCGACCTACTACGGTGCACAATTTGGCGGCGCTTCGGGATCGGCATATGCCCCTTACGACGCAATCTACGGGGGGCCGCCGCCGCAGCTACCAACCTCCTTGCCCTACGGGGGGCCGCTGCCGCAGCTACCCACTCTGCCGCCCTTCCAACCCTCCTTGTACTACGGGGGGCAGCCTACTCAGAGCGCAAGCGGCGCAGGTGCCCCCCCCAAGGCCGAACCGCTCAGCACCTTCGCAAGTACCGGGATCGGGCCCCCCGGGGGAGGATCGCCTCCCACCGGGAGCGGACAACCGGACAACGGAGGCGGGTATCGGCCGCCCCAGCAAGGCCCCCCGGGTGGCAACGGCGGAGGCGGAGGTAGAGGCGGAGGCGGAGGCGGAGGCGGAGGCGGAGGCGGAGGCGGAGGCGGAGGCGGAGGCGGAGGCGGAGGCGGAGGTAGCGGAGGCGGCGGACGCCCCTCAGGCTCACGCCCGCCCACCCCTCCACCCCAGCAACAACCCCACTATGACCCGCCGCCCCACATTGGAGGAGGAGGCGGAGGCGGCGACGGTGGAGGTGGCGGCGGTGGCGGCGGCGGCCCCGGCCACAACCCGGCACGGCAACGCGATACCGCAACGCCGGCAGCACCGACCCATAACGTCCCTCGCTTCGACGTAAAGTACGACCGAAACGCGGTGCCCTCGTGGAACGGGGACGTCAAGACCATGGTGGACTGGCTGCACGACATGGAAACCCTAGCCTCTGTTAGCGACCAAATGTCGCGGGAACTCGCGGCCATAGCACCCCAACGATTCAAGGGCCGCGTCCGTGACTGGTGGGTACTCCTGCCAGCCGAACAGCGCCGCAAACTCATGGAGGACTGGCGGCCCCTCCGTACTGCAGTCCTGGCGCACTTCGTCACCTCACGCTACCTCGACGAACTCCGCGACACTTACGACCGACAAGCCTTCCGCCAGCGCGGCCATGAGAAGGAGTCACCCGCAGACTTCATCTTCCGACGACTCCGCTACTTCAGGACGATATACGAGGAGAGCGCGTCACCACAGCGAGAAATTGCGGCTGCCCTTCGCAATGCTCCCCCAGTCTGGTCAACCATCCTAGTCCCCGACTCCCTGTCCTCAATCGCCCAGCTGCTGCAACAAGTCAATGAGAAGACACCCGAGCTGGTGCAGATGTCCAGCCTGATAGGGCAGTACTCGGACTCAGTGGACGAGTCGCGTGACAGGCGAACGCGGGGACGGTCCGCCTCCCCGCGCCGTTTTCGCGCCACGAACAGGCGAGCATATGCAACAGAGAGCGCGGCTGAACAGCCGGACAACGACTTCCACGCGCGACTTAATGCGGTAGACGCGGCATCGCTGGGCCTCGAAATCGCGAACGACACCCCGCAAGACATGTTTCCGGTCCCCCTCGCAGTGTTCGCGCATCTGGCCAGCGGGAGCGGGAAGGGCACTAACCGCCGTCGCCCGGCATCCTACTTTCGACCCATCAACGACTCAGTAGTCAGCAGGACACTGCCGCCATCGCCGTGCAGAGTGTGCGGCAGTGCCAAGCACTGGGACCGAGAGTGTCCGCATTGGGACGAATACCGGGAGGCACGAGCAGCAAACCAGGCACAGGTGGAATTCGACATCCATCCCTCCGAAGGGATCGCATACGCACATGCTTACTTAGAGTCGAATAAATCTACATTCTCCGCTTTGCCAGCGTGTGTTCAGACGTCCGACATGAACCCTCGGAGGGTACGTATGGAAGACGTGGAAGAGGAACCACTCCACATGCCAAGCTTGCCCGGTGACCATCCGCACGTCCTAATGCCCACAGATGACGCCAGTCAGCACGAACACGCGCAGCTAGACGACCTCGCGGATCGCATAGCACACGCCTTGCAGCAAGCGGACGAGCGCGTGCGCGAAGAGAACTTACAGCAGGAAGGGATGGCCGAAGCCGCCGCAGCATCCGCAAATCCCCCCGATGCACCAACTCCAGCGCCGCGCCAGGACGCACGCGCGGACGGTGAGCCACCAGCCCCTCCTCGAATCCTGCGCATGCCCAAAGCACGCACCCACGAGCCAGGCCACTCCACGGTCGGCATCTCAGCCCTCAATGTCCCTGTCCGTCTCGGCACGCCAGACGGCACAGCGGTAACGGCGCGAATAGATTCGGGCGCAGACATCTCCCTCATCGCGGCTGAATGCTTGGAGGCTATTCCCGCGAGCAGCCGTCCTCGAATCCGAAGAGGCCTGCGAATGAACCTCTTCCAATTGACGGACGGATTCCACATTGAAGGCTTCGTGCAAATCCCAGTACTAGTACAGGCCGAGGATGGTGATTGGCTGTCCTTCGAGGGGGAATTCTACGTCGTCCCCGGCATGACATCACCGCTGCTGCTGGGCGAGGATTTTCAAGTAAGCTATGAGCTCAACATCCGCCGCAGCACCACGGACGGATCCTCAGTGGAGATACCTGCGACGGGCCACACCTTTCAGGCCCATTCCTCAACGAAGCACACCGCGCGACCATTCAGCATCATTGGGCGCGGCGCGGCCGCTAGCTTCGTGCGAGCCAACATCAGGAAAAACACTTTTGGCGGTAAAGCATTCGGGCGCTAGCAAAGAGCACGCTTAGAGCCTTGAAAACGCTTTGGGCTGCTCTTCGCGATAATGCGCACCAGTGTAATTCCTCTTTAAGTAGTTGTAAAGGCTAGCAGTATCATCTCATCCCTCTGAAGATGTCACAGGGATTTATACACGTCTATATTCTCAGTCGGTCCATGCTATTCATCTGCTCTTCGTCTGTACTGCCTCGGTACTGACTTCATTACAATCGTTCGTCTGCTGTACGACCTCACCGACGCGACGCGAGGCCGTGAGGCTGTGCGAGAGGATGCGAGGAGGTCGGCGTGCCGATGCAGAGGCATACGTGGGAGAAGGGACTGGAACGAGGAGATGGAGGGTGAGGGTGGGCCGGACCCGGCGCAGCTTTCTGGGAGGGGAAGTGAAGTATTCGACATCCGCGGTGATAGAAGCTCCTTCGATATGCTGTATCGTTCAGGCATAGTAAGATGAAATACAGAGCAGCGCATATATGCAGCACACCTGAGAGCCCCACTACCGTCCTCAGGCGAGTACCTGTTTACCTTGCCAGCCTGACGAACAAAGGAACGCTTGAGCTCGACTTCTCGGGCGACAGAAAACGTCAACGCACCGAACTCCTCCCCGAGATCCTGTCGCTCAGTCTGGCTGTTTTCCTATGGCTACGCATATACTCAGCCTACTATTTTCTGCTCACTGGCCTGCTCAGATAACTCCGGAGATGACCGTCATCGACCCGCTTAATCAATCTTGCTGCTGACCTTGCTTGGAAGCACATTGGCGGTTCTTCGCCCATTCCTGATCTGTACTGTAATGTCAAGGAGCACTTGGTAGTGTGATACTAGCGCTTCCCTTTGTCCAAGAGGAGGATCCGCAGATCTTCAGGCAGATAGCTTTCGCTGCCGCTCTGCAGCTCTTCAAGCATTTCGCCCCGTTCTCTCTTGCCAGCTTTGACGTCTTCCTTATTTGACGGCAGAATCCGGGACAGCCACTCGTCAACGAGATGTGGCTCGCCGAGGAGAGACACACAATTGGGGTAAAGAAGCATGACCTCGTGGCGAGTGTCGTGATGGAAACGATGCTTCTTGCGCTGCAGACGATCTCGTCGGCTTCGTGGTTCGTGCGGTCGCAGCCAGGCGAAGTCTTCGTGGACCAGCTCACGACGGCATGGATTCGCCGAGCCGGCGGGGCTGTCCATGTCCGGAGCTGGGCTAGCTGAAAAGGGTGAACAATAGCTTACTTGGAGAGCAAATGTGTGTTCACCAAATCAATTGTAGACTGGGGCGGTACTGCGGTAGCGATCGAATGATCAAAGAAGACCCTAATTTCTACTTATTCCTATCAGTGTTCCGAAATGAGATCGATAGTGAGACATACAAATTGCTCGGAATCGTCGATTTACAGTATTGGCACGCAGATCACCCAGAGTTCGCTCAGAGAGATACGCCTTGTAGGTGGATCTTGATGCTGTGATATACTGAGCCACTGTTAGCACCAGGGGCTGCTATGATTGCCCGTCACCAAAGTCGAGCCAAGGTGGGGTTGGGCTGGAACTGTGAAACTGAGTCGCCATATCTCGGGTAACACCGCACCACGCGTAGTTCAGCCAAGCGAGTACCATTCTGGCATGGACTTGACTTCTGGAGGCGGCTCTATGGTTCAAAATTGGGGGACAGACGGTACCGCCAAATGCAATAGAACTCCCCAGACCAATCAGACGTCTCAGCTATGAGTCACATAAGCAATGGACAATGGGAAGACCAGCCAATCTTTGCTACGCACTATCGATGGCCGGATCCCGTTCCCATCTTGGTCTAGTCTTTGTTCTCCGTTGTGGCAAGAACTCACGTGAAAGTTCGCGCAGGCCACACGCATAAATAAGGGAGCACCTTCGCTTTGACCCTCACTTTGACGCATCAGCCACCCCCCACGAACTTCAGTGACTACTCACCCACTCCCACTCTCCGCCCGCGCCTACTTCTCTTCACCCCACCACCCATCACCATCATGAACTCCAACAACGCCACTACCAACACGCCGCGCGAGCACGCTCCTCTCTCCAGCCTCTTCCCAAGGTTCCAGACGGAGGACCCCGACTACTCCCCGAAGGAGCTCCTGTACTGCGCAGCCACGTCGCAATCCACCACCATCCCCACGAGGACCCAGAGCGCGCCCAAGACTCAGCGAGCCCAGAGGAAAGTCGAGGAGGGGGTCGAGGAGGGCTCCGAGGAGGGGGTCGGGGAGGAAACAGCGGAGAACCTGGAGCCGGCGCCGGCGCTGCCCCTCAGCGAATCCCTGGTGTGTAGCTTTGTGCGCGAGATGCACGAGAGGTCTTTGGTGGGTGCGGACGAGCAAGAGCTCAGTATCTCGGTGGGCGTGACGGTCCAAGTGGACCCAACCCCTGCACCAACTATCACCGCCGAGGAGCTGCTCAGCAGCATCCTCAGCTACCAGCGTGCCAACCGCGCCGTGAAGCGGCGCCTGTAAACAGGCCATCAACGGTGAGTTACTTTGCGATGGCCTTGGCTCGAGTGTTCCCTGACACAGATTTCAGACTTCGGGACTCAATGCGTCGTCCCACAAAATCGATGCCTCTTCCCGAACGCATCGGTTCCGAACTTATGACAACTTATGCTTAGTTTATCTCTACTTATGTGCATCAGAACGGACATACCTCGAATAGATGTTTGTACCCTCTTACTCACCTGTACCACCCTCATCATCATCTCTGCCTCGCCTCATTATCTCTTCGCTGTCCATCCTAGTGTTGTCTCATTCAGTCACGAGTCTGTACCGCAAAGCCTGAAGGGCTAATCATCTGTAACGAACGTGTCTCGTCAAATCTACTGTTCTCTGTACTCGTTTCACCGACGAAGAAGACACTCGTACGTACACAGACGTGCGCGCAGTCGACCTAGGTTGTCTTTTTCCTCTGTGGGTTGCACTGGGGGCTCTCGATGTCGCGTTGCTGGCTGGCTGAGTGTGAACGACTACGCCTGCCAGTTCCGCTTGTGCCGACACGTGGCGGCGGAAGGACTCGGTCAAGGCCCGGAACGTGGCACAGGTCCCGCCGCACATCAGCCACTCCGAGCTACAGGCCCTGGTCGTCCTCAAGTGACTAATTTGACTGACTGGATTGACGTGAGTACGTGACTTTCTCTGGCGGTACGTGTAGCGTGAATGTAGACAGAACTCCTGTAGAGGTCAGCCTAACAACTAACTTTGACTTTCTCGTGACGTGAGTGAAGATACTTACCACCCGCTTGGCAGTAAGGACGTGACTGACTGACTGACTGACGATGTCGACAACAAGTATGACGACTATGAAGACACGTACGACGATTGATGACGACGAGTACGACAATGACGACGAGGACTTGAGGACAAATGAGCTGACTGAAGTGCAGACCAGACTGAGTTGTACTTCAAACCACAGAGGACTTCTTGTCTCTGAGTGTGGATTGCTGGGGAAGAACAAGCTACTGTACATGCAGAAACAGGCCACTATATATACCTTTTCGCTCTCCCTGAATTTGTCATGAAGCTATGCATGACGCCTGACTCATCCTGACTCATCCTGACTCTAGACTTCACTGCCTCAGCACTGCCTCTAAGCCTGGACTGTTCTAGACCATAGGGCTGTGCATGGCTGTGCATGGGGCTGTGCATGGCTGTGCATTTGGGCTGTGCGGGTGCCTGTACCTGGAGGCTGTGTATTGGGGCTGTGCGGGTGCCTGTACCTGGAGGCTGTGCATGAATGCTGTGCACTGTGCCTGGCTAAGTTAGTGTTCATTTGTGTGCGCTGTATTCTTGTCCCTAAGCCAAACAATTTTGGCGCAGGACAACGGGTTGCAGCAAGCTGCTCAATGACACCCTGAAGGAGGTACTGGATAGAGAATATTGGCCCGCCACTGAAATTTTTGGCTTAGTACTGCGTGGGATGAGGGGTCACATGGGAGTTGGTGGAGTGATAGATGAGCCGGCGGAGTAATGGCACGGTAGGCGATGGATATACGTCTCCGCATGCTTAGTGTTTCCACGGACATTTGTTTGAAAGCATTGATAGTTTAGTTTGGTAGTCTGTGTCACTTTCAAGTTCTGTTCTACGTCTCATGTCACCCTCTCTTGAGTTCACCCGAATGTACTGCGATCATCTGCTCTGCATTGCGATACATCTGGATCTCACGACAGGCGAGTTAATGCGCTACAACAGACATCGGGTCGTGGCCTTTGTGTACTACTACCACCTAAAACCCCACATGCTTTCCTGATCGTGATGTATGGCACGATTCATTGCCATACCATCGTACTAGAACTCACCACAGTAGCTCCTTTCCATCATACTGCCATAATCTCGCCGAGTGCTCATGTGTCAGTGCCTCCACAACGCGTAGCTGTCCCGCTACTCGACTGTCAGCGGAGGATTCGCGCGACCGGATTGGCCCATTTCTAACACCACCGCCACAGTGTCAGAGTACTGACAGATAACGTCGAGACATATACGCGCCCGTCTGAACGTGTCCAGGGCATAGCGAGATAACAATCAGGTCCGGACGCTCTATCGCCTGTTTATGCGACTGCGCACCATGGTCGCACCTACAGCGCTCAGCACGATGCAGGAACGCAAAAGGAGTCGGGACACGCACAAGCATATTCAGCGCCGATTTCGATAGGCTGTACACTGCATTCCGTGCGTCGAAGCACCCGCCAATGCTCCCACGGGCGCTGCTGACATTCACGATGGTCTTGCGCGTGCCGAGATCGAGGAGCGGGAGGTACGCCTTCCCAAGGAGTGCGGGCGCGACGACATTGGTCTTCAGTATGGCCATCATATGCCCATAGTCACAGTCGAACGCTCCGTCTAAGTACGCCTATAACACGTACAATCTCAGATAAGTCCCTAGAGCCTGCAGTGACATCACCCGCGAACGACGGTACTCACAATTTCCGCGTTGTTATACAGCACGTCGAGGCCCCGTTCCCCCAAGGGCGCGCTCCACCGCAGCGACGCTTGCGCGGGTGCTCGCCTCGTCGCTGACGTCCAGCTGGACGATGTGAAGGTTGTCTTGGCCGCCCCCACGCACGTCCACCTGGAGTGCGTTCAGCTCCGAGGCATATTCGAGGTTCCGACAGGTCGCAATGACGATGTTTGAAGGTGACGCAGAGAGGCTGCGGGTGAGTCCGAGGCCAAGACCTCGGGATGCTCTGTGGCGCGGATTCAGTACAAATCCCCAGCGAGCACTCGGCCTTCCCGACTGACCCAGTGATCAACCAGGTGGTTATGTCCATTTGCGACTAAGCCCAATACGGACCGCAGTGCTGCAGTGAGTATACTCGCCGTGCAGGGCACTTACGCGCACTTTAACATGGATAAGTTCCAGCGCATCCTATATTGAACGCTGCATGATACATCCCACGGGACGCCTGTGGGTCTAGTTGCTGGCTTTGTGAGCAAAGGCCGTGGCATCCATTTAATCAGCAACCACAGATACAAGGCGCTCTCAACCTCAAAGAAGCCTTGCATATGCATCTCGAGTCTTCGTTGTAGATGTGTGTGGGGCAACGCGAGCGCCAATGCAACACGGAGAGTATAGACCCACAGGAACTCCGGCCCTTCGCGTTGTTCGCCTGTACTATAATGGTATATGACCTCACCGACGCGACGCTCGGCGGGAGGCTGTGCGAGAGGTGTGAGGAGGTCGGCATGCCGAAGCGTACGTGGGAGAAGGTCGTGGACTGGGAAGAGGAGGCGGACGGTGAGAGAGGGCTGGACTCGCAACTTTCTGAGAGGGAAGGTGAAGGATTCGACATCCGCGGTGATAAAGGTTCCTTCAATATGCGGTATCATTCAGGCAGAGTAGGATGAAACACAGAGCAGCGCATATATGCAGCACACCTAAGAGCCTCACTACCGTCCTCAGGCGAGTACCTGTTTACCTTGCCAACCTGACGAAAAAAGGAACGCATGAGCTCGACTTCTCGGGCGACAGACAGTCTCAACGCACCGAACTCCTCACCAAGATTTTGTTGCTCAGTCTGACTGTCTTCCTATGGTTACGCATATACTCAGCCTATTTGCTGCTCACTGGCCTGCTCGTAAACAGCCGTCATCGATCCGCTTAATCAATCTTGCTGCTGACCTTGCTTGGAAGCACATTGGCGGTTCTTCGCCCGTTGCTGATCTGTACTGTAATGTCAAGGAGCACTTGGTAGCGTGATACTAGCACTTCCTTTTGTCCAAGAGGAGGATCCGCAGATCTTCAGGCAGATAGCTTTCGCTACCGCTCTGCAGCCCTTCAAGTATTCGCGCGCCGTTGACTCTCTCCGGCTTCGACGTCTTCCTTATTTGAGAGCAGAATCCGGGACAGCCACTCGCCAAGGAGGAGTGCCTCGCCGAGGAGAGACACGCATTTGGGGTGAAGAGGCGTGTACTCGTGGCGAGTGTCGTGATGGAAACAATGCTTCTTGCGCTGCAGACGATCTCGCCGGCTTCGTGGTTCGTGCGGTCGCAGCCAGGCGAAGTCTTCGTGGACCAGCTCACGACGGTCTGGATTCGCCGAGCCGGCGGGGCTGTCCATGTCCGGAGAGTCGGCTAGCTGAAAAGGGTGAACAATGGCTTACTTAGAGAGCGAATGTGCGTTCATGAAACCGCTTGTGGACTGCGGCGGTAGCGATCGAATAACTAAAGACAACCCTGAATTCTACTTATTCCCATCAGTGTTCCGAAATGAGATCGATAGTGAGACATACAGACACACTATTGGCACGCAGATCACCCAGACCTCGCTCAGAGAGATACGCCTTGTAGGTGGGCCGGGATGTTGTAATAGACTGAGCCACTGTTAGCACCAGGGCTGCTATGGTTGCACGTCACCAAAGTCCAGCCAAGGTGGGGTTTGGCTGGAACTGAGATACTGAGTCGCCATATCTCGGGTAACACTGCACCACGCGTAGTTCAGCCAAGCGGGTACCATTCGGAAGTGGACTTGACCTCTGGAAGCGGCTCTATGGTTCAAAATTGGGCATCAGACGGTACCGCCAAATACAATAGAACTCCCCAGACCAATCAGATGTCTTGGCTAAGAGTCAATAAGCAACGGACAATGGAAAGACCAGCCAATCCTTGATACGCACTATCGATGGCCGGAGCTCGGTCCCATCTTGGCCTAGTCTTTGTCCTCCGTTGTGGCAAGAACTCACGTGAAAGTGCGCGCAAGCCACACGCATAAATAAGGGAGCACCTTCGCTTTGACCCTCACTTTGACGCATCAGCTACCCCTCACGGACTTCAGCGACTACTCACCCACTCCCACTCTCACGCCCACGTCCACCCCCTTCATCCCCACCACCCATCACCATCATGTACTCCAACAACGTCACTACCAACACAAGCAAGCGCGCTCCCCTCTCCGACAGCTTCACAAAGACGAAGGATTTCGACTACTCCCCGAAGGAGCTTCTGCACAGCGCAGCCACGTCGCAATCCACCTCCAGCCCCACGAAGACTCAGAGTGCCAAGGATCAGAAGACGGCCGAGGAGGGCGTCGAGGAGGACATGGCGGAGAATCTAAGGCCGGCTTCGCCCATCAGCGAAGCTTTAGTGTGCAACTTCGTGCGCGAGATGCACGAGCGGTCCCTGGTGGGTACGGAGGAGCAGGAGCTCCATATCTCGGAGGGCGTGACAGTCCAAGTGGACCCAATCCCTGCACCAACTATCACCGCCGAGGAGCTGCTCGGCAGCATCCTCAACTACCGGCGCACCAACCACACCGGGAAACGTCGCCTGTAACCAGGCCATTAACGGTGAGTCACTTTCCGGTGGCCTTGGCTCGAGCGTTCGCTGACACGGTTTCTAGACTTCTGGACTCACCGCGTCGTCCCACGAAAGTCGATGCCTTTTCCCGGACGCATCGAACGACGCCTTAGTATCTTTATGTTATCCTTACATATGTATATCAGAACGGACATACCTCGCATAGCTGTTTGTACCCTCATCGTGACTCGCACCGTCCTCCTCCTCATCTCCACCTCACCCATAGTATCCCGTCGCTGTCCGTCCTAGTGTTGTCTCATACAGTTACAGTGCTGTACCACAAAGCCTCAAGGGCTAATTATCTGTAGAATCGAACGCATCTCGTCAAATTTACTGTTCTTCTCTGCGCTTGTTTCACCGATGAAGAAGACATTTGTACATACATGGAGGTGAGCGCCACCGACCTAGGTTGCCTTTGTCTTCTGTATGTTGCGCTAGTAGGCCCGCGTTGCTGGCTGCCTGAGTGTGGACGACTACGCCTGCCAGTTCTGGTCGTGCCGACACGTGGCGGTGGGAGGCCTCGGTCAAGGCCCGGATGTGGCACAGGTCTCGCCACATCAGCCACTCCGACTCCGAGCTACAGACCTGGTCGTCCTCAACCCCCCCACAGCGGGTCGATGGTCGACGAATCTCACTGACTGGCCAGCATGTCGCGCACTGCGAAGATAACACTGGCTACCGCCGTCCTCACATCCGCCACCACCATCTGGACAGTACACTTCATGCAGAGACGCGAACGCGAGGCACGTACACGCATCGTGACTACTGAGTGGTATACTGAACACCGTGTCGTGTTCTTCAAAAGACAGCGTTCCAAGGCGTGCTTCGAGACGACGAGCGTAGACGAGAGAAGAGGCGACAACGAGAGCAGGATCTACAGGAATCTCTCCGGAAGTGGGGGGTTTACGAGCGTATTCAGAGTGTGTCACGTCTTTCGCCTACCGTCCCTGGTCATGCACGATCACCGGAGTAGACGGCCTTCATCTCTCGACATCCGTTGAGCTAGATCAGGGCCGCGGCTGGCTACAGCTACGTGGTAGTTCTCGTGAGTCGTCCGGCCCTTTGAGTCTTCAACACGCACTGCACTGAACGTCCCAGGCCGTCTTGCTATACACACTCGGTCCAAATTGAGCTGAAGTAAACGTTTTGCGGGGCAGCGACGGCGGAGTACATTGCGGTTGTCTACATGGTACGTGCTCGTCCGGATCCTAAGTATTCTCTCCGAGGTAATCTGCGGCATACCCGTGGCAAAGCCAGCAGTGCCCACGATTCGCGCGGCGCCCCACTCGTGCACAGTACCGTTCGCATTCTCCTTCCCCATCCCGCCGAGAACCCCCTCGCACCCCCTGCCAAGGTCTAGCGAGCACGAGCGAGAGGGATGGGGTTGTTGCTCAAGTTGATACCGTGATGTCGAGCCTGAAGGTCCCAGATCTTGAAATAGGAGACAGTTGGGAGACAAAGCACTGTGCGGACGGCGTGCTAGCGCCAGTGTCGCGGGGTCGAGGCCGAGGATATTGCATGAACCACCTGTGAGTCTGGTATGCCCAATCTCCCAACCCTTTTACCCGCCGAGTTCTGTGCTGGCGCAGCTAGGTCTGTCGGGATCCACGACGGTCATCCTGATTTTCTGCAGCAGCAGTTGCATTGCGATGGTAACGTTCGATCCGTAGCCAAGCGGAGAGAGATGGTCGAGGGCCAAGATGAGATGAGCGTACATGAACTCGACATCGAAGCGCATCGTCCAGTGAATGTCACCAAAGGGCAGGAGCTAATGTCGCAGTGAGCACACATAGATCGAATGCAGATACACACGTAGTGAGAATAAGTCAACGTCAGGATTAGCCGGGCTCGTCAAAGATGTAGTAGCACGAGCCTCGTCATCCTGAAGTATATCAACATCTCAAGACAGTGTGCATATGCATCAGCGAAAAAGGGAACACCGCTTACTACGCCTACCCGAACTGGAACCGCGCGCTGAACTCCTTGTGCGGCCGGTACGCGAACCACTGACAAGGGTCTACCTCACCATTACGCGGTGGGTGCCGCAGCACCGTATCGAAAGCGGCCTACGCATTCGCGACGCAGATTCTCCGCGCGCACGAGACAGTCGCGCTTGGGTACTCAAAGTTCGGCAATCTATTTTGTGAGGAGGAGTGTCCAGCATGCGACTGGCAGCTTCGAAGTACCCGGATAGCCTCACGGATGGAAGGCATGTCCAGCGGGATGCTTAGCTGCCCTATGTCTGCATCGACCAAGCGCAGTGTAGGCTTTCTGACGGCAACTTGAGAGCCTCAGAGGTGGTGAGTCTCCAGCTATCTTTGACTGGAATTGTCGTCTTGCATTTGTTTGTGGTTTCTGAAAAGTGTATGCATGTTTTGTGCTGATGAATTGTGAAATAGCCATGAAACCGTGTGCGGTGTAGAGCTATACGATCACGTGTTACCGCGACGCGTCTGTGGCGAGCCAATGTTCAAGTCCATAGGCGCGCAACGGCTTTTGCGAGTGTCCACGCGTCAGCCACACCCACGTACTTCATGGACGCAACGCAACGACTTCGCAAGCGTCTTCGAGCCGATTCTGCAAGCGACTCTACAATTCAATCAAAGCAGAATTTGTCCATGATAAGCAATTCTGGTATGATGACGGGAACATCATCGTCGTCGCCCAGGGCGTTGGCTTCCGCGTATCGCTCTCGTTCTTGCCGTCGGAGAGGGCGGAAGGCGCACATGGCTCAGCCTGACGTTCAAAACATCGTCGTTGTTGGCATCGTGGTGATTCATCCCGTAACGCGTCCATTGCGCATCGTTCCTGGGATAAATCAACCCAAGCCGAAACGAATGCGATAAACGCATTGATTCAGTTGTGCCTGATGAGCCAAAAAGCGGACGACTCCGGCGATGAGGACACTTGTTGCTCCTCTCCGATCAAGAGAGCCCGATCTTGAGTCCAGCACTGAGCAAGAGTCTATTGGCGAGAGATTCCGATGAGACGTGTGGGGAGCGGTGGTTGGCATTGTACCCGGGGTCACCTGGATCCATAACCGTCCCGACATGCGCTCCGGCGCTCGAGGATCGGAGTCATCGTCTTTTCTGCTTTATGCTGTACCACATCTTGGATCGTATGGTAGACGAATTCGCTGCCGTACACGAGTTCCCGTCTTCTGGTGGCAGCGCACCATTAATACGATACATCGTGACATTGACCTCACGATGTGGTATGATTCTAGGCTGCTCCTATCGTAAGCCGCCACCCTCACTTCTACCCTATTTTTACCAGGGGATCACCACAGTAGGTCCTTCCCATTATATTGCCAAAACCTCCCCGATTGCTCGTGTGTCAGGCCCTGTACAAGGTGTAGTTGTCCCGCCACACTCTCCTCGACTGTCAGAGGGGCTTTCGCACCACCGGATTCGCCCAGATCTAACACCGCAGTGATACTGTCAGAGGACTGACGAGAACGACGCTGAAGCATACACACCCGTCTGAACGTGCCCAGGGCATAGCGAGATAACAATCAGGTCCGGACGCTCTATCGCCTGTTTATGCGACTGCGCACCATGGTCGCACCCACAGCGCTCAGCACGATGCAGGAACGCAAAAGGAGTCGGGACACGCACAAGCATATTCAGCGCCGATTTCGATAGGCTGTACACTGCATTCCGCACGTCGAGGCACCCGCCGATGCTCCCACGGGCGCTGCTAACATTCACGATGGTCTTGCGCGTGCCGAGATCGAGGAGCAGGAGGTACGCCTTTCCAAGGAGTGCGGGCGCGACGACATTGGTCTTCAGTATGGCCATCATATGTCCATAGTCACAGTCGAACGCTCCATCCAAGTACGCCTATAACACGCACGACCTCAGATAAGTCCCTAGAGCCTACGACATCGCCCGCAAACGACGGTACTCACGATCCCTGCATTGTTATACAGCACGTCGAGGCCGCGTCCCTCGAGGGTGCGCTCCACCGCTGCGACGCTTGCGCGGATGCTCGCCTCGTCGTTGACATCCAACTGGACGATGCGGAGGTTGTCTTGACCGCGTCCACGCACGTCCGCCTGGAGTGCGTTCAGCTCCGATGCAGACGCAGGGTTCCGACATGTCGCGATGACGATGTTTGAAGGTGACGCAGAGAGGCTGCGGGTGAGTCCGAGGCCAAGGCCGCGCGATGCTCTGCGGCGCAGATTCAGTACAAATTTCAAGCGAGCACTGCGCCTTCCCGACTTACCCAGTGATCAACCAGGTAGTGGTTGTGTCCATTGCGAGTGCCTGAGTCCAATACGGATCGCAGATAGCGCTGTACAAGGTAGGATAGTCGCCGTGCAGGGTATACGTACCAGGACATAAATATGGCACTCAAGGGCGTCTTCTCTTTGACGCCGTATATTACATCCTGCGGGAAGCTTGTGGGGTTAGTCACTGGCTTGGTGAGCAACTATTGTGGCATCCATTCAGTTCGCAGCCGCAGATTCAAGGCACCCTCAACTTCAAATAAGCGTTGCGTATGCATCCCGAATCTCCGTCATAGTTGTGGTTGGGGCAACGGTGCGCGCGTCAACGCAACGCGGAGAGTATAGACCCACAAGAACTCCGGCCCGGCGTCGAATCGTTCGTCTGCTGTACGACCTCACCGACGCGACGCGAGGCCGTGAGGCTGTGCGAGAGGATGCGAGGAGGTCGGCGTGCCGATGCAGAGGCATACGTGGGAGAAGGGACTGGAACGAGGAGATGGAGGGTGAGGGTGGGCCGGACCCGGCGCAGCTTTCTGGGAGGGGAAGTGAAGTATTCGACATCCGCGGTGATAGAAGCTCCTTCGATATGCTGTATCGTTCAGGCATAGTAAGATGAAATACAGAGCAGCGCATATATGCAGCACACCTGAGAGCCCCACTACCGTCCTCAGGCGAGTACCTGTTTACCTTGCCAGCCTGACGAACAAAGGAACGCTTGAGCTCGACTTCTCGGGCGACAGAAAACGTCAACGCACCGAACTCCTCCCCGAGATCCTGTCGCTCAGTCTGGCTGTTTTCCTATGGCTACGCATATACTCAGCCTACTATTTTCTGCTCACTGGCCTGCTCAGATAACTCCGGAGATGACCGTCATCGACCCGCTTAATCAATCTTGCTGCTGACCTTGCTTGGAAGCACATTGGCGGTTCTTCGCCCATTCCTGATCTGTACTGTAATGTCAAGGAGCACTTGGTAGTGTGATACTAGCGCTTCCCTTTGTCCAAGAGGAGGATCCGCAGATCTTCAGGCAGATAGCTTTCGCTGCCGCTCTGCAGCTCTTCAAGCATTTCGCCCCGTTCTCTCTTGCCAGCTTTGACGTCTTCCTTATTTGACGGCAGAATCCGGGACAGCCACTCGTCAACGAGATGTGGCTCGCCGAGGAGAGACACACAATTGGGGTAAAGAAGCATGACCTCGTGGCGAGTGTCGTGATGGAAACGATGCTTCTTGCGCTGCAGACGATCTCGTCGGCTTCGTGGTTCGTGCGGTCGCAGCCAGGCGAAGTCTTCGTGGACCAGCTCACGACGGCATGGATTCGCCGAGCCGGCGGGGCTGTCCATGTCCGGAGCTGGGCTAGCTGAAAAGGGTGAACAATAGCTTACTTGGAGAGCAGATGTGTGTTCACCAAATCAGTTGTAGACTGGGGCGGTAGCGATCGAATGATCAAAGACGACCCTAATTTCTACTTAGTCCTATCAGTGTTCCGAAATGAGATCGATAGTGAGACATACAGATTGCTCGGAATCGTCGATTTACAGTATTGGCACGCAGATCGCTCAGAGTTCGCTCAGAGAGATACGCTTTGTAGGTGGGCCTTGATGCTGTGATATACTGAGCCACTGTTAGCACCAGGGGCTGCTATGATTGCCCCTCACCAAAGTCGAGCCAAGGGGGGGTTGGGCTGGAACTGTGAAACTGAGTCGCCATATCTCGGGTAACACCGCACCACGCGTAGTTCAGCCAAGCGAGTACCATTCTGGCATGGACTTGACTTCTGGAGGCGGCTCTATGGTTCAATGTTGGGGGACAGACGGTACCGCCAAATGCAATAGAACTCCCCAGACCAATCAGACGTCTCAGCTATGAGTCACATAAGCAATGGACAATGGGAAGACCAGCCAATCTTTGCTACGCACTATCGATGGCCGGATCCCGTTCCCATCTTGGTCTAGTCTTTGTTCTCCGTTGTGGCAAGAACTCACGTGAAAGTTCGCGCAGGCCACACGCATAAATAAGGGAGCACCTTCGCTTTGACCCTCACTTTGACGCATCAGCCACCCCCCACGAACTTCAGTGACTACTCACCCACTCCCACTCTCACGCCCACGCCCACTCCCCTTCATCCCCACCACCCATCACCATCATGAACTCCAACAACGCCACTACCACCACGGGCGAGCGCGCTCCCCTCTCCAACCTCTTCCCAAGGTTCCAGACGAAGGACTCCGACTACTCCCCGAAGGAGCTCCTGCACTTCGCAGCCACGTCGCAATCCACGACCAGCCCCACGAGGACCCAGAGCGCGCCCAAGACTCAGCGAGCCCAGAAGAAGGCCGAGGAGGGGGTCGAGGAGGAGATGGCGGAGAACCTGAGCCGGCTTCGGCGCTTCAGCGAATCCCTGGTGTGTAACTTCGTGCGGGAGATGCACGAGCGGTCTCTGGTGGGTGCGGAGGAGCAAGAGCTCAGTATCTCGGAGGGCGTGACGGTCCAAGTGGACCCAACCCCTGCACCAACTATCACCGCGGAGGAGCTTCTCGGCAGCATCCTCAGCTACCAGCGTGCCAACCGCGCCGGGAAGCGTCGCCTGTAAACAGGCCATTAACGGTGAGTCACTTTCCGGTGGCCTTGGCTCGAGCGTTCGCTGACACGGATTTCTAGACTTCTGGACTCACCGCGTGGTCCCACGAAAGTCGAAGCCTCTTCCCGAACGCATCGGACCGACGACACTTTATGTTTATTTATCCCTACTTATTTGTATCAGAACGGACATACCTCGCATAGATGTTTGTACCCTCATCCTCACTCGCACCATGCTCATCATCATCTCTGCCTCGCCATATTATCTCGTCGCTGTCCATCCTAGTGTTGTCTCATACAGTTACGAGTCTGTACCGCAAAGCCTGAAGGGCTAATTATCTGTAACGAACGCATCTCGTCAAATCTACTGTTCTCTGTGCTCGTTTCACCGACGAAGAAGACACTCGTACATACATGGAGGTGAGCGCCGTCGCCCTAGGTTGTCTTTCTCTTCTGTGGGTTGCACTGGAGGCTCTCGATGTCGCGTTGCTGGCTGGCTGAGTGTGAACGACTACGCCTGCCAGTTCCGCTTGTGCCGACACGTGGCGGCGGAAGGACTCGGTCAAGGCCCGGAACGTGGCACAGGTCCCGCCGCACATCAGCCACTCCGAGCTACAGGCCCTGGTCGTCCTCATCTCCACCCACAGCAGGTCGACGGTCGACGAGTCTCACCGACTGGCCAGCATGTCACGCTCAGCAAGGATCACACTCGCTACCACCGTCCTCGCATCCGCCGCCACCATCTAGACATCGCATTTCATGCAGAGACGCGAACGCGAGGCACATACATGAATCGTTCACACTGAAGACACACTGAACAACGTGTTTCATTTTTTCACAGACAGTATTCCAAGACGTGCCTCGAGACGACGAGTGTAGACGAGAGAGGATGCGACAAAGAGAGCAGGATCTACAGGAGTCTCTCCGGAAGCGGGAGGTTTACACGGGCGTATTCATAGTCTGTCGCATCTTTCGCCTACCGTCCCTTGTCATGCACCATCACCCGAGTAGACGGCCTCCATCTCTCGCCGTTTGTTGAGCTGGATGAGGGCGTGGGCTGGCTACGCGGTGGTTCTCGTCCGGGTCCTCGGGTCTTCGACACGCATTGTGCTGAACGTCCCAGGCCGTCGTGCTATACACACTCAGGCCTAACTGAACTGACTTCAAGTACACGTTTTGAAAGGCAGTAACCGCAGAGTACATTGCGATTGTCTACATGGTACGTGCTCGCCTGAATTCTTAATACTCCAGCTCATCCTCTCCGATGTGATCTGCGGCATAGCCGTGGCGAAGCCAGCAGTGCCCACGATTCGCGCGACACCCCTCTCGTGCGCAGTACCGTTTGCGTTTGCATCCTCCTTTCCCATCCCGCAGAGAACCCCCTCGCACCCCCCTGCCAAGGTCTAGCGAGCACGAGTGAGCGGGATGAAGTCGTTGCTCAACTTGATACCGTGATGTATAGCCTGACACAAAGCACTGTGCTGGCGGCGTGCCAGCGCCAGTGTCGCGGGGTCAAGGCCGAGGATGTTGAATGAACCACCTGGTATGCCCGATCTTCTTACCCTTTTACCTGCCGAGTTCTGTGCTGGCGCAGCCAGGTCCGCTGGGATTCACGATGATCATGCCCCGGGGATGGGCCTGATCGTCTGCAGCAGCGGTCGCATTGCGATGGTGACCTTTGATCCGTAGCCAGGCGGAGAGGATGGTCAAGGGCCAAGATGAAATGAGCGTACATTGACGCGTCGTCGAAGCTCAGCGTCCAGTGAATGTCATCAAAGGGCGGGAGCTAATGTCGCAGTGAGCACACACAGATTGAATGCAGATGAACACGTACTAAGATTAAGTCAATGTCAGGATTAGCAAGGCTCATCAAAGACGTAGTGGTACGAGACTCATCTTCCTGAAGTACACCCACATTTCGAGACAGCGTGCATATGCACCAGCGAAAAGGGAAACCACTACGCCTGCCCGAACTCAAACCGCACACTGCACTCCCTGGACGGCCGGTACGCGAACCACTTCCAAGGTTTATCTCGCCATTGCGTGGCCACTGCCGCAGCACCGTCGTCTCCACGGCGGCGTATACATTCGCGATACAAATTCTGCGCGCGCACGAGACAGTCGCGCTTGGGTACTCGAGGTTCGGCAATCTATCCTGTGAGGCGGAGTCTCCAGTATGCGGCTGGCAGCTTCTCAGTGCCCAGATAGTCCCACGGACGGAAGGCACGCCCAGCGGGACGCTTAGCTGCCCTATGTGTGCATCGAGCAAGCCGTCGGAAAGCAGTGTAGGCCTTCTGACAGCAATTTGAGAGCCTCAGAGGTGGTGAGTCTCCAGGTATCTCTGACTGGAATTGTCGTCTTGCATTTGTTTGTGGTTTCTGAGAAGTGTATGCGTGTTTTGTGCTGATGAATTGTGAAATAGCCATGAAACCGTGTGCGGTGTAGAGCAGTATACGATCACGTGTTACCGCGACGCGTCTGTGGCGAGCCAATGTTCAAGTCCATAGGCGCGCACGCGTCAGCCACACCCACGTACTTCATCAAGTTCATGGACGCAACGCAACATCTCCGCAAGCGCCTTCGACTTGACTCTACAAGTGACTCTACGATTCAATCAAAGCAGGAGACCGCAAGATTAGTCCATGATGAGAAATTCTGGTATGATGACGGGAACATCATCGTCGTCGCCCAGGGCGTTGGCTTCCGCGTGTACAAAGGCTTGCTCTACTCCGTCTCTGAAGTACTCCGGGATATGTTTAGCATAAATTAGTCAAATCCCCAGGGTCTTCCTGTAGGCGAGGTCGTGGATGGTTGCCCTGTAGTCCACGTCACGGAGGCAGCGACCGAGTTTCGCTCCCTCTTGTTCATCCTTATCTACGCCAGACAGTAATGAGCGGGCTACTAAGTGAATGCGTTCAGGTACATGCACCGGCTCCAATACTCCTTTGATGACATCATCAACTGCATTCGACTCGCCCACAAGTACAACATCCAGGATGTACTCGAGGACTCACTTCAAGAGTTGAAGCGATACTTTCCTGTCGATCTCACTAGCTGGAAGAACCGACCCCCCATCCTCCCTCGTGCCAAAGCTATCCTTGCTGTCAATATCGCGCGGCTCACGGACACGCCGACGATCCTGCCTGCAGCGCTGTATGACTGCTCTCAGCTCAGCGGCGACCAGCTCATCCATGGCGTCCAGCGAGCCGACGGAAGCACGGAGACGCTATCGCCCGAGGATCTTTTACGCTGCTTCAATGGCAAGATGCGCCTTTGTCTCTCGCACGTACACGCATATCAGGGTACCCTCGTGCCTCCAAAGGGTTGTTAGGCTGACTGCTCATCCAAAGTGTATTGCGAGACTCGCCTTCAAATGGCATTGGCGGCCAGCGCAGATCTGCCAGTGGGCACTGGGGAATGGGCGGACGTGCTGAGCCTTCGCTGGCGCGAGCTGAGGGAGAAGCTCAAGGATCACAATAGCCGTTCCGTCTGCAGACCGTGCCTCGCGGAACTGCCAGGGGTACTGGAGACTATCCAAGCCGACTTCTGGACGAAGCTTCCGGCGCTGTTCACCTACCGCGTTGGCATGAACTCACTAGTATGAGGAAAAGCGTGCATGGCAGGAGTTAACCTCTGTCAAGCTCCTCGCTGTCTTTAATGGTATGCGCTTGCATCATTACACATGCTACCGAAGTGACGATACTGAAGAGTCGAATCTAGAAGTAGTGGCAGTGAAAACCGGCTTGATGCGGCTCAGTGCTGCCAAGCCTCTCAACCCCCCGATATCGTATGTTGAACGTTGAATAATCACATCCTCATTGTTGCACTTCTGTACGTCCCCCGCTCTGATGTATCTCGCCCTGTTACATTTCCCCCTACCGCTGTAAGCCTACGGTATCTTCCCATCTGTGAAGTACTGATACATACTGCCAACTTCATTGCACCTGCAAGACCACGTATCCCCGCGATCGACACGCCACAACTCTTTCAGTCCCCAAAAATATCCCAATCCTGACATGAGACCCTTGCCCAGTCATAGATACCTTCGTAGACCCAGACACGCATAGCGCTGGCACCATACCAATGGGGGAGGAAAACTAGCAAAGAACGATGCTATTTTGCGACCTAGAAATCACCACGGTAGCACCTTTCCATCATACTGCCAAAACCTCCCTGAGTGCTCGTGTGTGAGCGCCTCCACGACGCGTAGCTGTCCAGATATGCTCTCCTCGATTGTCAAGTGGGCTTTCGCACCACCGGATGCGCCCATATCTAACCCCACAGGAGCCGCGTCAGGATACTGAACACAGGAGAAAGAATACAACACTGCCTATACGCACCCGTCTGGACGTGCCCGGGGCACCCCGAGATGACAATCAGGTCTGGACGCTCTATCGCGTCTACCAGAACATGCCACACCACCATTCAGCACTACGAAGGGGTGTCAAAGGAGTCGAGACACGCACGAGCATATTCAATGCCGTTTTCGACAAACTGTACACTGCAATCCGCGCGTCGATGGACCTGCCGATGCTCCCCGCGGCGCTGCTGACATTCACGATGGTCTTGCGCGTGCCGCGTTCGAGGAGCGGGAGGTAGGCTCTCCCGAGAAGTGCGGGCGCGACGACATTCGTCTTCAAAATGGCCATCGTGTGCTCGTAGTCGCAGTCGAACGCCCCTTCCAAGTACACCTCCGACACGGGCAAGCTAGGACGAGTCCCACGGAGCGAGCCAGCGATATCATGCACGACAGGTACTCACGATCCCCGCGTTGTTATACAGCACGTCGAGGCCGCGTCCTCTGAGAACGCGCTCTACAGCTGCGACGCTTGCGCGAATGCTCGCCTCGTCGCCAGCTGGATGATGTGGAGGTTGTCTTGACCGCATTTAAACACGTCCGTCTGGAGTGCGTTCAGCTCCGATGCAGACACAGTGTTCCGACATGTCGCAATGACGATGTTTGGAGGTGACGCAGAGAGGCTGCGAGCGAGTCCGAGGCCAAGGCCTCGGGATGACCTGCATGGCGGACTCAGTACGTACCCCTCGGCGAGCATTCGACCTTTCCGACTTACCCAGTGATCAACCAGGTAGTGGTTGTGTCCATTGCGAGTGCGTGAGTCCGATACGGATCGCAGATAGCGTTGTACAAGTCAGGATACTCGCCGTGCAGAGTATACCAGGACATAAATACACTCAAGGGCGTCTTCTACTAAACGCCGTATAGTACATCCTGCGGGAAGCTTGTGGGTCTAGTCACTGGCTTGGTGAGCATGTATCATGGCATCCATTCAGTTCGCAGCCGCAGATTTAAGGCACCCTTCAAATAAGCGTTGCGTAGGCATCCCGAGTCTCCGTCGTAGTGGGGCAACACGAGCGGCAATGCGACACGGAGAATATAGACCCCCGGACCATAAGGAATGCTGACCCGCTGAAGAGAACAATGGTCAGACCAAGTTCGGCGGGTGTAGAACCGCACAAGCTCACCGCGGATCACCCCTCTATTTGCAACATGCCTCAATACTCACACTACGACTAGACGACAGCGCACAGAAGGGAGGCACAGCGGCTGACACAATGGCAGTGAGATCGAGATGACAACGAGCATTGAGTGTGTACGAGGATGCAGGAGCAAGACGGGCCTACAGATACAACAAGCTAGGTATAAGCCTACAGCGGTCCGCACTCGGGGCAGCAGGGCGTTCAGTCAGCAGCAACGTCACCCAACGTACAACAACAACAGGATAGCCAGCCATCATGCGGCCGCATCTCGCAAACATACCAGCCAGAATACGACGGACGAGGAAGAGGGCGACCAAACGAACAAGAGCGCGAGAGCTATGATACAGGCATTTATCGGTGCTTCACAACAGCAGACAAACCAATCAGTCCATGGAGACACGGGCGACGAGCGAGGAACACTACGTTTCCCGGCTACAAGCCGCAGCCGCCCCGAGCGGGCTCGGCCGATGGTGGCTCGTCGCGCCCGTCGGCGACAGCGGCGTGAGGGGACTGCTCGAGTGCGTGCTCAGCGGCGAACTGTCCGCCGTAAGGGGCCCAGGCCCGTCCGCCGCCGCCGCCGGGCTGAAGCTCTGCGCGAACGAGTACGTGCGCCCAGCCGGCCCGCTCCCCGTGGGGTTCCACGAGCTCCGGTGGAAGCTCTTCTTCTTGCGCACACTCGCCTTGTACGCCGCGCGGATCGCCGCCGTTGCGTCGTTCGCCTGCGTGCTATACGAGCTCACCGACGCTATGCTGGGCGGGCGGCTGTACGAGAGATGCGAGGAGGTCGGTGTGCCGATGTCGAGGCGTACGTGGGGGAAGGATGGGGACAGGGGAGAGGCGGAGGGAGAGGGAGGGCCGGACTCGCAGCTCTCATAATGGCTGGAGCCGGATGATTGCGAGAGGGGTGGTGAAGAATCTCGCGGGAAGAGAGGCTCCTCCGGTACGCGGAAGCGTTCAGGCAGAGTAGGAGGGAACGCGGAAAGGAACTCCTCAACGCGTTGTGTTTGCGATGCGTTGGAGCGGGGTGACGGCGGTTCGTCAGCGGTCAGGTGCTCTGAGCGCTCTGTCCATATTGCTAGGTTTTCCCTGCATTGCTGAGCGAATTCTTCCAGTTCTTCAACACGAACAGAATTAACTCTACACGATGGCAACGAACGACGTGGTGGTGCCTACCTGGGATGCCTTGCGCGACGAGCTCGAATAGAGGTTTCGCAAAAGCACTGATGAAGAATACTTGTCCTTTTGCTTGACCAAGTGGGTGGTCGGACGGCTTAACCGTCGCCGGCAAGTGCAAGTGTTGCTCTAACAACAGCTGACTTGTCCACTCCGACTCTAGTGCAGCAGCCCAGTGCTTCGACACATTATACGGCCGACTCTGAATCGCACCGTCATGAATTGTCTACTCCACGCGAAGAGGGGTACTCACAGGATTGCTGATATCCGCGCACTTGATCAGCGCCTGGCACACGAGCACGCGGCGCTTATGCTCGCCGACATCGTGCCCGGCGACCAGCTCCTGCAAGTTCGCCATGAACTCCGCGTGGACACTCATGTCCGTCGCAAGCACGGTGCCGAGGAGCAGCTTGCGCATCGCCTGCCCAGAGCCGGGCCGGTCGAGCAGCGACGCGAGCCCGTTATGCCGCATAATTTGCAGCATTAACGAGTAGTGCATCTGTTCGAGCACTGACTTGTCGTCGTACACCACTGCGAGTGGCGTCTTGGCATTTTTCTGTGAGACTATCAGTAAGCACGGGCGCTTGCCAGCGAAGGTTAAGTGGAACTGACCATGAACGCGTTGCTCAGACCGGGGTGCCCAACGTCGTGCCCTATCGCGGCGATAAGCAGGGCGAAGAGGTCCTGCTCCTCTAAGCAGGATATCAGGTGCCCGTCTGTCCTTGCTCGATCACGTTTCCATGTCCGTGAGTCTGGTTGCAGAACTATGGATACTGGCGGCACCATGCCTGCCCGGAACAGGAAGTGATATGCAGCCTGAAAGACATCTAATGCATGATGGAAGTTGTGATAGGAGTTGGCTTGACGATACATATGTCGTAGATGTTGAAGAAAGGCTCCTAAGCAGTCTAGGAGACAGTATGTCAGCAGCCCTCGTCGCGCACGACATCCGCCTTCAAGCGTGGGTGGATGAGAACGTCACTTACTTACAGGGACTCCCACCGCTTCCTGCATGCCCTCTATTCGAAACAGAGCCTGGAGCAGAATGTACGAGCACGCCACTACTTGTTCCTCGGGCAACTTATGCGGTTCAAAGTTCCACGACCCGAGAGATTCGACCAAGCCATCGCGCATCATGGGTTCCACTTCGACAGATGGAAATCTAGGGACATGTGAGTTTACGTGAGACAGGCGGAGGACATGTTCCTCAGCTCAACGTGGTTTCGCCGGTCTGGAACATACAACTATGTTCGAAGATAGAACCAAGACTGTCAAGACTCACGATTGCATTTGGTCTACGTTCACCATGTTTTCGGTGTGTGCACGAACATCAATCAGGACTTCGGCGTATCTGTGCGGGTACAGTTGATACAGTCGTCCACGCGAGGTGACACATTCCATACCTAGTGCCACCGTCATCTGCATCCTCCCAGCCACCCCAGCCGTGGCCAGACTGCCCGTCATTGAGGGCGAGCGCGAGTCCACCGACATCCACACTCCGCCGGCGCCCGTATAGGTTCTCGGACATTGATGTCGTCCAGGCTGGTCAAATGGAGCAAGTTTGCAACCCAGGGGTGGAGGAGGAGTAGGGCGAGTGGCTGTCGGCGAGGAGGAGGAAGAGTGGCGGTCGTCGTGGAGGTCGACGAGGAGGAGGGTTGAGACGACGAGCGCGTGGGTGTCGAGGGCTGTGAAACATGTGCCGCCGGCCGGGTCCTGCCCCGAGCACGTGGCAGGCGCTCCGCTGTCCTGAAAAGGAAACTCATGATGGATTATGCCACCGCGCC
>KE504156.1:297245-316982 GCA_000344655.2 Fomitopsis schrenkii
GGGAGCCTCAAGTGGGACGTCGGAGTCGACGATTTGCGATCTGTGACACTCGATGGGCGATCGTTGAGTTGCGCTGGTTTGTTGATGTTCGTAAAGCGATGGTCGAGTTAGGCGACACTAAGGAATGTGGGGGCCGAGTTGGACGGCCTTGACGCGAGGAAACGAGGGTGAATTAGGAGGGGGCGGGTAGGTAGATGGGCTCCGATAAGCGGGCGCCTAACGGAGATGATGGTGGTACGAGGTCAAGGAGCGATGGCCACCCACCTGCCACCGCCTGCCCGACGATCATCTCCTTCACAACGGTGATCGTCGTGATCCTCCATAACCACCATCCCTGGCTTTCTCGCTGCTCTTCTCGTCAGCTGACAAGGCCTCGTATTTATTCGCTGTCACGCACGCTACAACCAACAAAGATTCGAATCAGACTTCTTGCCATGGATATTTCCGCAAGCCCAAGACAACACATCTCTCGCTCTCATAAAATCAGCGACACAAGCTTTGCCCTGTGGGCGAGGGCCTGTATCAGTACATCCCTGGGAGGAATCCCGCACTATCGTTGAGATGTGAAACCCGCCTCAGGGCCAGTAAAGTTCACTCTCCAATCGATACGTAGCCTACAGGGTTCTGTTACGGCTTGTCTTCCATAACAGCTTCCCAAGGGTCTACCATAAACCGTACTAAATCAGGTCAGGATCTCGGACATGTTACCTACTCGTACTCTAGAGGCGCTGCTCACCAACCTGCAGGTCTTTATTTTGGCTGTATTCGTGCAAGAATCGCCTATTTTGTTGATATATCGAATAGCGCGCCTTCTCAATTATCAGTGACTATATACGGGCATACTTATCACACTGGCACTGCAAACACTCATTCTCCTTCTTCACTGACGCTCTCTTTCATCTATCCAGTGGAATCCAGAGCAGCTACTATGTTGAGTACGGCCGCCACCAGACCCGAACAAGCCAGAAGCCCTGCTATTCGCACTCGACGGCCATGTAGAACCCCGAGCCATGAGCGAGAACCCCGCCACCGCACATGGCGCTCGATGAAAGCCTCCCCGCCGGATGAGATCCCACAGTGTTCTATTCGAAGTTGGCGTTGACTCATCCACATTGCCATCACCAGCCGCGCAAACCCCAGCATCACCGCGACGCTACGCCCGGCCGGGAACGCCCGCGCTTCCGCCTCGTGGATGATTGTGTATAATGTACGCCACTGGGGCTCCACCCAAGCTGCGGTGAGTGCGTCTGCCCTTGCGCGTGCTCTGCACATGCCTACTTCATTGATTCGAAACCCAGGTTGCCGTACGGCATACAGACCCTGCTCATGAGTTGCCTCCCTCTTGCTGGGCCCACCACTCTTCGTCAGTGCCAATCGCCTCGCTCTTCTACCTGGAAGCTCTCAGCTGCGTGTACTATTTCCGCGGATCGCACTGAGCTGCCAGACAAACGCTTCGTTATGTTCCGTATACGCCCTCAGGCCCCGTCCTCGTCCGCGCATCATCGCAGAACTGCGCGCGCCTAATGGCTCCCCGCGCACATAACACATACAGCGCAACGCGCATGGACCCTGACCCTTTTGCCGACGGACATCCCCACAGCAGCGTCCATACATGCCCGCCAGGCACCGCCAGGCGCACGGGCGCGTAGCGGGCGGACGGGTGGCGCATGACTGCCTATGCGCCTCGCGTTGTTCCGGGGACCGATCTGTCGGTAGACAAAGGCATGCAATGATGGCACTAGGAGCCCACCGCGTTGTTTGCACCGTGCACCGTGTATGTCAGCATCTGGACGCTGGAAGCGTGCTCACTGGGATTTCATCGCCGTCTCAAGGGCGTTCTGCGCGTGCACTGGTCTCAACCCTACTCCGCGGCTCCCGCAATCGAGTGGCTGCATGGGGCGTGTCCATGCCTCGCGTCTACGTTACCGAGCATAGGCAATCGCCGCATCTCGAAGCAGAAGCAAAACCACGAATGGAGGAACATCAACGTACCAAGACCCTAACCCTCAAGTATGCGAGCCACCTGTCCAGCCTCGTATTACTTTAAATATCGGTACGCCCGTATTATTCACCGTCATCAGCTTATACCCTTCTCCGCCAGAACATCCTCATCGCCCCGACAGTCTGGTATACATAGCGCTCTAGCCAGTGGGTCAATACATTGGGGGGCAGTTCTGACTCTCACCAACGATACATCACCATCGCGCTGTTCGAACCTAACCACTTGCCAATTCGCGGGCTCTATACAGATTTTCCTACCAGGTGCGTGCTGCGCTAAGCTCATTCTCCGGGCTCAGTAGACGAACGCGGGTGCTCCTCCGAGTCGAAATGCCAGCATGACTCGCGAGACACTGGCCTCGACCTACGGTCCGCGCTCGGTGGGAACGTCGGTCTCTGCGAGCGCATTGTCAGGCTCGCGCCTCGTGCTCTTCGGGACACTGGTACGTGCTTCCCACCTCACCATTTGGCGCAGTAACCACGGTGGCGTGCATGGGATAGACCGCGTTACCACGCTGCCTGTGGATTTCAGTGAACACCTGGGATGCAGGCACCGTCGCGCCCCGCTGCGCCACCGTATTGCAAACTGCCAGAGTATATCAGTTGGCGCCGGGGCCTGACTGGATACCTAGCTGTTACGGCGCGTCCGCTGCATACAGCGGCATACGCGCCGTCTCCATTGTATTCTCCGGTGTGCAGAGAATCAGCGAGTACAGCGTTTGCGGTTGATTCGTCTCGGACTAGCGGCGTCTGTAACAGAGTTGGTGATCCCGACCTTCTGACGGGCTCAGCCACCTAACCGACTGTTCTCGTCAGTGCCACGTAACGCGATGACCGATTTGGCCGTGCTGACTGCCATAGGATCATCACCCTCCGACTTCAATGAGGGTCTCCGGCCGGTGCCCTGAGGTCTCCCTGAGCACCCTCTTTACTCACAGCCTGTACGTACACCTCCCGTGAGGGCCATCGACGGGCCCACGCTGAACCCTGAGGCACGCTCCTCTGCTCACCGTGACTTACACCATTGAACACTCCAGGCCCGCCATTCGACCGCCATTCGACCGACTCGGAGCGTACAATCTGCGCTGATGCGGCTCGGCGGACCTTGCATCACCGAACTGCCAATTCCACGGCGATGCCTGAGAGTTCATGCGAGTCCTAGCGCGTGCGGCCTGTGACGCGAGGTTCGACGTCCGTTTCAAATCGCCCGGCGCTGCTCCGGTGGACCACAGTAGTCATTCATGGCGCCCTCGCATCGTGCACTGGAGTCTCGCAACGCACTGGCGGCACTACGAGCATCCGTGTCCGCGTCCGCGCGGTCACCGTGGTTCCAGTGGCTCCCGGGGCACGGCCCACCTCCACCGACGGAGCACGGACTTCTCCAACCTCGCGATAGCCCGCTGCCAATGTTCTAGATGAGACGTGCGCATGTTCGAAGCACTCGCTCCTCTTCCATGATCTATCTTTTCCCCTCCTTCTATCTCCATGGACATGTCGACGCCTGTCGGAGTGGATGGAGGAGGGGTCGGTCTACGGGCACCGGACCCGCTTGTGTGTTCTTCAGGTTCCCGCCAGCTTCTGACAACTGGTGGGGATGTCCGGATGTCGAGGAGTTCGCGTTGTGCGTCAGGCACCCCTCGGAGCTTGGCCGCGTAGTGCTTCAGAGGGTGCGTGCTGTAAGGCCAGCTCATCCTGAGTCCGGACATGCCGCAGCGCGTAGATGACTGGAGGCCTGTTGCCATCGGGACAAAAAGTCGAGCGGATGAGGCCTCGCCACCAATTGTCAGGGGTACTGTGTTCGTTCGCTCGCTGCTAATCTCACTGCGGTGTCCTCACAGTTTGAATGGCGAGGGAAGAGAGGCGGCCCTCCGTTCACCCCCTCCGATACCATATATGTATGCAAACATGTATACTTGTGTTCTATTCTATTTGGATGCTACCAGTACCATGCTACTACGGTGGTACTCTACAGGAAGCCGAGTCGTTATACAGATACATCTCTAAAACATGACCAGAGGACAGCAGCAACAGAGAGAGACAGAACCCAGCAGTGACGCACACCCAGCTCCGCAATGGCGACAATGTAAAACCCAATTGTCCAGCCAAAGAATCATGAGAGAGGTGACAGAGAGGTATATAGCGACTCAGACCTGAACTTTATCGTGTCGAGATAATACATGCTACAGGGATGCTAATGGATGGAAACGAAGCCGATGACCAGACAGCGATTGAATGCGGGGAGCGACGGCGAGACAGCGAGACAGCACGGACAAAAGAGCAACGTAGCACAGCGCAGAACCGTCGGGCAGGGATACACGCGCACAATACAATTAACCAAGAAAAAACAACGGACTCCGAACTCGCGTGCCCGTCGAAGCGCGGAGGCAATGCGCTGGGGTGCCTCTGCCCATTCTACGCCCTCGTCCGCCGATGCAGACAGGGAACCAAGGCGACTGGCCTCCTAGCCGCCTGACTGAACCAGGCCCACGCCGCGCGCTCGATCGCCCCCCAACCGCGGCCTCCACTGCGATCGGGCCTCTCCCTCCCTCCCTCCCTGCCAGCATGACCGTCGTCTACGAGTACGGGCACAGACAGGCACACGCGCCACCCTGTCGTGCGGGGCGCAGATATCATGTGCACGCCGAAGTGATGTACGGCTCGAGCGCAAACGCCGGGCGGCGGTACCAGCCCATCGACTCCTCCGGCGCACTCGCCCCCGCGCCCCGGTAGCGCTGCTGCGGCCCCGTCGCCGCGCCCGCGAACGACGTCGTGCTCGGGCTCGCATATGAGTTCGCGTGCGGGTGCGCTTGGGCTTGCGCCTGCGGGTACTCGAGCTGCGTCCGGCGCATCGAGATGCTCGGCACCGCCGTGGCCGACGAGGACGACATCAGCGCGGATATGCGCATGGACGAGCTTGGCGGCGAGACAGACGCTGCGGCGTTCTGTTGTTGTTGGCGGTAGTAAATCTCTTGCGCGCTGCTCGGGGCGCTGCGCTGCGCATAGACCGGGTGAGGGAGGGGCGGGGAGGGCACGGCGGAGGTGGGGGACAGGACGGGGTATGGCTGTGTATGGCGGTAGAGCGCCGATGATTGCGGTTGTGGTAAAGACGGCAGAGAGCGGGAGATGGATGCCTGCGATGACGAGGCCTGGCCGGATCGGTTGAACACTGGAAGAATAAATAAACGGTTGGATAAATGACCATTAACACGCGATGACTCACTGCCCGAGAGTGGTTGCACCGGATAGCCCGATGGCGACGAGGACGTAGAGACTATCGACTGGGTATCGCTGTAGCCCACTGTGGTCCAGCCGACGGCCTGAGCGGGGGTCATGACCGTCTGGAAAGGGATGTCGGGATCTTGCATGCCCTCGTCGTCGTCAAAGACGTCGCTATACACGTCCATCGCCTGCTCCCACTTCTCGTCGTCATCCTCGAACGCATGAAGGCCTTGCGCCTCCGGGGACCACTGCGGGCTCCGCGGCGCGAGCGGGTACGCCAGCTCGATCTGCCACTCGAACATGACGGGCGGGTGGCGGAGGGGCCCGACCTCGATGCCGAGGGGGACGCTCTGGCTCGCGGCGCTCTTGACGCCGTTGTGCATCGCGAACGGGTCGAGGCGGAAGGAGCCCATGAGCTTGCGCATCTCCTTGGGCGCGTGCGTCGCGCGGAGGGGAACCTGGGGCATGTTGTCGAGCAGCGGCAGGACGGGCGGCGCGTCGGACGCGAGCTCGAAGATGAACCCGCCCTCGTAGTCTTCCTCTTCCGTCTTGACCTGCGCGTAGGTCGGCCCTGTCGCGGCCACGTTCTCTGGGTCGTGCTCGACGATGTACAGGGCGGTGCCCGGCGCCCAGGCGGCGCGTTCGAGGTTCGGGAGGGTGGGCGTGCTCGAGGCGGAGGTCTGTGAGGGGGCGGAGGCGGCGTAGGTGCGCGAGGAGGACGACGGAGAGGAAAGGTAGGCGTCGGAGACGGCCTGATGGTGGGGGGACTGGGTGTATGCGGGCGGATAAGGCATGGAGTGGGAGGACGAGGATGGGGCGTAGGAGGAGGTGGAGTAGGACGAGGAGGCGGTGGGCTGGGCCTGCCAGTGTGTTCTCTGGTTGTCATTCATGTAGGATACCTCACCGGCGGCATACTCGTCCTGCACAGGGCTCACACTTGTACCCGAGGAGTAGTACGGATAGACCGAGCCGGTATTGTCGGCGTACGTGGAGTAGGCCATGGTTCCTGTGCGGTTATTGTTGTGTGCAAATTGGGAGAGAGACATTGCAATGGCGAGTGAGGTATATGATGATCGGGAGCAGATGGAGGGAGAGAGGGAATTGCCGGGGATGGGACAGGTGTGGGGACTGCGTGGCGGGAGCTAGATGAGGAGGGCGGGATGCGGGGGGAAAGAGGCGATGGAGGCGGGGTATATGAGGGCCGCGGCAAGGAGGCGGAGGGCGGGAGGAGGGCAGGGGGACTCGCGAGACGCGTGCAGGCGAGACAGAGTGACGCTGGGAGCGGGGGAAGTGACAGGAATAAGATATCGGGGGGGAACAGAGGACATGACGAGGCACGGGGCTTACGCGATGGGCGAACCCCCCACAGAAGGGTTTCCGGCCGGAGTGGCGGTCAGTCGCCCATCCTCCCCCTGCGTTCTTCCTTCGTCTCGTCCTGCCTTATACGGCAGTCTTCTCCAGAGGATCCACGATGTGTGCGCCTTCGCGGCCATGCCGCCGCATCCCCGCACGCGCTTCGGCCCTCTTCCACTAGGGCGTGCCCATTGGAGATCGTTCAACGATCGCTGCCATCCTTGGTCAACGTACTCGATCTCCTGCTGAGTTCTTCACGGTCGCTCGCGGAGGCAGATCGGCGGGCGCGGTCTCCCACGGCACCTTTCCTGGCGCGCCGGCCGTCCTCTTCACCAGCTCCGCTCCAATATTCTGATCCCGCGATGTCTCCGCCACCCGTGTTGGCAGGCACACTGCCCCCTCGGTGTCCAACAAACTGCCTTGACTGGCATATAGCCCTCCCGTTGCGAACACACACACATCTATCGCTCAGCCGCATCTCATTCTTCTGCTGGGATTCCCTGATCATCTCTCGTGGCGCAGCTTCCCTGATCCCATCTCGGTCGTCGCCAGCGATCTCCGGCGCTCTCCTCCCCTGCGCAAACCTTGCGCTTACACGTAACCCTCAGATCGCGCCGTACTGGTTCGTCCGCCGCGCCATCTCGGGCTGTCGGACGCTCTGACATCAATGTACCTCCATCGCACACGTGGAGCACGCGACCGCCACACGCTCGCACGCACACACCGCACACCCCCCGCTGCACCGTGACTGGCCCATACTGGCAGCGAGCGAGGCCCGTTCGTGCCTATCCGCTTCGCAGTCCCTCAGATCGCGGCCATTCACACAGGCTTATCTTCGTACGTACGCTGCACTGCGCCGCACCTTCCGCTCCATGAGCGACGCTGCCCCAAATGCGCGTCGATCGCCACGCAGGATCTCCAGCGGGCGCGTCTCCCGCGATCACCCGGCCGCAATGCAGCCTTCGCGCGAGTGTGCGCCGCGGCGTAGGGCTTCTGTCAGCCGTGGAATGCCGGCTGCGGGCCCTGTCCGCTCCCACTGAGGGCCATCCACGAGGCTCGCGAACGGCCCATAGGTTCCACCGTCGCGGTCCTGCCTTCCTAGAGCGCGCAACTTCGCTTGGTGAGTCGCAATAGCTCGCGCGCTCGCCTGGCTTCCGCCCTCCCTCTTACTCTCCGCCTCGTCGCTCGTCGTTCGTATGACAGTATACCCTCAGGGCCAGCTGCACGCAGATCTACTGCAGCGGGGCGGTGGGCACCGCACACCTCTTGTATCCGCGAAATGCACCGACTTAGTGACAGAGGTGTGACAGGACTCCAGGCACGCGGGAGTGGCGCGGTGTGTCTCGCGCGAGGGTGCCAAGACGAGATCCCCTGCACATGCATGGACCGGGCCCATCTCGTCGCGCAGCGCGATCGATCATGCGTAGTCCGGAACGCGAATGCGAACGGGCAGCACATCTCGTGAACTGGCCTTCCCCCCGCATCTGCACCGACGTCTCCGAGTACATCCACGTCCGACCACACGTCTACTCGCTCCTCTGCATCGCAACAACGAACAACGGCGTTCATACTCTCTCGCTACCTCCAATCTCATCGCTCAAGCCGCCCACGCCCGCTTCCGACGCGCCGCCGCAGGTCGCTCGCGCTGCCAACGACCTCCTTCCCAGAACCGTGCTGCGGTCCGCCCGTTTCAAGCTCTTAGCTCAAGCCCCTTCGTGCCTGTGGATCATGCCTCGAAGCAGACCCCGCCGCCCTGCGATCTCTTCGCCTGCGCCCGCTCTACTCGTATGACGTAGCGGCCTGGCTCCTCCGCTCCCAGCTCCCCCGCCCCCTCGGCGCGCCTGCGAATTGGTGGGCACGGTCTTGGGCCGTGGCGGCGATTTATATGCGGCGGGCGCGTTGTACGCAGGTGCGTCACCGCGCGAACGTCTCAACGTCGGCCTGCTAGGCGCATATGTGCTGTCAACTCGTAGGCTGGTACTTGCGGTGCGGGTCACGGGAGCGTATGGACCTGCATGAGCGCCTGAGGCAGGTAGCGACGGATGGTAAACTACACGCATGCATCCTCTCGCTCTCCCGGTCGTGCGGAGGGCGCACCCACAATGGCGGTACGAGCGTGCCACCACCCCGCCACCTGCTGCGCGGGGCCCGCACCACAATTACGGGCCGCAGTGCCTGGTCACGCCCCCACGGATCTGCGCGGTCAGTCTGGGTACGATGCGGCGCGTGCCGCCTCCCACCTGCCGTGCGTCGTTCAAAGCCGTCATGCTTAGGGACTCGACTCTGCAATCTCCATGGACCCTCGCGCGTCTCGGGTGTACAATCCAGAGGAAGCCGTATCACAAAATTGCGACACCCTGTCTACTCAACGCAACCTCTCGACAACCTGAGTACACAACGTGTAACGTGCGGCCTGAATCCGCCCACCTTCGGTCGCACGGCATCTCACGTAACAAACCATTCGGCGCAGCATCCACAGCCCCGGGGGACAATACGCAATAGGAGAGATAGCGGCGGAGACGACATATTTGCAACAATGCTTAATATATTCCGCTACATCATAGACTCGCACGACGTCACGACCACCGAGCCCTGGGCGCCGCGTGAGCGCCTGCGGACTGCCCCCGGTGTGAGCGCACGCGCGGGCATCACACTCTAGCTCGCCCGTCACTGTCCAATCTGCGGGTGCGTGCAGGGCTGCTGCCGTGTGTGCGACACGTTCCGGGGAGGGGACCGAGGAGCGAGACGCTCAGGGGGGCCGGCAAAGTGGGAGTAACGTCTGTCAGTGACGAAGGTGGGGGCGACGAGGGGGCGACTTGCGAGGGGTGTCCGGGAGGAACGGCCTATTGCGCGCTTCTGCAAGACAGGCGCGAGGCCGACTCGTCGGGATGATTGGCGAGGGACATACGTGCGCCGTTGTGTCACTTTGGACGCCGTGTGGAGTCGGCCCGTCCGTCTGGTTCGCGTAGTGTATCGCCCGCGGTACTACGTGCCAGTCGTCGGCGAGGTGCGGAGACCTCGCGTCTTCGCGTCTCCGCTAGCCACCGCGGAAGCGGTCTCTGATGCAGGCGAAATACATGCTCTTCTTGTTTGTGTGCCAATGGTACTACAGTATCTCCGTCGGCCTCAAGCTACGCCTTGAGCGCAATGGGCCCGAGATGAGTGCGCGTCCTCTCTGACAGAAGCTTTCGCCGCTTCCTCTGCGGATCCTCATCTAAGACGCATGGGACGGATTCTTTCATTCTGTCGGGTCGCTCTATCAAACGCGCCGTGGCATTCACGGTGAGCCCTTACAGTGCTTGCTTGTCAGCGCGGTATCAATCTTTGTTCCCGGTGGGTACAGGGCACCCACACTGGTCCGCCCAGCCATTCTCATTGCAAATCCCACTAGCGCGACAAGCCATTCGCTGTGCATCGCGTCGGAGCAGGGGATGTTCGTGGCCAATTTGGACGGGCCTTTTCCCCCGCGCGGCGCCAGGTGCGACCGCTATACAGTGCCCGGGCTCGATTCTACGCCCGAGAGCCCGCCCAACCTTCTCCACCATTCAAAGCCCACGACCAGCCGGCTCGCAGGCTGCAGCCCCTCGCGGGCGGACGTCTGCATATCTGTGCTGAGATCCAGGTTCTTGGCCTGCATCTCGCGCCCGTGTGCGAGCGTCTGTGGCTGATACGCATCGATGTAGAGGGTTTCGGGATATTTCATCCAGGGCTCGCGCTGAGACACTACCGATGGACCCGCGAGGGAGGTAGCGTAGGACCCACAAGTCTGTGTGCTGTCAACCTGTGGGTGCTGCTCGCGACGGGGCCCAGGCTCCTGGCTGGGCGGTACTCAGCAAGCGGACGACTTTGCCGGGGCTGCGTTGGACGGGGCTGCAAGAAATGGGCTGATGGACCGCATTAGGTTATGCTCTGCTCTAGCCTCGGACCACCTTGACGTCGTGTCTTGTCGACAGGCCAGGAGGCGGCGTAGAAGATGGCCAATGATTAATCAATCGCGCACTGGTCATGCCAAAAAACACACACCCGCACTCTCGAAGCGCGTGCTCAGCATTTTCGAAGCTCGCACAGCGCGATTCTCTGCAATGCGGGACTATGATGGCCCGCACGCTGCCATGCTCGAACCACCCCGTAGCGTTCTGCGGAAGGATCGTCGCCTGGGCATGGCCCATCACGCGTCACGTGTCACGTACCTCCCCGCGACGAAGCGGATTCTGCTGAAGCTCGTCTCCCTCTTTCGACGCATCTGCATGATTCCCGGCCGGCCTCGCTGCGTTGCGCGTCACTTCAAGCCAATCTGCTGGCCTCCAACCAATCTGCTGGTCGTGCCCCGATCCCAAGTCTTTGGTCGGCCACTGGCAGACGGGAAGCATATCGTGACGATGCTGAGGATGCGCGCGCGCGCTTGTGGTGCCTGCGCTACCCCTTCCGCGTGTTCCTCCTCCTCCGGGTTCGAACGCAGGAGAGAGGGATGAGATATAACCGCAACACGCCGCGCAGCAGCGGATGCCGCAGATGCACTGATGGATCGGTGACGGGTGACGGTGGCACTCGCCCGAGCCCGGGGCTTTCAGAGCCTTGGCGCCAGCACCACAATGCCGGGGTCAATCGTGCCACCGTAGCATCGCCAGCCCATCGCGACTGGCAGCGCAGGTCGCCTATGGAAGGAAAATCGGCTGCCATATCCATACCATCTGTGATATCGTCTATCCCACGGCGGTGCATCTGGATCTCTGCCAGTAGCGCGTCGCGGGAAACGGCTTCGCGAGCTTAACTGCCAGTGAACGTTGGAATGCCCGTTCGTTCCTCTTCCCCCCTCCCGAGCCAGGGTCCCTCGCTCGCGGGCACGGACGCAGCTCAGTAGACGGGCTGGCGAGGACCCTGGAGCAGCGCAGGATTGCTGACTGTGCCCGTATGACTCAGCGAATCGTGCCAAGGGTTGACCTGGCTCAACGTCTGTAGGGCGATATACATGTCCTTCCTTGCGGGTATCCGCTCACGATGAGGCATTCCTCTTCCATTGGATTTTGCTGTCTATCACGAACTACCCTGATGCTTCGCCGGTGCCATGCATCGTTATTAGCCTTGCCAGTAGCTGCACTTCAATTACGGTGCCAGTATGGTGCCTTGATCGGGCGGGGAACTCACAAGTGTTGCTTGACTTGGACCTCAACTCAAGAGCCTTGAGCTCAGATTCCTTGAACGACAGGCCTCGCCTCGTAGAACCCTAGGACGCTCTACGTCTGTTCGTGCTTCGCTATCCCATACACTCGAGTCCGAGCAAGGACATCGCGGCTCGTTGCGAAAAGAATCGTAACATACGGTTCCCTTCCAATACCAATGCTTCAGCTCACCAGTGAAACTGCGCTGAAACAAGCATTGCCTCTAGCCATGCACATCTACCCAGCTCACCCGCATCTATCAGCATCACGCCTCACGGATCCTCCTTAGGCGCCGAACTACCCAACGATCACCAACCTTACTCATGTAACATGACCTCAACTGAGCTGGAGCCGGTCCGGCCGATGCCAACAGCGCCTCTCGCCATCGTCGAACACCCCACTTACATATCCGACACGGAAATGCCACGCAACCCAACGCCCTGCACTCCTCGGGCTCCTCGCCATCCGATCTGCCAATCCCTCCCCGTCCGTTCGTACCTGTCAGAACATCAGCCCCCGTCTTCGGGTGCACGCGCGGATAATCACGGTCGTGATGTGCCACCGGGCCCAGTGCGCGTGCGGTGTCCGACGTGCTGCGTCGCTCGATGCGCAGAAGCACGCGCCGCGGTGCCAACTTGCGGGTGCGAGGCGGACGCAGCTGACGGTCACTGGCTGCTCGTAGATCACTTGTGGATGGGCCCTTGGATAGCCCGGGGGTGTATACCACCGGTTGGTCGCCTGCTCGAACCTTAAAGAGAGCATGCCAGGCATAATCCGGTGGGCTCATCATTACAGAATCGTCTGAGTTCTTCATTTTCCACCATCCGATTGTATTGTAGTGACAATCACGATTGCGGCGTGCATCACTCGCTTGGCGCTCCTTCCGCCGGACACCGACCGCCCTGCCACCAAACGGAGGCTAGCCGGAGAATGGCGGCCCCCGCCTCCACCGGGAACGCACGTCGGGCAGGGCGAGCTGCCACCGGCGAGCTAGCCATAATACGGGGTGCACCCAAGCTGCTGCAGGCCGGTCCGCCATATCCATATCACTCGTACCTATGTGTCTGAAGCACACATTGACGCAATTTGCAGCCTACAACGTCGAGCGGCGGGCGGAGCCCCGGAAGTAATACACGCTCGTGATTTGCTATTCAGAAGGCCTGCGTCTGATATCAGAGGGCGCGACGCGGCAGAAGGAACGATAGATCTGGATTATGAGTGGGGAGGCATGGCGGTTGCTTTTTTGGGAACGAAGAGTAGGGGTGGCGCTCGAACTCAGAGCGCCGGGCGTCGATTGCACGTAATATCAATGAGGTGCGTGAGATGTGATCTCGCGTGGGGGCTGAGAGGCGCTACGGGTCCGATCGTGCAACGAGACAGATATCCGGGTCCCTTCTTCCGCCGCACTTCACTGTCGTTCCCTGGTCGCTGCTTTCACTGTGGAATCGCTGCAGAGAGACTGGTGAGACGTATTGGTAGCGAGATATCAGAACGCTTTCAATACGTAGCGCCGCATCGGTCTCTAATCAAATGGTGGGGTCCCTTTGATGGACCAGTATTTGCGTCAAGGTTTCGCACCATCGTATCAGTGGTGTTCCACACCGCTCTGCCCGCGAACTATGACGTTCACGTCCACAGCCGGGCGCAGGCTGCTGAAGACAGTCGAGCACTCTAAAAATGACTATTTGATGCTGCCTCGAGATCTGATCCTGAGTTGGGGCTGAGCTGAGTCATTATCATGATGTTATCCAGCTACTTACTTACATCGAAGTTTCCCATCAATCTAGGACTTTCGTCAGCCTCCTGTCCGAGAGCCTCCCATCGGCCCTTACTACACTGTCGGTAAATATCGCTCTCGTCATCGCAACCCGCATTGCCTACGCATAATCGGCGCACGAGCCGGCCTTGCCAGACATCGACTTCAAATTCATACGTCCCGGGAGCTCCACCACCGCACGGTCGCTTACGTTCCCGCCCTGACTCAACACCCAGGCCCTCACCAGCGATCCCTGCGACGACCCTGCACAACTACCCCGCGGATCGCGACACTGACCCTGAACATGGGATCAGCTCCGAGCAAAGGCCGCGAGTCCATCCAGTCCGGTGCGCGGAGGCGTGTGGTACCGTCCTGGATGCTACGTACCTTTTCTGAGTCGCCGCGAGCCTACTCGACGGGTCATGGGTCCTGCATCGTGCCTACCACTACTGGCGCGGCGCCATTGCGTTGAGTGTGTAAGTAGATACCAGGCGATAGTGTCTCGAGGCACGCTGGCTTCTGGACTGGAGAGCAGGCGAGCGCGAAAGATGAGTCTGGCAGCGGCGTGGAGCACGCCAGCGTTGGTCACGTCTGGTTTGCATCGATTAGCGGTACCTCCAGCGCGCAGTGGATGGTACCTATCCATGCATTGGCAATCAGAATAGAGCCAACTTCCCGGGCTCTCCGGAACATCACGGGCTATTCAGCCCGGTTCAATAATACGCGTCTGCTAACACTGCAGGTGTCCAGAGAGGTTTCTCTACGATAAGACGATGGTAAAGACGCGATGCTCAACCTCGAAGCATTCACGCAATCTATACGCCCACTGATACCAGGCGCGATGTAGCGGCTCACAGCCGGGAACCCGAGAAAGGAATAATTTATGTTCCAGAACGTCGGCGGCCCTACGGTAGCCACGCTTCCAAGCTAACGATGTCGGCGGGAGAAGAGCGCCACATTATGGATCCGGGATACGTGACTACTGACAATGGCCAGGGTAAGTAGAGAGCATGCGGGTGGGCCTCGTGAGAGTCGAGTTCGCGCTGGACGAGCCGGCGACGGCGGTCCCACAAGCTTCCATCGTGGAGTCGCGTGCTTCGTGCGTGTATCCGCCAGCTATCAAAGCCAGATATCTCACTGTTGGTCACACCAGAAACGCAAGTGGAGAAGATGCAAATCATATGGAGCGTGGGCAGGCGAAAGCTTGAACAACCCTTGCGACCGTGAGGTGGGTGGGATGCTACCAGCGTCACGTTCACGTTCAACCTCGCGGTACCTGGTGACAGACGTATACAGAACCATCCTAACCACAGAGACAGACTGCACCAGCTTTCACCGTGCAGAACTATCCGGACGTTGGGACTCCGCTGTTTCTCACCGCTACCTCGCTGCTCGTGATAAATGCCTCGGAAACTAGTAACTGGGCCATGTGCAGATGACAACAATCATCTGGGCTGGTCGCACTCGGTCCTGCCAATGCGCGCGATTGGGTTCTGCGGTCAACATCCCTCCTGCGTGACTCAGCGCCGGACTCAGACCTCGATATGCTAAGGCTGCCTCCAGTCTAATGCCAGTGGTTGCTAGTCCACTGTGACGGATGCTATCTCGCTCGACGTCTTGAGTTTCCCGAACATCTGAACGCCAAGCTCGGAGCTTGGTAGACCACTGTTCTGTATTCTCCGGGCCGCGAGATGCGCGGAGAACGTAACAGCATCGTCATCCGATGCTCTGAACCGGTCCTTCTTCTCCAGTTCTTTCCGCAGTTGACCACGACGATGCGTCTATGCACATGAACTGAATCGAGACCGATGGTTTGGCTCTGCGGCAGAAAATAGTAGTGGAACGCACCAGAAGGGGGCCTTGCGCCAAGTTCTGGCTTCTGGCCATTGAATTGACGTGAACCTAGAACCGGCGATGAGCAAGTTCCAGCCATAATGAACGTCAAAACGCACGCATCTAGCGTACCTTCGCCCGATGCTTTCGTATTAGGGGCAAAGACACCGACGAAAAGTGCACGGACATGTATGCGTCCTTCGTTGCGCTACAACAAGGTTCAAATGGCGTGCATTGTTTGGATCCGTTCTGCGCTGCGCAAGACGTTCTAAATTGACCAGTCAGCTGAGTTTACCCAGACGGAAGGGCTGGGCCGTGAGTGTGGATGATCTTGATTTGTGACTTGGCCACACGTCCAGTCTGAGGAGGGGGGCGACCAGGCGCGGTTCTGGCTCTGCAATCATGGGTTGGCGCACGCACCAGCGCCCATATAAGTGAGCACGCAGATTAGGGCCAAGACGATAGGATGTCGACTCAACGGGACTTCCCTTCCTGCATGCTGCTACGCGTTTCACAGGAACCGGGGCTGCGGCTGGTTGGGACGAAGTTTGCTACACACACGCGAATGCATACGCACTGCCAAAGGAACGTGAACTGTGCGGGCACGAGGGGCCTGCGTATCGGCGTGTCCTTCACTGGCAGCACCGCGACGCGCCGCCACACGTATCACTCACTGAACTGAATTATTTGATCCCGAGTGGAATTTTGCATTGCAGTGTGCAGTGTGCACGGATAGCGTTGGGCGACTTGCGCAGCATAGATGGCCAGCCATCCAGGTGAAAAGCGGTCCGTTGCGGACGTGGTATGTACTGTATCTGGCCACGCCGCCACAGGCGCGGAAATATCGCACGGTCACAAGAGGAATTTGTCGGGCGCCTTTAGATGGGTCATGACGCTGACATCAACTTCAGCTTGTACATTCGAACGGAGTCACTTAAGTATATGTGACCAGATTCCTCGTTCTTTGCAAGCACTGGGAACATCATTCATAATCACAGGATTTCTCGTGCATAACATTTCGAACTTTGTACCCAATATTTGTGCACCTCGGTGGATCCACGTGATCCGAGGTGTACAACTCCGCCACATGCAGACGAGTCCTCTCAGAAGCACGACTGCTTATAGCCACAATCTCCGGTGAAGTCCACACTCCCGACTTCGGTCATAAATCTCCAGTGGTTGGGCGCGATCTGAGTGTCGAAATGCAAGTCTGCGGGGGACAGCTGGCGCGTCAGTGGCCGGCAAGTGCAATACTCCCGGCGAGAGTAAGTCGTCTGGGCCAATCAATGCATGTCAGGTCCAAAGGCCAGAGGCTCCCGGTGCGAGAGGCCGCGACACATCCCACGACTTTTTGCACCCGAAAAGGCGTAGATCGCATTCCAGCACGTTGGCAGTTTCCCTGCACCCCGAGATAGTACTTTGGCGCCATAGACTGAGAAACACGCGGTGTATTACAGGTGCCGAGCGAGTTACCACCCCCTCGAGCCAGCCGGACGGCTTGAGAGTGGCTGCACGGATCTCAGCGTCAGCAGGATCAAATGGAAGGGCGCGAGGACATCTCGGTGGCTTTAGGGCAATTCGGCGATGTGCATTTCATAACCTGCGGCCCTTGCAGTCCCTCGTCAGCAGAGTCCTGCAAGAGCCGGGAACGAGCCAATGAACGATGAACCTGAGTACAGCCCTCGTTGCCTGCGAGCATAGGCTTCTATGGCACCAGCCCGTGCTGCCCTTGGCCGCTGAGGGCAGCGTCGCCTGCAGAGTGATCTCTCGTCGTTGGACAGGTGTCAATGTCACGACGCATGACGTTGACCTTCGCTGATCTGGGACGTCTGACGGTGACGCTGCGGAGCCTTTAGTGCGCAGGATGTACCGCAACGAATGACGGCGCATAGGGCTGGGATCGGGCGCGCGGAGAGGAGGAAGGCGGCGTGCGCGAGCTAACCGCCAGCAATATGAAAGTCAGCAATCGTGTTCTGGTAACCACACGAACTGAAGGGCTGAAGTGTCGCTTTCTGTTTGAGAGGCCTTCACGCACTGGCAACCTGTAACAAACCGCTTGTGAGCAACGTGCGCACAAGCGGAATGTAGAGTACCCAAGATTGAGACGACTCGCGCCTCGTCATCGCGCCGTCTAGGTCTTCGCGAACGTGGCTCAGTAGGCCCCGTTCAGCGATGCACCCCCCGGACTCTGACTTTACAGCATCTCACCTAACCTCCTGTGCACACGTAGCAAGTCACCAACTCTACGCAGGGATGGTGATGTCATGCGTGACGTCACCTCATCCATACAAGGCCCACCCGGTCTGGAACATACCACAAGTGTCAGACCCTCGTGGGACAGTGAGGTGTTTCGGACACCCACTGTGATAGATCGCCGTCCGGCGTATACGAACGCGGGAGGACCCGGACTTAGGTCCGTTCCACGTTGAGCGTGCAGCCACTCGTATACTGTAACGCTGCATTTGATCGTGCAGTGGTGCGTTGGGGACCAAGGCAAAGATGACGTCGTTGCAACGTGCAAGGTGTGCGTCACGGTCCTGAGATCTTCTAGAAGTTTAGGTCATGGCTAGAATGACATCATTGTGTTAGCCACGACAACCGCAGGCGCAGTGGGGTGCAGCCCAGCGCATGGAGTAGCTGCTGTGTATTACGTTTGAGAACTTCCCTGGATTCGACATGAGCGCACGTCGCCACAGACGCGTTCAATGCATCACATGATCGCGGTTTTCGAGCGTGAGGACCTATTCGCGCTGGTGCCTGCACCCTCGCTCAGGGAGTCAAACATAGGGCCGTCCGAGCGTTGTGTACTACGTGGAAATTGACTATATGAGTCAGCATCAGAATATTGTATGTTGAGGAAGGTACGGCGCAGCGCTCATGTTCACATGCCAGTGGACCTGTCCCCTTGGGTTTCTAAGATGTCGCACCGTTTCCAGCAAGTTTCCCATATCTGTATTTCCCTGCCTTCCTAAGAATCACGCACAGTCAGAATATGCGGTCGCTAATCAAGAAGACTTATTAGTGGCAAACACGGTTACACCGCCTAGCGACGTGCGCTTTGCCTTTAAATTATTGGGTGCCGTATGCGGTATCCACACACACTCGGAACGCAGGTAGCCGCACGCAACAGTAGCACTGCGCCTTCGGCGAGCCCTGCCAACCCTAACCTCAACCGGTTCTCAGTGCGTGTGCATCTGCATTGGATCTATGTGTACTCACTGTGACATCACGTCGTTGGAAGACATACACAGGACGCTGCGCTTCGACGAGTAGTCCCTCTTGTCCTGTCCTTGAATACTGTTCTCCACCCAGCTACGGAGCTATGTCATCATCGCAGCGCAGCTGCCACCCAGACGATCACGCCAGCATCCGGGGAACGATCCTGGTAAGCCCCGGTGGAAATGGCGGCGACGGCACAGAAGTCGTCAGGCACAAGGGTCGGGTGATCAGGTATATCAGACTCACAGGGAGTTCGACCTCGGCTTCGACCCGCAACACTGGAGCTAGCACGCCACCCGCACAAATGCTTCGACCCGGCCCCCAATCCAAGGGCTGAGACCTTCAAGCTCGACATCACGGTATCAGCTATGGCGACGACTCTGTCCCGCTCGCTCGTGCCCGCTCGATCTTGGCAAGCAGTGCAAAGGGGTTCTCGGCGGGATCGGGGAGGACTCGAATGCGAATGGCGTTGCACGAATGATGAGCACTGCTCGCGTCGCCATGGATATGCTGCAGACTACCTCAGAGAGGATAAGCTCAAGTCCTTGAGACCCAAGCGAGCACATACCACAGGGACAATAGCAATGCACGCCGCCGCGGCTGCCTTGCCAAACTGGTACTTCAGGTGAGTTAGACTTGTATAGCTTGGTACGGTCAGCGCAGTGCGTGTTGAAGACATGGATCAGAACGTACCATGTAGCTGTGGCCAGCCGAGGCCCCTGTCCAGCGCAACAGACAACAAGATATGGAGCTCGGATGATGGTGCATAGCCAGGGACTATAAGCGAAAGACACGACACGCTCGTCAACCTCCCGCTTCCGAAGAGACTCCTGGAGATCCTGCTCTCATCTTCTCTCGTCTCCGCTCGTCGTCCCAAAGCACGCCTCGGAACATCGTCTGTTCAGGCCCAGCTCGCCTCGGTCTATGTGCCAATCGGTAGTAACAATGCGTGTACGTGCCTCGCGTTCGCGTCTCTGCATGAAGTGTACTGTCCAGATGGTGGTGGCGGATGCGAGGACGGTGGTAGCGAGTGTGATCTTTGCTGAGCGCGACATGCTGGTCAGTCGGTGAGATTCATCGACCGGCGACCTGCTGTGGGTGGAGTTGAGGACGACCAGGGCCTGTAGCTCGGAGTGGCTGATGTGCGGCGGGACCTGTGCCACGTTCCGGGCCTTGACCGAGTCCTTCCGCCGCCACGTG